>BFEA01000010.1:698224-723647 GCA_003427395.1 Chara braunii | reverse complement strand
CCCCCCCCCCGGTACTAACCTGGGAAGGTGGCACCTTGTTGCAGGTACATCGAAGACGAAGCTGGAGCTATGGCGCCACAGGTAAGTCTCCCTGGCCTCCGCCAACCATATCTCTCTCCAACGCTACTCTAGCTCCTCATAGCGCCCAGCACTGAAGACTACTACTAATGCTACTACTATTGCAGCGCTCCTCCAGAGTGCTGCTGCTGAATCCTGAAGACTGCCTCCTGCCTCCTGCCTCCTGCACGTGAAGTGCTTGGGAAGTCCCTATGAACTACTTCCCGACTGCCTGCAGCCTGTAGGGCGGGCCGGTCTTGTATAGTGCTGGCCCGTCCAGGAGGCTGCTCTTGCCAATGCCAAAACGTGCCAGACCCTGGCGTTGAAGTTCAAACAAAGGTTGTCTTGAAAACAGGCCAAAAATGGTCTGTGCTAAAACCCTGGTCTGGTGCCTAAGTTTCAGGGCAGGTCGACTTTATGAGGGCCTGAAATGGCCCTCGTTTTCAGGCTTTTAGGCTGAAACGACACAGGGCTTGTAGGCCCTCGTTTTCAGGCTTTTAGGCTGAAACGACACAGGGCTTTTAGGCCCTCGTTTTCAGGCTTTTAGGTTGAAACGATACAGGGCCTGTAGGCCCTTGTTTTCAGGCTCTTAGGCTGAAACGACACAGGGCTTGTAGGGCCTTGAATTTCCGTCTGGTCGGGCCTTGCAGGCCCGTGTGGGTGCACAGTATGCCACAGAGAGAGAGCTCATGTATCTTCCTCCTCCTGTTGTGTGGTTGGATAGATGGCATGCAACCTGACTACAAGCTCAGTAAAGGCGACTGGTAGCGGTGTCTAGCGCATCGGCTCCCGCCTTTTTCGCAAAGGCGAGAGCCCTCCCGACCATGTCACGCAGGAGTAAACAAAACATAAGCAACGACAACTTGGGAACGACGCACAACATTCTGCGAGCCGCCAAGACGGCCGCGGTCACGTCGTTCTTTCGCCGCTCTAGCCGGATACGCCAACTGTACATCCCGCGGTCCCCTACGACAGAATAGGTTCCTGCGGGGCATAAGCTTCCCTTCCCTAAGGGGCTGTCACCACCCTTAGGGGCGTATCCCTACCGAGCTACTGACCCACGTGCGAAAGCTTTTTAGATGCAATTGCAGAGGTAGGTCAGCCGAGGGCGTTTGCTCGTTCGCTGTAGTATAGATACGCTTGGTGAACACCAAGCGAACCCGAACGTCGCCCGTCCCTTAGGGCGCTGATCTCCAAAGTACGAAGCGTACGTCGGTCGACTAGGACGGTCTCAACCAAGCGTGAAACCCTCAACTCAATCCTAGTCCCTTAGACGCACAGTCAAACAAAATTTATAACAACTATACATAATTACGTAAAAAAAGAGTTGACCGTAGTCGATAAGAATATACATGCAATCCAAAGTAATAACTGGGAGAATCCAAATCATCATTTGATGCATTCAACAACACAAAATCGAAAACAATCCGACCATCTCAGGTCGAACACCACAAAACAATCAAACAATCGCCAACAAAGAGTTGACTACCAATAATAATTTTGATGCAGCCGATAAGGTAATCTGTTGCCTTAGTTTTGACTTGATGAAACGCGTTGCCAAAGTCATTCATTTCACCCTACCGTCGACCTAAGATTAGGCACGGACACGCCCATCTCCACACCTGCCCAATCTTTTTGGCTGAGAGACTGCTTTACATATGATTCTTGATCAGGGGCATTGCTTGAAGTGTTGCGTGCCTCTCGCTCTAGGAAGTGGTCTAGGGTACTCCTCCTTGCCCGAGCACAAAACTCGGATCTCAGCAGTTGGGCCGTCTCCACCAGATCGGTAAAGTACCCCCCCCCGGTAGAACGGTCCACTTTGGGTCGATAACAGGGTCGGCTCCTAAAGCAACGAGCCCCCGCCCCAGATGCTTCCTAGAGATAGAGGATGTGTCCACTGCAAGTAGCTTTCAATTATTTTTATATCTCCCGAGCTCATGGTAGCTTTGACGAAAAGAAATCAGAGGAGATAAAGATTGAGAATCATTTGGACAGGTATAGGTGGATAAGGTCTTTCGGGATAGAAATGGTTCAATCCTTAGGAAAAGCTAAGCCCTTTTGACCTCATCTGCTTTATTTCAATTGTATTCATTCTACGACACACATTGAATATTGCAAGGAAGATGAGCAATAGCGAACTTCAACAATCAAACAACATCATACATACGAGTCCAGATAATCGTGACCTCGAACCAACAGCAGCATTGCATCACGAGATTCACCTAATAAGAACACACCAAGAGTTCATAATTGACAATGCTGAAATAGTCCCGTCATCATCAACGAAGAACCTTGATATCCTATCTGGCACTCGGCGCCCAGACTACATGTGGCAGATCCTATCTAGCCCATACTACAATGCCGAAGTTGACGACAATAGCTCTCCCGAATGAAACTGGCATTTCTCGGTGGTCAACAATATCATTAATGTTGACCTCTCCATCCATGGTTGGGGGCAGCATTGAGCGACGAGATGGAAACTGATCTGTTTCCTTAAAAGGTGCAAGCTTTAAAGCGTGGAAAACAGGGTAAGTGTGTAAGTGACCAGGGATGCGAACAACATAAGACGGCCCATCTGGTTCACCCCCGACAACATCCAGAGTCTCCCATGGTCCAAAGTACTGTGGCATGAGCTTGCGGGAGATTCCGTGCTCCTGTCTCAGTTCTGAGGACTTGACCCAGACTCTTTCTCCTACCTGAAGCGTAGAGGTGCGGCGATGTTTGCTCTCAGACTCTATCATCGCCGCCTGTGCCTTGTGCATCTGTTCAGCAGCCTGTTGCATCAGCTGCTCATACCGATAAGCAAACTCTAAAGTTCCAAGTGCAGCGGTTGGCTGATTGTCAGGTAGTAGGAAGTCTAAAGGCAGTTGGGGTCTGAAGGTCAGTAGCAGGCTGTTAGGAATGAGTCCGGTTGCGCTGTGCACAGCGTTATTGTACAAACTTGCGACGAGAGCAAGTATCTCATCCCAATCTACCTGATTTGGCTTGATGTAGTGCCTTGGCACGTGTTGTACAGCGCGATGCATTTGTTCAACCTGCCTGTTTGCCTCAGGATGATTGCCTGATGTCATCTGCAGTTGCGTGCCAGCTCTGCAGTGCCATCTCTGCAGCTGCTGCTTTCCACAACTCACTTGTGAATCTGACATCTCTTTCACTATGGACTTGGGTAATCCAAAATCTCTAACCCAATTCTCTTTAAACATCTTAATCACATACTTCGTTTTAGTTGTTGCCGGCATTGCAACTAATCTAGCAAACTTACTAAACCTATCCACAATGACGTAGATGTAGCGCATTCCACTGTTGCTGGTGACCAGCGTATCCATGAAGTCCATGGACAGGCTCTCACCAGGCCTTTCCGGAATCGGAAGGGGCTTCAGCAGCCCAAGAGGAGCCTGAGTACGTGGCTTGTCCCTCTGATAGACATGACAAGTATCCACGTACAACTTAGCATCTCTCATCAATGTGGGCCACCAGAACCGCTGCAGCAGATTGGCTGCGATGTTCTTGTACCCAAAATGGCCGGTGGCATCATGGCACTCTCCTAAAAACAAACTACGCAAAGACTCGCTATTCGGAGCACACAAACGTTTATTCCCAGCCTTATCGAGGAACAGCAAGTCGTTGACCAACTCAAACTCGACAGAAGTCACTTTGTCCTTCGCTTCGAGTCTGCGGATGATCTTAGACATGAATGGATCCTCACGATAGGCTTCCACCATGGACTGAGTAACACTGTCCGCAAGCCCAAACTCAGTGATCAGCGCACCAGAGAAATCTGGTCTACGCGGCAAGGCATCAACAACCTTGTTGTACTCGCCCTTGATGTACTGGGGCTTGAAGTCATATTGCTCAATGACTTCGATCCAACGCTCGAGAGCATCAAAGAGTATCGGCTGAGTTCTCATCCATCTCAGGGTCTGATGATCAGTCCTGAGGATGAAGAATCTCCCAAGGAGGTAGTGCCTCCAATGGGTCAGAGCCTTGTAAACCGCATAGAGTTCCTTCTCATAGGTGGACTTACCCAACTTCTGAGAGGGCATCTTTTTGGACATGTACTCTACTGGCCTCAAAATTTTCCCCTCCTGTTGTGCAAGTACGGCGCCTATGCCATATTGGCTAGCATCCGTAGTCACTATAAATGCCTTGTCAGGATCAGGAAGTTTCAAGACTTCGTAATGCGTCAACGCAGGCTTCAGATGTCTGAAAGCAGCCTCGCATCTCTCAGTCCACTCCCATGGGGTGTCAAGGCGGGTCAGATCAGTCAAAGGGGCGGCAACTATGCTATAGTTCTCCACGAAGTTGCGATAGTAGTCGGTCCCTAAGAATGATCTCATCTCAGCCACAGACTGAGGATGCGGCCAGTCACGAATGCTGGCCACCTTCGCGTCATCGGGCTTCAACCCTTCCGCGGAAATCTCATGGCCCAAGTACAAGACACAGGTGTGGCCAAACTCGCACTTCTCACTGTTGATCTTGAACTTGTGCTGTCGCAGGAGTCTAAGGACTTTGTCCAAGTGTGCAACGTGCTCCTCGACAGTCTTACTAAAAATAAGTATGTCATCGAGGTACACGATGACAAACTTATCCAAGTAGTCATGGAATATCCGATTCATAGCGTGTTGAAAGGTGCTAGGAGCATTGCAAAGGCCGAAAGGCATCACCACAAACTCGTACAGACCGTACCTGGTCTGAAATGCGGTTTTGTGTTGATCCTCAGGCCGGATTGCAATCTGATTGCACTCTATCAAGCAAACCATCGATGCGCGGTAGGGGCTCTCTGTTCTTGATAGTGATGGCATTGAGGCCCCTGCACATCCTAAGTGTTAAGGAGAGACACTCGGTCTGATCCAACCCTTCTCTACGAGTTCCTTGAGCTGTCGGCGAAGCTCTTCGAGCTCGCCTGGAGACATCCGATAGATCCTACCCTTCGGGATGCTGGACCTTGGGATAATCTCTATCGCGTGGACGACCTCCCTCTCTACAACCCCTGTCGGCTCTTCAAATAGATCAGGGTACTTGGCAACTACTCCCTCTATCTCCGACGGCATTTTCACCGGCTTGCCTGCAGAGACATAAACTAGTTACATACCCTCCTCCCTGATTTTGCTTATAATAGTTATAGAACGCGGCCGCACACATGCATCCATGAGACTCAACCAGACTACTAGCTTTAAACTTACGTAATCTGGTGGTCCTTCCACCTGGCAAAGTGTGTTTGACCACTTTTCTGTCCCAGTCAAACTGGGGCTGTGCCACAGAGAGGTAGTACATACCTAACAACATGTCCATGGGGAGTTCGTCACTCACGAGGAACGAGACACGATGTCTCAATTCCCCTCCTGCGAACGGGAAACAACACTCAACATCTTGGAGGTAGTCGTTGACTACCATGCGCTGTTTGTCGGCACAGGTCGACTCCACAGGTCGACTCAGGCGCTGCACTCGCCCCTGTAAATGCAGCCTCTCAACACACGCACGATTAATGAAGTTCCTTGTCGGGGCTTTGACTAGGGCCGTCCAAGAAGCTAGCGACAACGAATACAAGCTTGCCGGGTGTACCAGTCTCTCCACACGTCCTTTGTGAGACCCGCCTTCTCCGTGACGTCTAGCGGTCGTCTTACCTTTTTGAGCTACGACAGCGACAACTCCACCCCCTGAAGCTTCAACGCTGCGCGCCTCTGAACCTACTCCTTCCTGGAAGTTGTTGTCTAGTTCGATGGTTGAACCATCGTTATCGACAAACATAATGCGGCCCTTCGCCTTTCAGTTAGGAGGCAGTGTCTTCCTCCTTCCGTTTGTTGTGGGTGCCTGTCCATGCCCTATCTTCGCCTCAAGGTCTAGGGCCTTCTTGCTAAACGAAGGAAAGTTGTGCATATTGATGTTGGCCTCACGTGCCAACTGGTTCCTGAGAGGCAAAGAGAAGCATCTCAGATAGGAGGTGAGTAGTACCTGGGGGGTTATAGGGCACCCCTAGGACACAAATCAGACGCTCAACAGCGTCGGTGGCTTCCCTTACTGACTTAAACTGCCGCGTGTGCAGTGTCAGGATCGTGTCAGTGGCCCTTTGGGCCTCCTGAGGATCATGCCACCTTTCCTCCACCAGCTTAAGGAAGTCATCCAATTTCTGGGTGACCGCCCAAGCGCGGAAGTCTTGACCATACCCTTGGAGCTGCACTAAACCACTCAACCATCTTGCTGCACTACCCTCTAGGTAGGAGGCAGCCACAAGCACTTCTTCGTGCGGCAAGGTAAGTTTACTGCCCTCAACCACGTGTCAAGGTCTTGACCTCTCTTATCCCCTGTGAAGGGTTTCAGAGCGGTGATGGCCGTCTTTGGCACCCACTGTGTTTGTCCCGGTCCCTGCATCCCACTGGGATGTGGACCCTGTGATACAGGCGGCTGCACTGGCTGCAAGGGTTGTGTACCCTGCGACTGTGCAGGCTGCGAGACAGCAGGCTGCGTGGTAACCGCAACCTGCAACGGAGATTGAGTGAACATTGTCTGTACCGGAACCTGCAAACTAGATCCTATTGTGATCCCTCCTCATAGCGGCATGCCCAGGGAAACGATCGCAACCAATGATGGGGCTACATATGGGGATACCCCAGTCACCAGTGGGACAAAAGGAGGAGGATGTGCTAGGGGCCAGGCACCAGGCTCGGACATTGGCGATGTAGCCTGCGCTTGCCCAACCAACAGGACCAGACGTTGCTGGATGTCCGCAAGGATGGCTGTTTGATGGTCCTGCATCTCAATTACATTCAGCAGGACGGACCGTACGATCCTCACCTCATTAGTCACGTGTGTCAGGTCCATCTCCTCTAACTCACCAATGTTCGCTTGTCTCCGTTGCATCCTGGCTCTTCTTCTAATCATTCTTTCTTTCTCCGCTTTTATATCTCCTAATGCCTTCTGTAGTTGTGCCTCCTGCAAAGCTGCTTGTTGTATGGCGATCTCGTCGGAGGTCAACACTATAGGTTGGCTTCCCATTACGCTAGTGGACTGACTCTGGGTCTGCGCGACCGTTGACCCGACAGACCCTGAACTACCGGCCTGAGTAGTCTGCTGCGCAGAAGTGGCCATGGCTTCCGAAGCTGCGGCCTCACTCACAAGTGCCCTGCGAGCCTCTGCTGCTCTAGCCCTCCTCTGCTGCTGCTGCCTCTCCCTAAGCTGGCGGAACAGATATCTGTCGCCCTATGGTCCTAATGCCAAGTGGGCAATTGGGCGTCTAGCCGATCGCAAGATCCTCCGGTCGTCCTCTCCAGTGTCCTCCTTGTCGCTCATAAGCTACAGCCTTATACACAATCTACACTAGTGCACTCTAAATGCCTACCGCAGCGTAAGTCAGATTTCTACAAATAAAACTATTTTTAGTTTGACTAGTCCACAAACAGAAGCACCATGAACAAGAAGCAATTTTAACTAATGCTGTCTGTCAGATGTCAATGGTTGTACACCTAACTAATCAAAACATAAAAATAAAATCATTTGTGTGGATAGGACAACATGGAATTTTCTCGAACTTCATCACCTGAAATCTACCCCTCCCTTAGTTCTCCTGAGTATCTCACTTGACGTCAGCGTCCCTGAGCAATTTGGAGAGCGTCACGTGTCTAAAAGGTGTGTTCGGTCCACCCCTGTGCCCCGAGTATATGCTGAGCTGGCCAGCCTTGCACTGGATTATCCTTGCGTGCAGCGAGCCTTACAACCATTGGCTGATCCAGAGGCAATTCAACGTCCGCCCCCAAGTGACTCTAGGAATTATTTTACGTCGCAGTCGGACGACGATCACAGCCAATGAGTCCCCTTTTGGTGCTTATTTAAAGACGCCCGGTCTCGTCTCCCTTGAGGGTTGGCCTGCCCTTCAGTACCCATCTAACAGCGCAGCAAGCCAAACAAAGGACAAGCAGCAAAGCATGCGTGCTCTACTCCCGGTGGGTTGGCATGGTGACCGTGACCCAGTGCTTCGTCCAGGGCCCTTCAGAAAGCTCCGCCCAGCGTCTCCCAGATTCTCCACGTGAACATTGTCGACTCTCAAGGTTGAGTGCACTCGACACCTCACAATGAGAGGACTCTCAAGAAGGAACACACAACCTCACGGGGATAATCTCACCAGATGACCTGATGGCGATTGCGATGACCAGTCACTGCATTGGCACAACCAGCATTATCTCACCGTTCCACCTCAGCATCAATCGCACATTAGATGGTTCTCATCACACTGTCCATACCACATTACCCCACAAAGCCTTCCTAGCGATCCCCTCACCTCCTGGGTCGCCTATCCCTCGTCTTCGCCCTCCTCACTACATACCACTTACGACCCAACTCACCAAGCAGACCGCATGCATGTACCGCATAAGGCAGAAGACAAGCGCCAGATGAGCGCAATCGTACCACAGCTCCGATACCAAATTGCAAGGAAGATGAGCAATAGCGAACTTCAGCAATCAAACAGCATCATACATATGAGTCCAGATAGTCGTGACCTTGAACCAACARCAGAATTGCATCACGAGATTCACCAAATAAGAACACACCAAGAGTTCATAATTGACAATGCTGAAATAGTCCCATCATCATGAACGAAGAACCAGAGTTGATATCCTATCTGGCGCTCGGCGCCCAGACTACATGTGGCAGACCCTATCTAGCCTATACTACAATGCCGAAGTTGACGACAACAACTCTCTCGAAGTACGAGCATACAACGACCAATGTCGCACGCTTCCAGCACCAGGTATGTCTCTCGCCTTACTCGCAACCTTGTTCCCCAACACACAAATGCCACTTGCACCCAAGGACCACCCTGCGCCACACCCAACTTACAGAAGCGCAGCTCGGCTATGGCTGCGTGCTCCTTCCCTGCTCGCCCGTGAGCGCGTAGTCGCCAGCCAGCAAAAAGCGCAGCAGCGCTTGCGCAGCATGCAGCCAGCACCCGAATGCTGAATGAGGAGGCAGGCCCTTTGCTATATCGAAGTGGCCTGCCTGCGTCCAGTCCCAGGAAGCTTCTAGTAGGCCCCGGTAGCCTGAGGCCCAACACGATCGAGAATAGGCTTGGGGCCTGAGGTGGTTGCATGCACCCAACTGCTTTGGCATGTGTCTGGCCCAGTACCCGTATCCAGCCCAGGGCCTACTTTCCATACACTCACACAGGCGGCCCAGGGCCTGGGTTCTCTTCAACCAACTGGCGCAGTGCAACTGCCTGAATTTCCTTAGTTGCGTAGAGGCCGAATTAAGGCCCTGAGGGGCCTTGTCGAGCCTGCCTTCACTTAGGGCGGCCGACAGGCTCCCAAAAAGGGGTCGAATGGGGCTCATAGAGGCAGTGGCCTCGCAATAATCTTTTTCTAAACAACAAGTCTTTTTAACAATCAGGCAGGTAAAAGGGAGAAAGAAGACAATTTTTTTCATCTTCCCAAGTAGACACCATAAAACTTCTCCTTTACAACATTCTTCTACCTACCTGCACAGCATGCAAAGAAAACAAGTTACAAAAAAAAACAGTACAACTTCATACTCATGTCAGACCTTTTCATTCACATGCATGACTCACACAACTTCACTCTACCTTTGCCTTTGAACATTCAAAACAAACAGGGTCAAGAAAGTGTGGGCTCACACATGTGTGAAGGGATATCTGAGTCATTCAACTGACTGACCTTGAGTGAAGTTTGATTCGGCTCACTCAAGAAAGCCGAGTAATACAACCAGAAGATAATGACTGTCGTAAAAAAATATGTGTCTCACAACTCCACAAGTTGTGGCCTCTCTCAACTGTTCAAAAGAACAAAGGTTGGACCACGAAAAACTCAAGCGAGATAGCCCTCCCGGAGGGTGTTCCCACGAATGAGTTTTCACGTTGTCCCAATGTCCCAAACTGTCTCAACACAGTTCCACTGCACTTTAACCACTAAGGATACTTCCCAACCAACCGCAAGTTCATGCCACCTCTCACCACGTCCGCTCGCAATAGTCATGCCATCATGCCAGTCCCGATCACAACAACCAGTCCCATCTAGTCCCAAAATGGTCCCAGATGGTCTGAATGCAGTCCCACACCATCACTGCAATACTAGGCGGTTCAGAACTCAAAACCGCTTGCACTACCATTCGCAAAAAATAATAAAGTTGGCCCTGGTCCAAACCGCCTGTGCCGCGAGCCCCAAAAAAATAAAGATGTCCTTCCGACGCAAACTGCGAGCACTGCAACTCCAATAATTTGCGGCGCGAGCACTCACTTTGCGATCTCTTCGTGTTGCCGGCCCATGCACCGCTGCCGCACAGACCCAAACGCGCACCAGTGCTAGCCCAGCCTATAGGTCGCATTGGAATCCACCATAACCGCTGCGCACCACAAAAATGGATTGCTGCTCGCCGCACCGTCAAAAGCCGGTACTACGACTAATGTGCCAAAAAAAACATTAGCAGCAGTTCCCCACCGGAGTGCCGCCGCCGTGCCAAAAACTTGGCAGCGTGACCTCACAAAAAAAATGTGGCCGTTGTCATGCCGCCAAACGGACAGCACTTCCCCTTGGGGAGACCTTGATGCCGCCACGCCGTCAATCCGGTAGCACCTCACCACCAAATTGCTGCTGCCACCGTGCCAAAAAAAAAACTGACAGCACTTCCCCTTGAAGTTAGAGAGACCTTGATGCTGCCATGCCGTCAGTCTGGCAGCACCACCCCACACTCACGTTAAAAAACCTTCAACGTCGCGCGGCAAATCCTATAGCACCTTCCCTTAGGAAGGTTTTGATGCCACGGCGGCAGTCCAGCAGCACAACCCCACCGAAACGGGTGCCGCTTGCCGCACTGTTCGGACCTGACGCAGCCTTACCGCCACCGCACCAGCACGAGGGTGGGGCATAGCGCCGCCAGCCCTTGGCTATGGCTGCCCTATCTCACTCTCCATCTTTCTGCAGACCTCCACTCTCCTCCCCAGCAGCACTTCCACCGGCAGCACCGCCCCTCACCAGCAGCATGCAGCAGCCAGCCAGCATTCACACAAGTGAATGCCCCAGCAACACTGCCACAAGTGTGAGGCTGCTGGGTGGGAAGCTGGCTTTTATAGCCAGCCGAAGGCATGTGGGCAACTGCTTTGCCCACTGCCAAGCAAAAATTCGTCAGTGCTCCTGGCCCTTGATCTAAATCAATGGCGAGGAGCTGTGTCCTTGGTTTTCCCCTAGGGGAACCAGGGTCTTTCATTCCCTGAAGCATTTGGCCTTCCCCGTAGGCCACATGCTCCCCGACATGGCTGTACCCAGCCATTTCACTGTTGCCTGCTTAAGCCACCAGTACCTACCGGTTGTTGAGGCCCGACCCTGAATATGCCCTGCGCGCCGAATTTTGCCAAGCCTGCGGGGAGTGGGAAAAAATGTGGGACATGTGTTGCTGCTAGCAGGTACCAGCAGCAGGAACGTAGACAGGCGCGTCGTTTTCTTGTTTCCACTACGGCATTGAATTCACCCGCGAAGGATCTTCTTCCAAAAAAAAAAAAAAAGAAACAAAAAAAAAAGGAAATCGGAAACCAGGATCTGCACGTTATTACCCTCACATTCGTTCATAGTGTGCAGAAGGGCAGCCAGATTCATTCACGAAAGTTGCAACGTTACAGTTCCCTCTGCCAGGAAAGAGCAGCCAGTAATGAATGCTCCCCGTGGCTGACGGGGAGTGAGGGCAGAAGCAGCCAAGGATTTTCTTCCAGAAAAAAGAAGAAACAAAAAAAAAAAGGAAATCGGAAACCAGGATCTGCACATTATTGCCCTCACATTCGTTCATAGTGTGCAGAAGGGAAGCCAGATTCAGTCACGAAAGTTGCAACGTTGCAGCTCCCTCTGCCAGGAAAGAGCAGCCAGTAGTGAATGCTCCCCATGGCTGACGGGGAGCAAGGGCAGAAGCAGCCAAGGATCTTCTTCCGAAAAAAAAGGAAACAAAAAAAAAAAAAGGAAATCGGAAACCAGGATCTGCACGTTATTGCCCTTACATTCGTTTCCACATAGAGTACCTACCGGACATCGTGCAGTCCTTCAGAGGAGTTCCCATGGGCCCACTAGCTCCCTCCCCCATCTGGATGCCAAGCCTTTGCCGAACCCCCTAAAGTCGTTAACGGCCGCAACTTTTTTTTTAGCTGGTAGAGGTACTGGTGGTTTAAAACGAACAGGCGCAGTCCCATCACGCCCTAGAATGTTCTGGGGCTGCACCCGTTACTTTTTTTTCCCCTCCTTTTTTTTTCCCTTTCTTTTTCCTTTTCCCTAACCGCCTAGACCCTTTGTTTCTCCGTGAGGGGCAGCTCGTTTTTCAAAACGAGCTGTCTCCCTTAGTCATTTCGCAGAGTCGAACTAGAAGCAGGCTCAACAGGGACTTCTTACCATGCCTTGCACGCCCGTACCCGGGTGCAAACAGGAATCGTTCGGCAACCCGTTTTTCACACAAACGGGTGCAGAACCAGCCTTCAGAGAAAAAGGGAGAGGAGCAAGGTAGCCGCACGGTTGGGGACTTACCTTCTTGCCATCGAGTTGCTCCTCGCCAGGTAAGGCACTCATTCCTCTCTCTCTCTCTCTCTCTCTCTCTCTCTCTCTCTCTCTCTCTCTGAGTGTTTAGTCCTAAATCTAGCGGTAGATTCATTCAGTTTCTCTCCCCTTACCAACGGAAGTACCCTCTTTGCAATTCGTTTCTCTGAAACGAATGGGCGCAAAGACGAACTGCTGTTCGTAAAAACGAGAAGGGGGGGTATCTGAAGAAGAAGAAAAAGAAAAAAAAAACTACAACAAATCTAACAACAAATCTAAAAAAAAAAAAAAAAAAAAAGAAAGAAAAGAAATCAAAACGGCTGCCCGAAAAAATGGGCGCTTGCACTGTTCTTTGGGAGGTCTAACTCCCTGTCACTTCACAGTGCACCATCTGGCGCTTCTCGAACTTAGTTTTTTTTTTTTTTTTCCGTTGGCTTATGCCAGCGGTCGCATCACTAGTCGCGTGGCTTTTCAGCCACGCATCTGAGTGATGCAGACCTGAGTTCAAGTCCTCATGGACTTTCTTTTTTTTATTAAAAAAATAAAATAAAATAAAATAAAATTGGGCCATTTCTCGATTTATGTGTCATCCTTGCGCAGGGGCCAGGCAGATCTCGTGCGGCTGATCTTCAGCCGCTTGATCTCATGATCACACGGCCGAGATCGGCTGCGCCCAGATGCTTGGCAGCCAGCTCCAAAAGGAGCTGGCCCAGTAGGATGTGGCATACCTGATTTGATCCTGGTATCTGTTGGGTATGAGTCATATGCTGTAACGTATTAGGCTAGCTCCTATCATGACAGTGATAAGAGCAGCTCTTCTATAAGAAGAGCTTCACCCCTTCTCTATTCCCCCTGCCGTGGTCTTGCAGGCCCTGCCTGCCTATGGCCTTGCAGGCCCTGCCTGCCTGCGGCCCTGCAGACCCTGCCTGCCTGTGGCCCTGCAGGCCCTGCCTGCCTGTGGCACTCCGATGAATGGCTGCCCATCCATAGCTCCGAGGTCACCCAGCGGGTAGGCCTCGGCATCGGCCTGCTGGCCTCCCTTGGCTAGAGGTCAACCCCCGCGACCCAGGAAAAAACTCCATATTCCTTCCGCGTCGCGGCCCCACGCCTGGCGTGACCATTCTTTTTAGCCTACATAGACCCTGAGTCGCGCGGCTTAGCAGCTTCGCGACATTATCTTAGGTATAATAGGTTTACCTTTAGCATTTCCATGTCCGCGCTCTTCTGCGGCTTCGACAAAAATAAAGCTCAAAAACTTTTAGTCTCTCAGTCATAGGTCAGGTCTGAATAATATTTTGACAACGTCAGTCTCTTCAAGTCCTTCAATCCAGCGAATGAGTCGGTCAATGTCCGACGTTGAAAACCCCCGGTAAATACCCTTGTCACAAGTTGACAGGGTATTTGCCCCGACAGCAGGCTTATTGTTCTTTTTTTTCCATAGGCAGGGGGTTTCAGGATTCAGGCTGCAGGGCAGTGCAGGCCCAATTCCAATTGGTAGGCTCTACCATCCGTCCTTGGTTTACCTGCAGGTGGAGGATTTTTAGAAAAGCAAGGTGTAGTAGTTTTCTGTGGCAAGGGAGTGTTTCAGAAAGCCTGTGAAGGTCTCTCGAGGGAGGTCTGGCATTGCATCCTTACTGTCAGTGCCTCACCGGTTCTAAAAAGTGGGATGTGAGTAGTGTGCCTGTGCTCTGTGCTCCGAACGATTATTTTGAATGGTTGGGGCAACAGGCGCCTCTGTGCAGCAAATCTGTGGCTAAGTGGTGTAAATCTGTGGCTAAGTGGTGTATTTATCTTTTGGCAGTGATAAGGCAACACGTGTCCAGAATGCGGCATAGAGTGATAGCGGTCATTATCGTCCCCCCCCGCCAAGGCCGTCTTTCCATTGGTCCCAGCAGGCCACTCCTATCTTGTTTGTTAACAACTTGCCCTGTCACATCATTGCATCCAGAACCCACACATGAGACTATATATTTCTGGATTTCTGAGCCATGTCAGCTTTTTATGAGCAATGCGCAAGGGAGTTGATAAGTTGGTACTCTGATATAACGAGTAAAGATGGATAGATAGGAGGGGGAGGAGGATTAGTAAATATAGAAGGGAAGGAGGACTGAAATGAATACGCTAGTGATCGACCTGAATGCCATATCGCCCTCGGACACCACCGTTGTTTTCCACCCTTAGCCTGAAAGGCATTGCCCTTTTGGTGGGTGCTAGAGAGAGATATTTGAAAAGTGCATCGAGGCGATCGGTGTCACCAGAGGCCCAGATGCGCTGCTTCATGTCGTTGTCTTTATATGGAGGATGTCAAGATGATCTGCGGGTTTTCTGCTCTCGTTAGCGCGACCGATGTACCAGATGTATGGAGGGTACAGTTGCGGTGGTCGTGATAGACATTTTGGCTCTCAAGCACGATCCGCACTGTGGGATTGCTCTCAGTTTGGCAGAGGGCAGTCTCTGCTAGATAGTCTCTGCTAGATTAGAATCACCGAACTTTTCTGTAAGATGCTGCAGTCAGGTGTTGTGGTCTTGAACTTTATTAACAAGTTTCCCTTTTTTTGCAATTGCCGTACCGTCTGCCTCACGGGTTGGGAGCTGAGGTCCCTCTAGGAAATGCAAAAGGCATTGTTGCTCTTTGATGAAAATCTGTGCAATCAAAATGGATGGAGGCAGAAGGACAAAGCAAAGAGCAGTTTTGGGTGTGGGCTGCGAGTGGGGTGGGTGCAGGTCTTTTAAGAGGTTGTCAAGGGCAAAATGAAGTTCTGTCTGGAATTACTTGATTGGTAAGCAATTTTCACAAGAATTAATGATGATTTGTCTTTTTGTGTCCGGAGGATGTGTTTGGGAGAGTTGTTTGAGTGAGCGAGTCAGTCAGGTTCTTGTTGAAAGTTTTGGAGAGTTGTTCGAGTGTTTGAGTGAGTAAGTCAGGTTCTTTTCGAGTCTTTGCCTTTGGTACTGCATTATGCTCAATCTTTTCTAAAATAGGAAAATGCTAATCTTCTTCTGTTTTGCCCATCCTGCGCCATTTGCAGGATCCTCTCACCATTTTCAGGCGAACTTTTTGGTGCATGGTTTGTGTTGTCCACTGGATTGATTGGATTCAAGCCGACACTTCTTGTCCTGCTGCTTGATTGCTGGCATCTATGGAAGCGAGGTTGTCTTTCAGGGAATTGTTGGTGAATAACTCGAAAGAGTCTAAAGCCTTCTTGTGATGATGAAAAGGGCTCAGTCGTTCCTTCCTTGGCTTAAGAAGCGCTATTGGAGACTTCGTCAGGCAACAAGATCTACGACGCTTTGTATCATGGTGGTCACTGATTGGTGGCGTCAGATTAAACTTAGTCTAAACCTGCGAAAGGAGTCGTGGTTGTGTCCGGTTTAGCAATGGGGGGACAAGGCAAAGGAGGCCTGGAGAAGTTTAGTTGTGGAGTTTTAGTATTGCCTTTCTTTTTCGCCCTGTAGTCGTTGTTTTGCTGGAGCTGGTGTAGGTCCGAAGGCCGGCTGGCGTTTGTTTTGTTTTGTTCCTTGTGGAGAAAACAAAAGGTGACCAAGTGACTTATTAAGATTTAGAGTCTTCGTTCTTGTTGATTACGGGGGACTGTGCAGATTCATCATTAAATTTATTGTTTAGTCTGGACTGGCTTGGACTGGGCTTACCAAGGGAAGTCCTGTTTTGCGTCGAATAAAGTTAAACGAGGGATTAAAAAGTGATGAATGTAGCAGCACACTCAAAGTGAGGGAAAGAGTTTGGGCAAGAATCTTCTTGCACTGCTATTGCAGTCCCGTTTGAGAGTTGTGATATCTGAATGTATTTTCCTCTCTCTCTCTCTCTCTCTCTCTCTCTCTCTCTCTCTCTCTCTCTCTCTCTCTCTCACACACACACACACACACACACACACACACACACACCCTTGTTTTTTTTCGGTTTTTGGTCGATGTGATTCGTTGGCAAGGAAGCCCTTCTTTAATTGTTCAGTTTCTATTGTCTTACTACTTTTTAGTTCTCAGAGAGGAAGAGCGCTTCAAGTCCTTTGAGAGACCTAGAGAGGGTTCCATGGGTATCATTTTTTTTTTGTCCCTTTTCCCGGAAGGCATTATGTGTTGGTGGTCCCTTTCTATAGCAAATTTGCTTCATTATTCCGAAGCTCTGCTGCGGGGCAGATTTTAGTTTCTCTCTGCCACAGGTTTTTCCCGGAGATCGCTGCAGAAACATTGTGTGAAGACTGTCAAGTTGTGTAGTTTTGTGCATCCTCCCACCGGAACCCTCTTTTCGTTATTCAGAGGTCACATGGAGTTGCTAATATATGTGGAGGCTTTCGAAAGCATCATTGGCATAGCAACAAAAGAGTGACTGTCTAGACTGCCTTCTTCAGGCTCGGCCAAACGCATCAGCAGCTGCTTCACAGTAAAATAATTGTACAAAAGACGTGCATGAGAAGGGTAGCACACCCTTGCATATGTGCATTGCGTGATTGCACATGTGAAGAACGGCGTTGGTGAAAGGCTCAGTCGGAGTTGTTGGGTTCCTTTTATTTTCCCCCATTTTGGTTGTTCTTGAGCCAGGTTTTTTGTTTGTAAAGGATATGTACGGTGGTATCTGTAACTGCAGAGCAAACTTCAATAAAGAGCCTCCCTCCACTACTAGACATTTGAAAGGTTTGTAGAGCATGGTGTTGTTTCCAGCCGGAGGCATGCAATGTTCGCAATTGTGGTTGTGCTGCACCAGGACAGAGTGAAATGTGAATGCTTCGGTCCGGCAGACTTGTCGTCTCTCTGGTTCAAGAGCTGCTGATGGATGGGGACTTCTTTTTCGTCCATGAAAAGGTTGCACTCTGCCCAAGACGGATGGTCCGCAATGGATGAATATGGTTGTATGATTAAGGGAGATGGATGATCTGCAACAAATGAATGCGGCTGTATGCCATACAACATTTGTGATTGTGGTTGTGCCCCACCCGGACAGTGGGAAGTGTGAGTGCTGCAGTCTGGTCGAGTTGTCCTCTTTTTGATGTTAGAGCTGCCAATGGACAGAGTTGTTTTTCATCCATGAAGAGGTTGCGCTCCTCTCCAGACGGGTGGTCTGCAACAGATGAATACGGCTGTGCAATTGAGGAGACGGGTGGTCTGCAATGGGTGAATCTGGTTGTACAATTGAGGAGACCGATGGTCTGCAACGGTACGAGTGAGGGAGACCGATGGTCTGCAACAGGTGAATGTGGTTGTATGTTTGGATTCTACGATGCGGCTAGGGATTTAGTTAAGAGATGCTGTGTGTCTGCTGGCCGTAGAGCAGGCAGGTGTTGTGTCTTCAAATGTCTTGGGCTCTGTGGTGTTGTGAGATATGGCAAATGGTGGAATGCCTGGTTGAGGAGGAGGAACATGGATGTGCAGGGAGATGGCTAAGGGAAGAATGTGGACGCAACATCTGTTATGTGCTGCAGGGGAGGCAGGGCGTTGTGTTGTTTGCTGGGCTAGGCTATTGGCTTTTTCACGGATATCACATGCCATGGCTTCTGTGAGTAAACTCTAATAGCCGGACACAGTTTGGCTCTCACTTGTATGGTGGGGAACTTACGGACATAAGGCTGTTTGACCGGGCGCACGGGATGTTCATCAGGGGCCAGCAGGGTCCCCTGCAAAGATACTCTTCTGGCAAGGGCGTGTCATTGTGTGATGTCAGGGCGGGGTCTGTGTATGTGGGCGGGCGCTCAGGGTGGCGAGGTGGTGTTGCACGGCTGTGTGCAAGCCCGTATGCCTTCCAGTTTGTATTGGCGTTGCCAGGATTTCTGTCCGGAGACTCCTAGCGTGTGGGTGAACAGTGAATTGTTAGTGTTGTTTGTATACTGTTGAATGCAACGAATAAGGGTGTTCCCTTTTGAGAGATTGTTGTCTGCATTCCTTCCCATCTTTTCTGTTTGGCGGTTTGTAATTCAGTCATAGTTTGTTTCAGTGACTTCATTCTCACCTAATGTTGTTACTCCTACATAACTGTCTTCCATGGTGTTAAGTTCTCATACTTATATGATGCAGAGGAGCAAGGCTATTTTGACCTGTAGTTTACTGGATCTGGATTGAACTGGTTGGTGCTCCCAGGTTTTGCAAATTTGATGGGGAAGAAATATGTTGCTATTGGTACATTTCTCCCACAACCGGTCATCATGTTGTCATCTATTGGTGTGGGTGCATCTGATTGTGAATTAAAATCAAATGACCTTTTATACGGTGCGTTTATGATGGACGGGGGGTGATCAACAAAGCCCACCCATTTGCGTTGTGCCCATGATAGTTCGAGTGTTCCCATTTTGACTATTGAGGGATTGCTGTCTGCATTCCTTCCCATCTTTCTGTTTGGCGGTTTGAAATTTAGTCATAGTTTGTTTCAGTGACTTCATTCTCACTTAATGTTGTTACTCCTACATAACTGTCTTCCACGGTGTTAAGTTCTCATACTTATATGATGCCGAGGAGCAAGGCTATTTTGACCTGTAGTTTACTGGATCTGGATTGAATTGGTTGGTGCTCCCAGGTTTTGCAAATTTGATGGGGAAACGGTGCGTTTATGATGGACGAGGCGTGATCAACAAAGCCCACCCATTTGCGTTATGTGCCCATGATAGTTTGAGTGCGCTTAGTTTTGATCATCGTGTCTCAAAGCAGCAGCGGTACACATACTTGCCTTAGTTTTGATCATCGTGTCTCAAAGCAGCAGCGGTACACATACTTGCCCCCATGACAGCATTCGAGGCCGTGGAAGATTAGTCAGCAGCAGTACATGTACTTGTCACGATGCCTTTGGACATCGTGGAGTCCTGGGCTACCAGACCTGCGCAGGGGCCCGGCCGGGCAGTCAGGCCAGTGCTACTTGGACCCTCCTGCTGCGCGGGCAGCCAGGCCAGTGCTACTTGGACCCTCCTGCTCCCCTTTTTTGTTTCATTTTTGTACCCTCCGAGAGGGACCCAAATCCGGTCTAATTCTTTTTTTGGTTCATGTTGTTTTGGAGGGTCCCCAGGGGGAGGGGAGGGGACGGGGTAGGGGGGTAAGGGTCTTAAAGGGAGAGGCGGTCAACGGAGACCCAAAATTTCAGCGTTTTTTTTAATGCTATTTATAAGAAAATCAGAAGCCCTTTTTAACCAAAAATTGCATCATTCTATAGAGTGCACAGCATATTAACAAACCATTAGAAAAAAAACGAAAAAATAAAATAAAAACAGGGTGAAACAGTAAGGCAAAGTGCACTTGAATGACATCTTGGATTCAGCGAATTTTCAGAATTTTCAGCGTTTTTGGAAATGGTCTTATCGGCGGAAATTCCAATGCTCCAAATGAGACCAAATTTGGTACACAACAACCTTGAAGCAAGACAAAAGGGGTTGAGGGGTGCAATGATTTTCCTTCATGGGTTCAACTCCCGTTATTTGCCTCTTGCGTCTGAGCATGTGGGTACATTCGATACTACATGCAAAACCTCATTCGGCATATCATTTGATGAAAAATGGTATTAGGACTAGGCAGGTAGGGTTGGGCTGCTGAAAGGCCCGAAGGCAGGTGTTTTTTTCGTTCAGAATGCTTATTTGATCCAAGCTTTGGGGGGGACAGAATTTCAGTGTTCTTGTGTAGATTACACAGTTGTCTTTTTGCCCCAGTATTTGAAGGATTTCTTCATAAATTTCTCGTTTTTTCAATGTGATCTTGAATGGGATGCTGGGTCTGTTTCCAGCACTTGTTGCTTCCCACGAATAGATTGACGATGGGAACCCTTGAGCGCCCTGAACAATTCTTCGATGTCAATTTTGCTTCAAACAACTGTGTGGCTTCCTTTGAAAATGAAGCTTGATGGAAGATAAATGAAAGGGCTGTCATGGACGGCCAATTTCCATGGACTTCATGAGTGGCCTCGGCTGTGTCACAAAATGTCAGTTGGTCGGTACAGTTGAAAACAAATAATTCTGCTCGGTAGCGTAAGGAGTTGTTTGAATTCTCGGTTGGAGAGGAAAAGGGAAATGAGAAAGCAGAATGTATTGTCGGTAGCATGGATGCCACGATAAAAGATAACCGACAAGTGGGAAGACACTGAGAAAGAGTACATTGCATCATTCGAGAGGCAGATGAGAAAGAAAACACTCAGTATTATTAAGAGATAAACCATAATTGAGTATAGAGTTAAAGTTACAATGATAAGACCATCAGCACAGCCGCATCTTTTGAGATTGTCAAACCAGTGAGAGAGATTGTACAGGATCAACAGTGAGTGTCACCCGTATGAGTACAGCTCAGTCGTTTCCAGTCGAAAGGTCAGTTTTTACCAATCTTAAACCACCAGTACTTCCGAGTAGTGCCCGTTAACGAGCCACGATTTTAGGAAATGTACGGGCCGATAGCTGGGCCAAGTACTGGTGGTTTAAAACGATTGCCTTCGAAGATGTTTTTCATCATCAGTATGTTAGTGCAATTAGTTTCAGGTAAGGAAATTTGTCAATCGTCGTGGTCATCACCAAAGGGAACTGTCCAAAATCTGAGGATCTATGTGAAGAAGGGGAAAAAAACTCATGAGCACTTTTTGATTCAGTTTGGGTAACAGCAGCTTGGTATGTTGAAGAGAAGGCACAAGAGCTTCAAGAGGGGGCAAAGTTGATCCATAGCTTTGGTCCTAAGTTATACACTGACTACTGTATGCCTTCAATCCATTTTGATCTCATGGATGGTTCTTACTGGCGAGAGTTGATTGACCTTACAAAGGTATTTCTCACCAGGAAGATTGACTATGAGGGAGTGACTGAACCATCAAACTTCCAATATCTCATACGAGGGATCTTTTGAAGGTCATATTTCTCTATTATGTGGGAGGAGTTCAGTGCTATGCTTGATTCTCAAATCTTTGGTCTTGGATGGACTTATGGGAACATTGGGCTTTAGGTGATTCTATATTACTAGACCACAATCTTAGGAGGTACATAGACATGGCTCAAGGCACAAGATACGCGCAGTTAAATAAAAGATTGAGGACAAGATTTGAGAGGGTGAGGGAGGACTCTTGACGAGTGTTGGTCATGTTTTTTCATCTGTATTTCCTTAGATTATTATGAGTTATCACCGTCCCTCATCCATCGGCAGACTTAATACGTGTATGACATATTTATTTTTTTTGTTATTATTTATATTATTACTTGCTGCTGGGTAGCAGTACGTACATGTACGCGTGCTCCGCATACACGCATACGTGTATGCCCGTACGCGTGTACCTCTTTTCAGGGCCCGCGTACATAGTGGTAGCGGACCACTTAGGGAGGCGGTTTTAGCCCCGTAGGCCTAGGGGTGGGGGGGGTAGCCCGCTAGGGCCCAAAGTGGTGTGGAGGGGTGACGCGGGGCGGGGGGAAGAGTGTTGCTCCCGCACGATTTTCGAATTCGTGCCGGGAAGGTCTACCCCCCAAGCCGTGTCACCCCTCCACCCTGCTGCAGTTCGTCTTGGTCATCCTAGGCGTCGCCATCGCCCTGGTCGTCGCCATCTGCCGTGTTGTCGCCGTGGAGTTGCCGTGGAGCTGCCGCCATCGCCCTGGGGAGGAGTGGGCGGAGGAGGTAGACAAAGATGATGACGGGGAGGAGGAGGAGGATGGTGACGACAATGGGGAGGAAGAGGAGGAGAAAGAGGAGGAAAAAAAACAATGGGGAAAACGAAGACGAAAAGGGCGACGGGGAGGAGGAGGACGATGCATCGTCATCTTTCTCCTCCTCCCCATTGCCATCTCCGTCATCCTTCCCCCCGTCGTCCTTTTCCTCCTCCTCCTCCCCATCGTCGATTTTTTCCCCTGCCACGTTTTTTTTTTTTTTTTTTTTTTTTAATTCGCATTGAAGGTCATGACAGGGAGGAGGAAGTGTCGACTTCCTCCTCCTCCCTTGCAACGTCCTCCTCCTCGTCGTCTTCCTCCTCCTCCCCATTGCCAACTTCGTCCCCATCGCTGACTTCCGCTTCCTCCTCCCCATCATCCTCTTCGTCCTCCTCCTCCCCATCGTCCTCTCCCTCCTCCTCCTCCCGATCTGCCTCTTCCTCCCCTTTCCAATGTTGACTTCCTCCTCTGCCTTCCGGTTGCCTTTAATAATTTATTATATATATGCCATGTAATATATATAATTAAATATATAAATACATACGCGTACGCGCGTTTTCGGGTACGTACGGTGCGTACGCGTACGTGGTGCTACCCAGATTTGTTGTTATAAATTATAATTAAAGATTTATAAGACTGGGGACCGGCGTAGACCGCAATTGAAAGATCTCGCTCGAAGTCAGACGCACACAGCAGGAAGCAAAAATTAAACAAAATTATGTGTGACAACGTCCTGGCTTCCTGATCGTGGTGTGATTAGAAAAAAGTGCAACAAAAATGACGTCGTTGCAAAGGAACATGAAAATTTTTCATGGCGGGAAGGAGACTGGGTCCACATCGGTTTTGAGCTTTGATTGGGCATGAGAACAGTTGACAATGTCTTAAGTCTCAGATTGACTTTGCTATCCTCATTACGTCTTGATTCTCTTGAAAATGACGGTTGCTAACTTTCAGTTGGGAAGTATTATCCTAAACTGCAGAAGGAGATTGACACTAGTTGATGGAAATGGTTAGACTTAGTCATAGGTATGCCTTACGAGGCCTTGACATCCTTCAGAACTGAGAAAGAAAAAATAAACTCAAGAGCAACAAAACTCTTTCATCAGGAATGTAAGTCACAGATGCATTGAATGAATTTTCAAAAAACACAACTAAAGGGATATTCCCCTTGTCATTCACAGATGCATTGAATGAACTTAAAAAAAACACAACTAAAGGGATATTCCCCTATCAATACGAGTATTGTTAGACTTATCATTTGGGCAGAACGATTATCGACGTGGTATTGGTTCATTTCTTGGAAGAAGATATCTATGATATTCATCTTTATGTCGAGAAAGGAAGTAGCAAGGATGGTGAAGGTTTTAATTGGTTGTGAGAAATTGTCATTCAATATATCTATGACGAGAAATGAGAATAAACAAAAACAAAAGAAGAGAACGGAATGGGGTTTAATGTAGGTGACTTAAGACAGAGTGTCTATTCCGTTTATCCATGACAGTTATTGTGATGGAAACAATTGGCTGTCGATTATCAACATGGTATTGAAATAAGATAAATGAATGAACTGTCATGAGATGGAAATAAATTTTAGTAGAGGAAATGAAACAACGGAGATCAAAATTTGAAAGAGGTTAAATGCTCTGCGTAAGAAGGAAGTATTTCCATATGAGATTGTTAAGTATGAAATGGTCGAAAGTGGGTGGAAACAAGAGCGACTTTATATTTTGACATTTTACTTAATCGAATTGAACACATATAACGTGAGGATTTATATTCACAGATAGAGAAGTGTTGATGCCACTTATAAGAGATGTAGGACACTTGCTGAGAAAATTGTGGTTAAAGAAAAGGAGAGACTTGAAAAGGAGAAGAAGTGTTTCACTGGATCCACTCGGTTTGTCGTCTTTGAAGAATTTTCAACTCCTGCTTTACCTGATATCAGTTTGTCAAGGAACAATTGGTCTGTTGTAGTTGAGTTTGTTTTGAAAGTGGGAAGAGATCAGAGACATTGATGAATCTATAGTACTTTCCTCCAAGAGAGAGATCTTGGTTGAGATTAGGAAGAGGACTTGGAAGATTGAGCGAAGAGAGAACATAGAAGTTATTAATTTTCCTTAACTTGGGAAGAAATAAATATTCCCCTATGAGGTTGTGAGGTATGAAGCAGTGAAGAAGAGACGATGAGAATATGATAACTTGTATGTCCTTACGTGTCGATTCCTCGAGCTTGATCAATATCTATGATATCAAAGTTTATGTGTCGCAAGAGAGGTTTGAGGGTTGTTAATACGACAGATGTTGAGAACGAGCAGTCAACATCGTACCAGAAGAGAGAAAAATATTAGAACAAGAAAATGAAAGCTTCACTTGAAGTACTCATGTGAAACCCTTATCTGAAATGCCTTCGTCTCCTCTGAAAAAACGCCATCTATGGTGAATTTTGTATGGAAGGTGAAAAGGTATCAAGAATGTTGTTAGTGATACTAATATCCATTGTGAGAGGCTGATTGAATAAAGTGACTGAGCTTGATAATCGTTTCTTAATTTTGAGATATGAGATGTGTGAGAAATATCATATAATATTCTACACTCTAGTGGTTAAATTTCTTAATACATGTAGTATGAATGTGAAAATCTATATTCAAGTCTAGAGAAGGAAGCTGATTATTTGGAATGCATGAGAGAGGCTCGCATCAGTCTTATAAGAACAAGTGAATGGGTTGAGAAATTGCACAACCAGGTAACTTGGGGGGCGGGAGTGAGACAATTTGAGAGACTCTCTAATTTTTTAACTACCAATGACTTCGAGGATAAAAAAAAATGAATGTCTCTTCTATAAATCATTCTCATAGAAGGCAAAAAAAAAAAGAATGATTTAATTGTGAGGGCAAAGTCATTACTTCTTAATACTTTTGAGCACAGATTCGAGAGTGTTGATTGTATCCATCCTAAGATTTACCTCTGATGTTGATTATGATATTAAGAAAATTAGTGATAACGTCTCGTTTTGTTGAGCAACTAGGATTATAGTAGAAGAGAGGACAACCAAGACAGAAGAGTATTCTTCAAATCTCTAATTGAAATATCTTACTCTACATGACATCAGTTACTTATTAAAAGTACTGAGAGACTCCGTCTTGAAAACAGTTACTGATCAGACCAGGGTTGTCGAACCCCGACCCCGGGACCCCGCCGGGGTTCCGGGGTTCCGGGGGTCGGCACCCGGGACCCCGGCCCCCAGTAGGGGAAAAAAAA
>BFEA01000010.1:664924-688560 GCA_003427395.1 Chara braunii | reverse complement strand
TTTGGGCTACTCAAACTCTTGTTTTTCACTCACACACTAGTAGGTAGTGCTCCGATTCTTCTATGGATGATCTCATGTTGGATACTTGTGATTTGAGCTACTCAAACTCTTGTTTTTAACTCACACACTAATAGGTAGTGCTCCGATTTTTCTATGGATGATCTCATGTTGGATACTTGTGATTTGGGCTACTCAAACTCTTATTTTTCAATCACACACTAGTAGGTAGTGCTCCGATTCTTCTATAGATGATCTCATGTTGGATACTTGTGATTTGGGTTACTCAAACTCTTGTTTTTCACTCATACACTAGTAGGTAGTGCTCCGATTCTTCTATGGATGATATCATATTGGATACTTGTGATTTGGGAAACTCAAACTCTTGTTTTTCACTCACACACGAGTAGGTAGTGCTCCGATTCTTCTATGGATGATCTCGTGTTGGAAACTTGTGATTTGGTCTACTCAAACTCTTGTTTTTCACTCACATGCTAGTAGGAGATGCTCCAATTCTCTCATGGATGATCTCATGCTCATTACTTGTGATTTGGATTAGTGTAGATCTTGCTTCTCACTCACATGCTAGTACGAGATGCTCCGATTCTTTCATGGATGATCTCATGCTCATTACTTATGTATTGGACTAGTGTAGATCTTGCTTTTCACTCACATGTTAGTAGGAGATCTTCCAATTCTTTCATGGATGATCTCTTACTCAAGAGAAAGATTAAACACAATGGAACAAAAAGTAGAAGAAGACGCCTTGAGCATTAATATTGCGTTGTACAACATCTTTCCCTCCGTCATCCCGTAACAGAGTTACTAAAACTCAACCCTTCCACTCAATACACCACTCAGATTGAGGATTTATTACTGTATGGCATGCTTAAATATCCGAAAATTCAGGAACTTGCCCTCCTTCTTCCTACGCGTCGGTACTTACCCGAGCATAGGCTTAGAAAAAATGAACCTGTGCGGGTTTCATGATCCTGACCAGATACCAGCAAAATTAAAGAATTCTGAGTTTCATTCATGCCCGAAAATTCAGGGTCTAGCCCTCCTACTTCCTATGCGTCAGTACTTACCCGAGCATAAGCTTTAAAAAAATGAATTTGTACGGGTTCCACGATCCTGACCAGATACCAACAAAATTAAAGAATTTTAAGTTCCATACATGTCAGGCGACCCACACTCATAGTGTATAGGGCCTGATAACCGGTTGTGTATATGCCGATGAAGAGAGTTCCGAAAAAGTAGTTTGTTCCCATCGAAGATGTTGAACTCAATCTTCAGAAGATTGAATTCAAGATCGCCGAGGTCACAAAAAAGTTCTTCCTGAATCAGATCAGTACTAGGACTATAATTCGTGGCAGATGCATATACCAGTAGGGTGCGTACGGCCGCGACGACCAACTCAATACATATAAAAAAAATGAACTCGCAGTAAAACCCGTTTTTCCACGGTTTCCTGCTTCGTGAAGCCTTGTCCAGTAAGTGTCAAAAAACCATGAGAAACCCGTTTAACACGAGTTTACGAGGAACCACCATATGCCCCGTTCTGCAGAGGGAGTCATCGAAGGATATCTTCTGACATGAAGATCGTCGATAGCGCCGATCAGTAGACCAGCCTCACGAAAGTATGTTTTCCACAATTTCCTGAATCTGAACCCAGAACTGGTTGTTATTATCCCGACGCTGCATCCATCTTAGTCCAGACAGGACGATCTTGTTGTCGTACCTGAGTTTACTGATCTCAAAGCCAGTGTGAGCACGCCAAGGCAGATCATCCCCATGTCACTACAGTTCTCAGAGACTCGAAGGATAGTGTTGGCCACAGTGGCGAATTTGGCAGATTTAGGTCCAAAGGAAGCCGGGTTCTTATAAGTCTGAAACCTCAGTTCCTCGGATCCCCAAATTGAATCCCGGTTCTTAAATTTGTGAGCAGTAATTACGGTTTTATCGACTTCAGCAACAATCATCCTTGTTTCCAAAAAATCGAGTATCCCTATTCCAGAATCGGTTATTTCCAATGTAAGTTCCTTAGGATAACATTGCAAGATCTTATCAAGGCGGTTGTTAGCACTCTCCATTCCTGCCGGGTTGTTTTTCTCAAAGAAAGAAAACAGCAATAGATCGTCAACATACCTCTTCCCAGTGATGAATTTAGCATCTGCCCCTAGAGCCATGATGAAGTTGTACTCTGAGAACATGCACATCACACAGGCTAATGACGGACTTGCTCTCCCACCCAACGGAATCCCTTTCTTCTGGCTTAGAATAGCATCCGAAACTAGAAATATAGTGTGTTCAAGCTGGAACTGTGTAAGCGAGATCAGGGAGGTCAGTCTGATGGATTTCCATCCGGCTTCTCCGTGGGATTTCCCAAAGGTCGTTAACCTCTTTCTCATGTTGAGACGGATCCAGCGGATGCCTTTCTGAACGAAGAGCTCAGTAATCCATTGGACTGCACGATAGATTATCTCATGGGGTAATTGGGTGAACATTTCTTTTATGTCATAGGTTCGAGCAATAACTCCATACTTAGACATAGGTCCATTACTTTTATTGACATAAGACACTATTTGTCGAAGGTCACTCAAAGACTTGAGATTGGAGTGAGGCACATTAACCTTCTGGATCAACGAATTCAAGGCAAGAGATAGAACGCCAGATGCGGCACGAAAGGGGCTTTGGAACGAAGGGACAATAGGCCTTATTTTCTCCTTGTCCTTTTCCTTAGCCATGATATAAGCAAACTGCACTTTTCCCCGCCCATCCCATCGTGCGATCTGTCCCAAGTTTCGCTCATTGTACTTAGTGCGCATATCACGCAAAATTAGACTTTTATTAGAGTCCAAAGTTTCATAATTCGTATTGCTAAGAAACATGGATTGAAATCTCGTTTCATGTCTTTTGGGACATTCAATCCAGGTCTCGCTCGTGTTACGGTCCAGCGGACCTAAAACCAAACCTGCAAAAACTTGCTTAACCCTAATGACGTATTCACTCAAAATACATCCCGGCGGTTTAGCCACTCCCTTTTTTGTAACAATATCATGTGGTATTCGAAAGTGGTTCGTAATTCCACAATTCCGAATGACACCTAATGCCTCATTGCAGGCTCGGTTAAGACCATCCCGTGATGCAATGGTCCCAGGAAAAGGAATCTTAGCATTAGATAGGAAAGGATCCAGACCACTTAGCTAGCTGATTTGGACTAGTGATATAGCCTTGTGATATAGCCTACACACTAGTAGGAGATGTTCTGATTCTTTCATGGATGATCTCATGCTCATTACTTGTGATTTGGACTAGTGTAGATCTTGCTTTTCACCACACGCTAGTAGGAGATGCTCCGATTCTCTCATGGATGATCTCATGCTCATTACTTATGCTTTGGACTAGTGTAGATTTTGCTTCTCACTCACATGCTAGTAGGAGATGCTCCGGATCTTTCATGGATGACCTCATGCTCGTTACTTGTGATTTTGACTAGTGTAGACCTTGCCTTTCACTCACATGCTAGTAGGAGATGCCCCGATTCTTTCATGGATGATCTCATGCTCATTACTTGTGAATTGGACTAGTGTAACTCTTGCATTTCACTCACACACTAGTAGGAGAGGTTCCGATTCTTTCCTGGATGATCTCTTACTCAAATATTGTGATATAGCCTAGTGTAACTCTTGCACTTCACTCACACACTAGTAGGAGATGTTCCGATTCTTTCATGGATGATCTCATGCTCATTACTTGTGATTTGCACTAGTGTTCGTCTTGCTTTTCACTCACATGCTAGTAGGAGATACTCCGATTCTCTCATGAATGATCTCATGCTCATTACTTATGATTTGGATTAGTGTAAATCTTCCTTCTCACTCACATGCTAGTAGGAGATGCTCCGGTTCTTTCATGGATGACCCAATGCTCATTACTTGTGATTTGGACTAGTGTAGACCTTGCCTTTCACTAACATGCTAGTAGGAAATGCCCCGATTTTTTCATGTATGATCTCATGCTCATTACTTGTGAATTGGACTAGTGTAACTCTTGCATTTCACTCGCACACTAGTAGGAGAGGTTCCGATTATTTCGTGGATGATCTCTTACTCAAATCTTGTGATATAGCCTAGTGTAACCCTTGCACTTCACTCACACACTAGTAGTAGATGTTCCAATTCTTTCATGGATGATCTCATGCTCATTACTTGTGATTTGGACAAGTGTTGGTCTTGCTTTTCACTCATATGCTAGTAGGAGATGCTCCGATTCTTTCATGGATGGTCTCATGCTCATTACTTATGATTTGGACTAGTGTAGATCTTGCTTTTCACTCACATGCTAGTAGGAGATGCTCCGATTCTTTCATGATCTCATGATCTGTCCTTGTGACTTGGGCTACTCCAACTCTTGCTTTTCACTCCATGCTAGTAGGTGATGCTCGGACCCTCAATGGATGATCTCAAGCTCGATACTTGTGATTTGGTCTAGTATAAGTCTTGAATTCCACCCATGTGTTAGTAGGAAATACGCCGATTCTTCCATACGTAATTCCGTGCTCAAGACTTGTGTTTCGGGCTAGTTTAGCTTGTGCTTTCCGTTCACATGGTAGATGATGACATTCCGGTTCAAACTTGGTTGCATAAATGAGCCATTAGCATGTGTTTGAGCAAGTCTGCTTGGTTGATCTTTCCTCTGTGTGCATGTGTCCTTCACCAGTCTCACTGTCAAGCTCATATGTGTTGTGATGTTCCGGTTCATACTTAGTTGATCTTTCATCTATGTACATGTGTCGTTCACTAGTCTAGCTTCTCATTGTCAAGTTCATGAATGTTGTGATGTTCCGGTTCACACTTAGTTGATCTTTCCTCCATATGCATGTGTCCTTCACTAGTTCAAGTATCTCACTGTCAAACTCATGTGTGTTGGGATGTTCCGGTTCATACTTAGTTGATCTCTCCTCTATGTGCATGTGCCGTTCACTAGTCTAACATCTCATAGTCAAGTTCATGAATGTTGTAATGTTCCGGTTCCTACTTAGTTGATCTTTCCTCCACATGCATGTGTCCTTCATTAGTTCAAGTATCTCATTGTCAAGTCCATGTGTGTTGTGATGTTCCGGTTCCCACTTAGTTGATCTCTCCTCTATGTGCATGTGTCGTTCACTAGTCTAGCATCTCATTATCAAGTTCATGAATGTTTGTGATGTTCCGGTTCATGCTTAGTTGATCTTTCCTCCATGGGCATGTGTCCTTCACTAGTTCAATCTTCTCATTATCAAGTTCGTGTATGTTGAGATGTCCCGGTATCGGGACAGAAAACCCTGTAAGGGTTTCTGCCCGAATTTTTCAAGATCAAATGTTGTTCGACTCTTTTCGATGGATTTGAGGAACACGATGAGAGTGACGTTGCCAAAGTTATTCAGACCAACCCTATAACTGAGAGACCTAAAGCCTGACGTCGATGACACATGACGTCGTTGATGTGTGAGGCCATCAACGTTTGTGCGAGATAGCGGTGGTACGCACTGTCGTGCGCAGTTCTCGACGAAGCCGCAATAGTGCTCGGGCATCGAAAAAACTAAAGTTAGACCTAGTCTACCTAAAATAATGTCGCGCGGCTGCTAAGCCTCGCGATTCAGGACCTAAGCAGGCTAAAAAGAGGGGTGCGTTGGGTATAGAGCTGTGGCGTAGGAGGAATAGGAAGTCTAGGCCTGCGAGGTTGGGTTTTGAACCAGAAGGCCAACAAGCCGTTGCCGAGGCCTACCCGGTCAGGTAATTACAAGCCAGGGTATCGCGGCTAACCGGTAAGGCACGGCGATGCCTTGAGCAGGCGAGGCCGGCAAGGTCGTAGGCTGGGGGAGTCGACCGTGCTGCTAAGGGGCGGTCGGCTAGGCTCCACAACCCTTAAAGTAGGAGGGTTCTTCCTACTACAATCGTAGTAGGAGCCAACCCAAAAGGTAAACATAGCAAACTGCCACCCCGCAGACGCGGGGATCGAATCCGTATGAGACCTCGGGCTGGTTCCCTTTTGGAGCAGCCACGTGAGCCGGCGCGGCCGATTTCGACCGCGCGATCAATGAGATCGTGCGGCTGGAATCAGCCGCGCAGAAGAGATCAGCATGACCCCTTAGCAAGGATGACACGCATAAATCGAGAAAGGGGCTAAACTTACCGCGATCGAACTAGGGTCCGTATTTCAACTGTTCGTGGGGGTACTATGACCCAGTGATGACCATTGGCTAGGCCAACGGAAGAGGAAAAAAAAAAAAAAAAAAAAAAAAAAAAAAAAAAGAGGAGACACCGACGCGCCATCTGGCACGTTTTGAAGTGACTAGGGACTTAAAGTCCCCAGTGAGGTGACAGGCGCCCGTTAGAAACGGGCAGCCACGTTTAGGTAGGTTTTTTTTTTTTTTTTTTTTCCTTTTTTCTTTCTGATTTTTTTCTCTTTGCTAGATTTTGCTTAGATTTTTTTGATTTTCTTTTTTTTTAGATTTGGTTTGGATTTTTTTCTTTTTTTATGTGCCCGTTCGTTTCGAACGAACAGGCGAAGGCAATTGTGCCACACTGTTTCGTCGGACTCTCACCGACTCGTCAGGAGGCTGAACCTCGACAGCCTGGAAGGGCATGGCCGAATGAATTTGCCGCTGATAGCGGCTATATACGGGCGGATCTTGGGGCCTTGTAGCTGAGTTACGAGGGGCTCTCTGCACGCGCTACGACTGATTTCCACACAGAGAGAGAGCGCGCGCGCGCGCGCGAGAGAGAGAGAGAGAGAGAGAGAGAGAGAGAGAGAGAGAGAGAGAGAGAGAGAGAGCCACTTACCTGCGCCTGTTGGTTGAGCAACGGGCTGCAGACCGCCGCCTGCACCTGACGCCGTAGGCGTCCGGGTACGGGCGCATGGGGGCAATAGGAAAGGAAGCCCTGTTGGGCTTGACTCTTGTTCCACTCTGTGAAATGAAGGGCCGGCCGTTCGTTCTGAACGGCGGGCTGCCCCTGTACAAAAAAAAGCGAGGGGGTAAAGAAAAGAAAAGAGAAGAAGAAGAAGGAGAAGTTTGGAAAAAAAAAAAAAAAACGGCCGGGGATTTAACCGCGGCCTCAATCCAGATGCAGGTCTAGAAGCATCTTGACTTTGACAAGACAGTAAACTGTTCGATTCAACAGTCTGCTGGAAAAGGCTTTGTACAGCCTTTGGTAAGCTGCGTCTGGCCGCGGGTGAAGGTTAGACGCATTACCAAAGGTCTGAACTTAGTTTCCTTAGGGGAACATCAAACTTTTTGGCCCTTGATCGCGATCTAGATCAAGGGCCAAGCTCAGATCCGAGTTTTGGCTGGGGCAAGGCGGCTGCCCTCAGCCTCCAGCCAGCTATAAAACAGCCAGCAGCCAGCCAGCCAGCATTCATTTTTGGTTGGTGCTGCTGGCATCCTACTTAGTTGAATGCTGGCTGCTGGTGTGAGGGAGCTGTTGGAGAGTGAGGTGGAGGTAAAGTGGAGGTCTGCAAGAGAGAAGGGGCAGGCTGTTGAGAGGAGGCCATAGCTGTGGAGTGCAGCCATAGCCACTATCTCAGTGGTGTGAAGGGGAAATGTTGCGCGGCCTACGCAGCGACAACTGATTTTGAAGTGCAGGGGAAGTGCTGTCCACTCAGCGTGGCGTCAACAACCACTTTTTTTGTGGTGCAGGGGAAACTCTGTCCCTTTAGCACTTCGGGGACAGGCCTTCCGCAAGCGCTGCAAGGGAAACTCTGGCCGTTTTGCACGGCGGCGGCAGGTTTTTCAGCAAGCGGTGCAGGGGAAACTCTGCCCGTTTTGCACAAGCGGTGCAAGCGAAACTTTGCCTGTTTGGCACAGCAACGGTGGCGCCTTTTGACGGTGGCGTGGAAGCGCTGCCGTTTTTTTTATTTGCATCGGCGGCAGTGCTTTCTAGGTACTGACGCGGAAGCGCTGCCGAAATTTTGTAGCGAGAGCACCGGGTTTGTCAACAGTAGTGAGGAAGCGCTGCCGAAATTTAGCGGCAACAGCGTCGGGTTTGACGGCGGTGGTGCGGAAGTGCTACCGAATTGTTGCAGCAACGACACTGGGTTTTATGTTAGTGGTGCGGAAGCATTGCCGGGTTTTCACGGCGGAGGCGATAGTATTGTTGCGTTGACTATATAAGGTGGCGACTGGGTATTGGCACAGGGAAGGCACCGCTAAGTGGTGCGCTTGAAAATGGTGCGAGTGACGACGGTGCGAAGGTGTTATTGGATTACTGGGAGATGATTGTGTGTTGAGAGGGTGTCGCGGCAAGTGAGCGTTCCCGGGAGTGGTGTGGATCGCTTTGCGGGCGACTCGTTGTGACAATTGTCTTTTCTAGAGTGCGATTTCACATGGTCTTCTTGAGTGGGCCGTCTCTTCAACTTCACTCATGGTCAGTTTGACTGAGACCCTTCACACCTGTGTGAACCCGCACTTGGTTGAACTTGTTCTTTGAACGTTCATTGAAAAGGTAGAGCAGATGTGTGTTTACGTGTGCGAATGGAAGTCTGACGTGACTTTGGGATTGCACTGTCTTGTTTTGAAATTGTTGTTTGATCTGATGTGCAAGTAAGTAGAAGAATGTCTGAAAAAAGAAAAAAAAAAAGATCTGATTAGGTCAACGAAAAAGAAGGGATGATGATTATTTTTTTGGTCACTCACTTGTATGTATGCTGAAGGGAAGGGAAGTCGGTAGACAACGAAAAACGAAGCGATCACATAATTGGACATCAATTTTTCCTGAGGACACCCGTTCTTTCCCGAATGAGCCTTTCTGTCTATGCCCGTCTGGCTGAATGATTTTCTTCTTTGTAATTTCCTTGTTCGTCTAAGTTACCCTTGGCGTCAAGCGGCAAGGGACTATTTTGCCGCCGTGGTAGACGCGTTTCCCTTTCCAAGGAGGCATCTGAGGCGGGGGTTCGTTGCCTTAGGGGCCGACCCTGCTATCGACTCGGAGTGGACCGCTTACACGGGGGGATACCATGCTGTTGTGGTGGAGCCAGCCCGACTTTTGAGATCCGAGGTTCGCTCGGGCGAGGACGAGGGGTATCCCAGACCACCTCCTAGGGAAAGGACATCCGCCTACTCACGGAAGAGCCTTAAGTTCTTAACGCCTCGTGTTAAGGGGAACTGTCATAGCATACCTCTTAGTGGTCGTCTTAGGGGTTACTTGTGTATGAAAAATTGAGCCACAAGAAGCTCGATTCATGGTTACTAGTTGGAACAAAGTGCGGGTAGGCACTCTTGTCCTGGTTGGCCTCACCACAAGAAGCGAGGACCAATAGGGTCGATACGACGAGTAAGGCTTGGATAACTAGGCCCGAGAACAACCCTTTTCAGTAGGGTCAACAAGGGTCAGGAGGACAAAGCAACCAACAAAATTTAAAAGTGGATCCTTGGCCTTAATGAGGCATCGAGTGTCCGATTGTTCAAGACGGTTGTTGACTTGCACAGTGATAGTTAGATTACTTATAGATGACATTCACACCAAAATTAGAAAGATGATGAAGTCACCATTAAAGCAATGGTATCCTAGCTCTACGTGAGAGTTGGGATTTGTCCGTGCTTCTTTTCTAGCAGTTAGTGTGGGGTGGAATGAGAGAACTTAGCAACGCATCTCATCGAGTCGAAAAAGTCGTGACAGTCGAGCCGTCTGGTAGGCAGAGTGAAGATATTTTGATGATACGCCATTTGAGCGTCGCTATGCGTGTAAGTCATGTTTTTACCCTTTTGTTGATGAGTGATGTCTGAAGACGAGTCAACTCACGATGCCTCGTCGTTGGATAAAAGTCGAGTCAGCCTTTATTGGTTTGGTTTGAACGAGTGGTATGCATAATTGTATCGATTTCAGAGGATAAGTCAACTTACGTGGACCTGAGTCTTCTTTTGAAAACATTTTGTCTGATTAACTTTTAATTGTCTTTGAACGAAGGGACTAGGATTGATTGAGATTTTCTCACGCTTGGAATATCATGTCCTAGTCGACCGACGCCGGGCCGATTCCTGGGAGATCAGCGCCCCAGGGACGAACGACGTTTGGCTCCACTTTTGCGTTCAACCATGCGTACCTATCCTACAGCGAACGAGCAAACACCCTCGGCCGACGTACCTTTGCAATTGCATTATAAAAACCTTCACATGTGGGCCGGTAGCTCGGCGGGGATACGCCCCTAAGGGTGGTGACAGACCCTTAGGAAAGGTAAGTTGTGCTCCGTGAGAACCTATCCTGTCGTAGGGGACCGCGGGATATACAACTGGCGCACTCGGCCGGAGCGGCGAAGGGTCGACGTGGGTTACAGTGTCGTCCCCGAGTTGTCTCTAAAACGTTGAAAGCCTAAGTTTCTCGTGGGTGACGCGATTGGGAGGGCCCTCGCTCGTGCGAGGGCCGATGCGCTCGACAGGTGGCGCCGTTGTCGGGGATAACGACAAACTACAGTTGTCCCTGGTGGAACGACACTCGGGTAATATAATTTTCATCAATGGATATTAACTTTATTAAGTAAGTAATTTTGAACATTTTTATCATGGTATAGGAATTATGTATATATATTGCTGGATATGAATGTAATGTTCCTATTGATTTATCTAGTCATTTCATCATTTAGTTACCTTGTCAAATTTAGTATGGTGTGGGGGAATATTAAGAGCGTTTTGGTATTATGTCAACCATAGGTTGACTAAGATTTTATTTTAAAGTCTTCTGTAATTTCAATCATTATTGTTGATTTCCTTCGTAATGTTGATGGTTATTGGTGATTGAATCTATGTGATTTTGTTAAACAATTATTATAGATTTTGACCTTGTATGAGTTTTTTGTATGAGGGGTGAATTGATTTTATTCGAGTAAAAATATTTGTGATATTTACTGTGAATCATGTTCTTGTTCGTTTCATTATAATGAGTGTTTTATTGTTATCGTATCTCGATGAAATTTTGATATGATTGTGAGACCCTGTGTATTTGGTTATGAATATGAGATTTTGTAAGTACAAGTATAAGGAAATGATGTGTACTTGGGTCATATGCCTGCGTGTTATCCGTCAGACATGTGGTTCAATTATTTATCTTGCCTTATGACTCGGTTTTGTGTCAATTGTCACGCTGTGAGGAATCCTAATGTCGTGAGCCCAGTAGGCGATAGTGAGGCCTGTGCCGAAACTTTGTTCCTGGTCCATAGTCGGATGTTGTCATCTTTCTTTTCGGGGAGGATGACTACACTATCGACGAAATGGAGAAAGGTGTTGAGATCTTGATTGGAATGTTGTTTGTAGGGTAGACGGTTGTTCTTATCACGAGGGACAGAGTGATTACCCGACCTTCTGCCAAAAGTTGTCACCTTGCCCCCATAATCAAGACTTAATCAACCTTGGTTATGTAAGGTGGGGCAGTTCTACTCTGTTTACGACGGACTAATCAGGGTCAAAAGCACTTGAATCGGAGGAAAAGTGGTGAGGCCCGAGTCTAAAGCGGGGCTTGACGTCGAGATATTATCCCTTTTTGGATTACGCCACTCCTCGACGCATTCACAAGACATGGAGGAGATAAATCGTGCATGACAATTAAGTTGGAGTGGGAATTAGCCGGACTGGACAAGGACTTTTGGAAAGGGTGATTTCTCTCTGGGATGGTAACGACACATGCTGTAGTATAGTGCGAGTATCCTTGTGTTTCGTGGGAGACCCAAGTTAAATTCCTGGCAGCGAGAGATATGTTGAGGTGATGGGAGTGCATCCCCATGAACACGAGAGACCCAGGTTAAATTCCTGGCAGTATGTGCTGTACGGATGAAAGACCCGCAGGGGGTTAAGCCTGACGAGACCTAGACAGGGGGTTATAGCCTGAAGAGGATCCCATCAGCGGGATAAGCCTGACCCATCTATGAGAGACAAATGGAAGGATGAGTGGCTGTCAGTGGGATGATACTGGGATCATTCTTCTAAACTGTTCTTGTAATTCCTCAGGTTGGGTAAAACCGTAAAACCAATAGTGGATTCTAGATTCCGGGAAAAGACCTGCCAGAGGTTATTTATGGCCTCAATCCAACTCACGACTGAATGAAAGTGTTTTCGAAGGAAGGTTCGAAAGAATTATAAGGCTTGAAAGTAAGCCTCTGTATGTTAAAGGCTTGAAAGTAAGCCTTTGTATATCTGTTAAAGGCTTGAAAGTAAGCCTCTCTCTGTTAAAGGCTTGAAAGTAAGCCTCTTTCTGTTCGAGGCTTGAAAATAAGCCTCTGTCTGCTCAAGGCTTGGAAGTAAGCCTTTGTTTGTTTAAGGCTTGAAAGTAAGTCTCTGTTATGTTTGAAAGTAAGTCAATGTTTGAAGTATTGTAAGTAATGAAATATGCATGGAGTATTTCATAAAAGAATAGCCAGATGATTATGAAAGGAAAGAAAGATGAACGGCGGAAACGTCGCTCGTCGGATATAAGTGTGTACGATCTGGATTAGTTCCAGATATATTGTGATTATGTGATATATTTGGTGAGATTTTATAAAGACTTCTCTTTGTACTGCCTTATGGTAAGCGACGGGGACGTCGCTTAATGGGGGCGGGGAAGGTTGTCGGGACAGAAACCCCTGTAAGGGTTTCTGCCCGAGTTTTTCAAGATCAGATGCTGTTCGACTCTTTTCGCTGGATTTGAGGAACACGATGAGATTGACGTTGCCAAAGTTATTCAGACCAACCTTATAACTGAGAGACCAAAAGCCAGACGTCGATGACACATGACGTCGTTGATGTGTGACGTCATCAACGTTTGTGCGAGATAGCGGTGGTACGCACTGTCGCGCGCAGTTCTCGACAAAGCCGCAGTAGTGTGCGGGCATGGAAAAAACTAAAGTTAGCAGCCGCGCGATTCAGGGCCTAAGTAGGCTAAAAAGAGGGGTGCGCCAGGTATAGAGCCGTGGCGTAGGAGGAATAGGAAGTCTAGGCCTGCGAGGTTGGGTTTTGAACCAGAAGGCCAACAGGCCGGTGCCGAGGCCTACACGGTTAGGTAATTACCAAGCCAGGGTAGCTCGGCTAACCGGTAAGGCACGGCGACGCCTTGAGCAGGCGAGGCCGGCAAGGTCGTAGGCTGGGGGAGCCGACCGTGCTGCTAAGGGGCGGTCGGCCAGGCTCCATAACCCTTAAAGTAGGAGGGTTGCTCCTACTACAATCGTAGTAGGAGCCAGCGCAAAAGGTAAACATAACAAACTGCCACCCTGTAGACGCGGGGATCGAATCCGTATAAGACCTCGGGCTGGCTCCCTTTTGGAGCAGCCACGTGAGCCAGCGCGACCGATTTCGGTCGCGCGATCAATGAGTTCGTGCGGTTGGAATCAGCCGCGCAGAAGAGATCAACATGGCCCCTGCGCAAGGATGACACGCATAAATCGAGAAAGGAGCTACCGGGATCGAACTTGGGTTCGTATTTCAACAGTTCGTGGGGGTACTATGACCCCGTTGTGACCGTTGGCTATGCCAACGGAAAAAGAAAAAAAAAAAAAAAAAACCAGAAAAAAAAGAGGAGAAACCGACGCGCCATCTGGCGCGTTTTGAAGTGACTAGGGACTTAAAGTCCCCAATGAGGTGACAGGCGCCCATTAGAAATGGGCAGCCACGTTTAGGTAGGTTTTTCTTTTTTTTTTCTTTTTTTTTTCTTTCTGATTTTTTTTTTTTTGCTAGATTTTGCTTATATTTTTTTGATTTTATTTTTTTTAAGATTTGGTTTGGATTTTTTTCTTTTTTTTTGTGCCCGTTCGTTTCAAACGAACAGGCGAAGGCAATTGTGCCAGACTGTTTCGTCGGACTCTCACCGACTCATCAGGAGGCTGAACCTCGACAGCATGGATGAGCATGACCGAATGAATCTGCCGCTGATAGCGGTTACATACGGGCGGATCTTCGGGTCTCGTAACTGAGTTACGAGGGGCTCTCTGCACGTGCTACGACTGATTTCCACAGAGAGAGAGAGAGAGAGAGAGAGAGAGAGAGAGAGAGAGAGAGAGAGAAAGAGAGAGAGAGAGAAAGAGAGAGACATAGCCACTTACCTGCGCCCGTTGGTTGAGCAACGGGCTGCAGACCGCCGCCTGCACCTGGCGCCGTAGGCGTCCGGGTACAGGCGCACGGGGGCAATAGGAAAGGAAGCGCTGTTGGGCTTGACTCCAGTTCGACTCTGTGAAATGAAGGGGCGGCCGTTCGTTCTGAACGGCGGGCTGCCCCTGTACAAAAAAAAACGAGGGGGTAAAAAAAAGAAAAGAGAAGAAGAAGAAGAAGGAGTTTGGGGGGAAAAAAAAAAACGGTCGCGGATTTAACCGCGGCCTCAATCCAGATGCAAGTCTAGAAGCATCTGGACTTTGACAAGACAGTAGACTGTTGGATTCAACAGTCTGCTGAAAAAGGCTTTGTACAGCCTTTGGTAAGCTGCGTCTGGCCGCGGGTGAAGGCCAGATGCATTACCAAAGGTCTGAACTTAGTTTCCTTAGGGGAACAACAGACTTTCCGGCCCTTGATCGCGATCTAGATCAAGGGCCAAGCTCAGATCCGAGTTTTGGTTGGGGCAAGGCAGCTGCCCTCAGCCTCCAGCCAGCTATGAAACAGCCAGCAGCCAGCCAACCAGCATTCATTTTTGGCTGGTGCTGCTGGCATTCTACTTAGTTGAATGCTGGCTGTTGGTATGACGAAGCGGCTGGAGAGTGAGGTGGAGCTAAAGTGGAGGTCTGCAAGAGAAAAGGGGCAGGCTGTTGAGAGGAGGCCATAGCTGTGGAGTGCAGCCATAGCCACTATCTCAGTGGTGTGAAGGGGAAATGTTGTGCGGCCTACGCAGCGGCAACTATTTTTGAAGTGCAGGGGAAGTGTTGTCCAGGCAGCGTGGCGTCAACAGCCACTTTTTTTGTGGTGCAGGGGAAACTCTGTCCCTTTAGCACTTCGGCGACAGGCCTTCAGCAAGCGGTGCAGGGGGAACTCTGCCCATTTTGCACGGCGGCGGCAGGTTTTTCAGCAAGCGGTGCAGGGGAAACTCTGCCCGTTTTGCACGGAGGCGGCAGTTTTTTCAGCAAGCGGTGCAGGGGAAACTCTGCCCGTTTTGCACAGCGGCGGCAAGTCTTCGACAAGCGGTGCAAGGGAAACTTTGCCTGTTTGGCAAGGCAACGGTGGCGCGGAAGCACTGCCGTTTTTTTTTTATTTGAAGCGGCGACAGTGCTTTCTAGGTAGTGATGCGGAAGCGCTGCCGAAATTTTGCAGCGACAGCACCGGGTTTGTCAGCGGTAGTGCGAAAGCGCTGCCGAAATTTAGCGACAACAGTGTCGGGTTTGACAGCGGTGATGCGGAAGTGCTGCCGAATTTTTGCAGCAACGACACTGGGTTTTATGTTAGTGGTGTGGAAGCATTGCCGAGTTTTCACTGCGGAGGCGATAGTATTCTTGTGTTGACTTTATAAGGCGGCGACTGGGTATTGGCACAAGGAAGGCACCGCGAAGTGGTGCGCTTGAAAGTGGTGTGAGTGACGGCGGCGCGAAGGTGTTATTGGATTACTGGGAGATGATTGTGTATTGAGAGGGTGTCGCGGCAAGTGAGCGTTCCCGGGAGTGGTGTGGATCGCTTTGAGGGCGACTCGTTGTGACAATTGTCTTCTCTGGAGTGCGATTTCACACGATCGTCTTGAGTGGGATGTCTCTTCAACTTCACTCAAGGTCAGTTTGACTCAGACCCTTCACACCTGTGTGAACCCGCACTTGGTTGACCTTGTTCTTTGAACGTTCATTGAAAAGGTAGAGGAGATGTGTGTTTACGTGTGCGAATGGAAGTCTGACGTGACTTTGGGATTGCATTGTCTTCTTTTGAAATTGTTGTTTGATCTGATGTGCAGGTAAGTAGAAGAATGCCTGAAAAAAAAAAAAAAAAAAAGATCTGATCAGGTCAACGAAAAAGAAGGGATGATGATTATTTTTTTTGTCACTCACTTGTATGTATGCTGAAGGGAAGGGAAGTCAGTAGACAACGAAAAACGAAGCGATCACATAATTGGACATAAATTTTTCCTGAGGACACCCGTTCTTTCCGGAATGAGCCTTTCTGTCTATGCCCGTCTGGCTGAATGAGTTTCTTCTTTGTAATTTTCTTCTTCGTCTAAGTTACCCTTGGCGTCAGGCGGCAAGGGACTATTTTGCCGCCGTGGTAGACGCGTTTCCCTTTCCAAGGAGGCATCTGAGGCGGGGGTTTGTTGCCTTAGGGGCCAACCCTGCTATCGACTCGGAGTGGACCGCTTACGAGGGGGGACACCATGCTGTTGTGGTGGAGCCAGCCCGACTTCTGAGATCCGAGGTTCGCTCGGGCGAGGACGAGGGGTATCCCAGACCACCTCCTATGGAAAGGACATGCGCCTACTCACGGAAGAGCCTTAAGTTCTTAACGCCTCGCGTTAAAGGAAACTGCCATAGCATACCTCTTAGTGGTCGTCTTAGGGGTCACTTGTGTATGGAAAATTGAGCCACAAGAAGCTCGATTCATGGTTACCAGTTGGAACAAAGTGAGGGTAGGCACTCTTGTCGTGGTTGGCCTCGCCACAAGAAGCAAGGACCAATAGGGTCGATACGACGAGTAAGGCTTGGACAACTAGAGTCCGAGAACAACCCTTTTCAATAGGGTCAACAAGGGTCAGGAGGACAAAGCAACCAACAAAATTTGAAAGTGGATCCTTGGCCCTAATGAGGCATTGAGTATTTGATTGTTCAAGACGGTCGTTGACTTGCACAGTGGTAGCCAGATTACTTGCAGATGGCATTCACACCAAAATTAAAAAGATAATGAAGGCACCATTAAAGCAATGGTATCCTAGCTCTACGTGAGAGTTGGGATTTGTCCGTGCTTCTTTTCTAGCAGTCAGTATGGGGTGGAATGAAAGGACTTGGCAACGCATCTCATCGAGTCGAAAAAGCCGTGACAGTCCAGTCGTCTGGCACATAGAGTGAAGATATTTTGATCATACGTCATTTGAGCGTCGCTATGCGTGTAAGTCATGTTTTTACCCTTTTGTTGATGAGTGATGTCTGAAGGCGAGTCAACTCACGATGTCTCGTCGTTTGATGAAAGTCGAGTCAACCTTTATTGATTTGGTCTGAACGAGTGGTATGCATGATTGTATCGATTTCAGAGGATAAGTCAACTTACGTTGACCTGAGTTTTCTTTTGAAAACATTTTGCCTGATAGCAAGAGATTGAGTTTTTCCTTTTTTCTAGTCTCAGGTCTCAACATGAGGGGGATAGCAATGCATGCATCGCAACCCCAGGACCTCTACCGGTCAAGGGAAAAGTCTCAGTGCGACCTATCTCTCATAAGGGAAAATAAGGGTTGAAGGACCATGGCATCATTCTCTTTGACTGATGCTGGCCGTCCGGAACTAACTCCGACAACGAGCTCTAGTCGGGGAGTTCGAACTGCGCCTCATATTGAGTACCTAAACGTCAAGGGCGTGGAGCCAAACGGGCAAGAGAGCCATTCTTTTTCCTAAGTCTCATTTTTTCTCCCCGACCACACGCCATGCTGTAGAGGGTTGGCGCGGCCGCTTGGGATGGACCAAGGCTGCTCGCATTAAGTTGAGCAGCACTGTCCAGAGGGAGGGATTAGGCGTGGTACCGGATGGAAGCCGCAACCACCACAGGGCAAGTGACACCGCCCTGCCGGATCATTACAACCGTTCCGGGATCCATCGCGAGGTCTTCGTAACTGCACTCGCAAACTAATTGAGAGTCCCATCTCTCTTGAAAGGAAGATGCCGGATCCAAGAAAACATCACTTGGGAGGAACGATTCGCGAGGGAGCCGCTTATGGTATGATGGGATCCTGGGAGGGACCCGCCTAACAGATGCCAGGAGACACCTCAATGACAATGCCTATCTCCAGAGAAATGACCGTCGGACTAGGGTAGGGGATGAGGTGAGTTATCAGCAGGGGGAGAACTGATCACCCTTCCTTTTGGGGGCTGATGGGCCGGCATCCGTCTACTTAGTTAGCAAGGCAAGGTCTGCGTACCTCCAAGTGAGAACCAGTCATGCGATGGGGACATCGCATTTTGAGTGGGGGGAAGGTGTGCTATCTACCGATCAAAAAACGTGTAAAAGACAAGCTCAAGGAAATTGTGTAATTGACTTTGCGCAGGCTTGAGAAAAGGTCTGGCAAGATGTCCAGAAGAAAAATGCATGCGTAATTGACTTTGCCCAGGCTTGAGAAAAGGTATCGCAAGATGTCCAGAAGAGAAAGGTTTGTGTAATTGACTTTGCACAGGTTTGAGAAAAAGTCTGGCAAGATGTCCAGAAGAGAAAGGATTGTGTAATTGACTTTGCGTAGGCTTGAGAAAAGGTCTGGCAAGATGTCCAGAAGAGAAAGGCTTGTGTAATTGACTTTGCGCAGACTTGAGAAAAGGTCTGGCAAGATGTCCGGAAGAGAAAGGTTTGTGTAATTGACTTTGCGCAGGCTTGAGAAAAGGCCTGGTCAGATGTCCATAAGAAAGATGTATGTGTAATTGGTTGTGGCATAAAAGGTCTGGCAAAATGGCCAAAAAAAAGATGCTTGGGGAAATGGGTCGGGTAACATGCATGAAAAACTAATTAAGCTTGAGTATAAGAAAGGAGATATGCATGTGAAACCGGCAGGACTAGAAGAAAAGGTGGGCAAAATGACCCGGAGGAAATACGTGTGAATTTGGCTGGGCTTGAGAATGAGGAAAGGGCGACGAGAGGCATGGATTGCACGGGCCGAAGAGTCAAGTAGAAGAGGCATTAAGGGTGACGGAAGCCGAAAAAGGGGCCTGGTTGGCAAGGGATGGAAGGAGGACCAACCAAAGGGTAGTTGGGATGGCAAAGCTTGGGGAAGAAGCAGGGGCAGCAGGAAAGCTGGAAAGGGGTTTTGGTGTACTACGGGTGATGAACGAGATGAAAGGGGTTTGATGTACTATGGGTGATGAATGGGACAAATGGGGTCAGATGTCCTAAGAGTGATGGATGAGACATAAGAAGCCTGGAGGACAAAGAAAGCCTGACCCTACACACCCCTCCCCGCCCCAAGGCCGAAAACTAAAAGAAACCCGAGAAAGGAGCAAGAAAAGACAAAATGGACCCTGACAAACTAACTACCCATAACATCTCATCCTCCTCTCCCGTCTATCCCTCCAAAACCCACTGACAAAAGATTGGTGCGCGATGAGGACATCGTGAATGAGTGGGGGGAATGTGTCGGGATTGGTGGGTCCCGAATAACTTCCCATCACTCGAGAGACTGAATATAGATAAATTGTGCACGACAGAGAAATCGGGAGCAAGGAGGAAAGAGAGAGAAAAGACAAAGGATTAGGCCACAGAAGGAAGTGATGCCCTGGGATGAAAACCACAGGAGGAGAAAACCAGCGACGGTAAGAGAGTAAGTGCAAGAACAGGGGCACATAGAACGTAGCATGAGGTCGGGAGGGTCATTAGAGTCCAATGAGACTAAGGCCAAAAGGGCCCTTGGACCAACAAACGCGGCACTACAGTGACAAAGGAATGACGAAATCGAGAGATGGACGGCCCGGAGGCCGCGGGAAGATAGAGAATGAGGGGCCAACTCGGGGGTCACCTACGGGAGCCTAAGGGTGGAGGCCGCGACAAAGGGAACCAGCGCGCGCAAGGCGCGAGAAAAGACAAGGGAGAGATGTCACCATGGGGCGGAAAACGCCCGAGGAACGTGGGACACCTTGGGGAAAGGCACCCGGGGCCATGTAGGACTAAGTAAAAATAATGGCATCCGAGGCAAATTGTGTCGGGGACCACCGGTGGGACTAAGTGTCGGGGACCGCAGGTAGGACTAAGTGTCGGGGACCGCTGGTGGGGCTAAGTGCCGGGGACCGTCGGTGGGGCGGAGTGCCGGGGACCGCCGACGGGAGGGATGGCGGGGACATGTGAAAGTCCCAAGAAGAAACGGCGGCGCCGCAAGAGGGAAAATAATAAAGGCAAGGTGCATCGTCAAGATCAAAATCTTGACGGTCAAGAGTATTAGCACTACTAGTGCGAGCACTAGCGGTAGCAAACGGGAAGGTCAAAAAGGAAAGAAAAAGCAAAGAAACTTGAAGAGGGAGGCATGGGAGTAATCTGAAAAATCTCGGATCAGACTCCCTCAAAAAAATGGAGTCAAAAGAGACCCCATGTGAAAAATAGCCCTCCGGGAGAAAATCGGAGTAGGAGGGGCCACTATGGGAGGAAAATAGAAGTAAAGGGAAACTCCCATGGGCATGAGAAGGCCATTATTGCAGTCCGAGATATAACAGACTGCACCTTGGGCATAGGAAGGGCCAAAGCTAAGAGGAAGGGGCTAGAAAAGGGCCTTAACGGTCACTTGACACTTGGCATGCTAAAAAAAAAAGAGAAAATAAAAGAAAATGTGTGAGAATAAGACGAAAAGAGTGAGAGGGAGTGAGTGAGTTGGCCGTCAGTAGGGACTGCCACCAGTAGGGGCTGGCAGGTCCTTACTATCCAAGAAAAGAAAAAAAAAAAAATTAAAAAAAAAAAGAGAAAAGAAAAGAAAAGAGAAAAAGACCTTAACGGTAAAAAACGGTCACTTGGGGAGATACATCCGTGACCAGATTCATTCTGGAATATGACGGTTACAAAGGACTTTGATTTCCTTTTATTTTTGCAGAGAAAATCAAAGAAAATCAAGGCCCCATGCAACCGAAACAAAACGGATTACATGCATGAGGAGAAACATATGTTTTAGGTGCGTTGGAGTTGGCCGTTTTTTTTTCTTTTGAGTAAGGGCTAGTTGTGGGGCATTGGGGCTAGGGAATTGACCCCTATTGCAGTCCGAGTTGCAGCGGACTGCATGGGGGAGGGAAAACACATATTTTATGTGCATTCGGAACCAATATTGAGCCCGGATGCACTTAGAAATTTAACGCTTCATTTTCTTTTGGCATGAGGCAAGTTGTGGGGCTGTCGAACTAGGAAAAGCTAGGACTGCAGTCCGAGAAATAACAGACTGCATGGGGGTGCCTAGGCTAAGGGAAAATGAGCCACGGCAAGCCCGAGAGGCTAGAAAAGAGCAATTTCGGCATGGGGCAAGTCAAGACGGTAAATGGCAACCGTGATATGAGATCTCACGACCTAGAAAAATCGACACTCATGTAGAGATGATGGGACCATCAAGGGCAAGGGGGGGCCAAAAATAAAAATGGGACACCGTCCGGAATATTGTCGGGAACCAAGTGGGTCCAAATAATAAAACTCGAAAAACGGGACACGCTTCGGCGAGACAAAAAAATGGAACTAGTATGGGGAAAGTGGCGGGGGCTTGGGATGTCCCAAGGGAACCATGAGCAAGCATAAGGAATAATTGTGCGAGCAACGACACCGTCGAGATCAAGGATCTAGACGGTGGGACATATTAGCACCACTAGTGCAAACGCTAGTGGAGGCAAGTGAGAGAGTCATGGGGATAAAAGAAAGTAAAATAATGATGTTGGGAGGGTTGCCCAGCAGTCCGAAATATCTCGGACTAGCTAGGCATGAGAAAATAGAGTCTCAAGAGGCTCAACATGAGAAAAAGGTTGTCCTTAGAAAATCGGAGCAAAGGGGGCTCAAAATTGGGCAAACGGAGGCAAAATGGAGCCCTCTAGGAGCGTGGGGGTGCCATTGTTGAGATCCGAGATATAACTGTCAAGTACCAGCCATGAATCTGGCCTTGAATGAAGCTCTAAGGTCTAGAAAGAGGGTGCACAGCAGTTTGACACTTGTCACAACTGAAATAAAACAAAAAGAAAGAAAAGTGGGAGAAAAAAGAGGGAGAATGAGACAAAAAAGGAGAAAGAGTGGAGGAAAGTGTGCCGGCCTATGAGGAAATGCACAGTAGGGACTGGAAGGTCCCAACTGTGACCGCATCCCTCCTAGAATGGGGGAGGGCAATCCGGATTGCAGAGATATGGCCCTTGGGGGGCCATATCTCAATAAAATCTGAATAAAAAAGAAGAAAATGAGAGAAAATATAAAAGGGAAATAGCCAGTTTACTTTTGGACCATGAATCTGAGATCAGATCTCATGGTGGAGAGGAACTAGCCTTATTTTTTGTGAGCAAGCTCAAAACGGCTAGCTCCGGAATGAGGTGGCAGCCCAAAATGGAAAGAAACAAAAGAGGGCAAGGGACAAAACTGTGCATTTGGCCCAAAAAGAGAGTCAGACGCATAAAAAATTGAAAAAGTGGACTTAGGGGCTCAAAATTGAAGCAAGGGCTATTGGGGGGTGGTAAGGAATATTGTTGGACTTGGATCTTAGATCCAAGTGGATCTTAGATCCAAGGCTGAAAATGTGCCGCTGCGTGAAAAAATATCTCGGCCTACCAAAAATGGGGTACAAACTGAGAAAATCGAGAAAAAGGCTCACTAGGCCTTTTTTCTCTCAAGTAAAGTTGCCCCTTGGGCATTGGGACCCAAGGGGGCAGCATTTGTGAGGTGAAAAGGAGGCCGAAGTAGGCCAAGAGGCATTCTGAGTTGGTACCAACAACTCGGACTGCATGCACTTGGCCAAAGAGAGGTCCGGGTACCCTCGGAAGGGCCTAGTGGTGAAATTTTGCCTTAGGGGTACCTCGGTTCACCTCAAGGCACATGGGGAGGCCCATGGGCTGGCCGGACTGCTGGTTTCAGCCTACATAAGTTGGGAATTCAGTCCGCCACTTTCACAATTGCATGAGGAGTGCCCATGCTGCCCAAGTGAGATCATATGAGCACTCTTTCACTTGGAAAGAGGAGAGGGGAACCCATGTTAGTTTAGAAGTTTGGTGAAGGTCATGAGCTAGGGAGAGGAGCTCTAGAGACTAGTGATAGGGAGACTGGCCCTAGGGATGTAATCTGCCATAGCCCCTGGGTATGAGGAAGAGAGAGAGGCTAGAAGGAGTTTCATTAACCCTCATAGAGGGGAGGACTCCATAGCTATGGTGGTTGAAGCTTGTGGTAACTTGGGAGAACGAAAGAGAGGAAGGAAAGAGGCTTGAAGAAGAAGGAGACCATAACCAAAAAAGTTGTTTTGTGCAAGGAGGAAGAAGTCCCATCAAGATTGTGACTCTATCTCCAAGACATTCACAAGGTGAGTGGAAGAAAGAGAATGTTACTTCTTCTTCTTCTTCTTCCTATTCTTCTTCTTCTCCTCATTCCTTTTCTTCCTCCTCTTTTTCTTCCTCGTCTTCTTCTTCTTCTTCTTCTTCTTCTTCTTCCCCTCCTTCTTCCTTTCCTCTCCTTCTTCTTCCTCCTCTTCTTCTTCTTCTTCCTCTCCTTCTTCTTCTTCCTCTTCTTCATCTGTTTCATTTTTTTCTTCCTACTGGGCTACTCAAATCTTTTGTTTTTCACTCACACACTAGTAGGTAGTTCTCCGATTCTTCTATGGATGATCTCATCTTGGATACTTGTAATTTAAGCTACGCAAACTCTTGATTTCACTCACACACTAGTAGGTAGTGCTCCGATTCTTCTATCGATGTCTCATGCTGGATACTTGTGATTTTGGTTACTCAAGCTCTTGTTTTTCACTCACATAGTAGTAGGTAGTGCTCCGATTCTTCTATGGATGATCTCATGTTGGATACTTGTGATTTGGGCTACTCAAACTCTTGTTTTTCACTCACACACTAGT
>BFEA01000010.1:631899-642881 GCA_003427395.1 Chara braunii | reverse complement strand
CAGTATATTGTGAACCTTCAAAAAATTGCGCGGACCTTCGGAAAAATCTCACGCATTAACATTCTCAGGTAGTCAAGGATCCTATCCCCCGCAACTTTGGCCAATTTGGCCAAGGCCCAGAGAGAGAGAGAGAGAGAGAGACCATTTTTTTTCTAAGTAGCCGTGTGAAGGAGAGGAGGTGAAATGGAGCCGGAGTGAGCAGAGCACTGGCAAGGGGGAAAGTGCGAGCGAAAAGAGGGAGGGCGGATGGGAGCAGCGGGAGAAAACGTGGGTGGAGAGAGAGAGAAAGAGAGAGTTGGGTGGAGGAGGGAAGTGGCCATTGACCTCGATCTCCCATCTTGGAGCACTCCATCATAGAGCCCTGGGCGTCTACATTCCTCCAACGCATTCCATCATGGCATGCTGCTCAACTTTGAGAGAGAGAGAGAGAGGGATTCACGACAACCGACATTCACAACCACCTCAATCCCCAAGGGCCAGGTGGTCAGCAGAGAGAGAGAGAGAGAGAGAGAGAGAGAGAGAGAGAGAGAGAGAGAGAGAGAGAGAAAGTAGTGAGATAGTGATTGCGGCCACGCAGCCATTCACAACCCTTGGCCTAGAGAAAAATAATGATTCTCGAGTTTCCCTTCCCAAACTTTGATCTGCAAAAGATAAACAGAATACATATTATGATCAAAGCTCTGAACCACCCTTCCCCGACCGTCCTCTTTCCCTTCTTCCACTTTCCCCATGGCCACGCTATGGCTGCCATTCTCAAAAATTGAGCAACGTGGTATCCTCTACATGTTTCATCTGCCCCACCGGCGGAATCATCAGGAGGTGAACTCGTAAAGAGTTCCCGTGCTCAAAAGCAGCGTTGGCCCTGTTGCTTTGTCCGAAATACTACTACGGCTGTTGTTGTGCCCGGGTTCTTCCCGCTGGATTCCTTGCCTTCCCCCTTTTTTTTCCCGTATTGTGGTCCGGTACCTGCCCAAAATAAAAATCCCGAATGTGCGTGTCCGGTTTCGGGCCTTTGTGCCAAGTCCATTCCTAACTGTAATCTGCACTTAGCCCTCTTCCTACCCCCTATCCTCCTTATTCCGCCAACGGTCGATCTACCCCTCTTTCCCGAACTATCTTGTATGTCGCTATTTTCCCTCCTTGTTTCTTGCTAACTCCCTACCCCCGACCTCGTCATCCGTTCCCCGTCTACCGGGCTTGTCCCCCGACCCCTCTGTTTCCCCGTATCTGGTCTACTACCTACTGAATGTGTCCTCCCTGGTCCCCGTTTTCCCGTTCTCCCGACAGTCCCCCCTTTTCCCCTAGTTCCTTCCTCTCTCTCTCCCCCCTCCCTCATCCGACTCCCTGTTTTTTGCAGTAACCCGGTCCGAGGCGGAGTCGCAGCGTGCTCCGCAACCCCTCGAACAGGAGTCGAACCGACGTGTCGCCCGTAGCTTTGGCCAACTTGGCCAGAGCACCCAGAGAGACCTCCGGGGGGTGTCCCCGGAGGTTTGCCTCGTGGACAGCATATGCCAGCGAAATTATCACCAGTACCTTACACGTGGAAGAATCCCACAGTCTTTTCAGAGTAGCGGACAGGGTAGCTTTCTTAGCTTTGTTCTTAGAGTAGGAGCTAAAATCTTGCATCGACTGGTACTTAATCCGTTTGTCCGTCCTCAGGCTCTCGGCGTTCTTCGTCTCAGGAACGAATGCCAGGCGCAGCAGCTGATGGAGAATGAAGAATTTCCCTCCCAGGAAATGCCACCAGTCACGCTGATTGTCCTTCCTTTCCAGCTAGAGATTGCTGTCATAACTCCGTTCGAACCTCTCAAAAGTTTCCCCAGCATTCCCCTGCGCACTCTGCTTGTTCTTCGTTCCCACAATTACTGTGATGTCGTCGATAATTCGCCAACCTCTAACTAACCGGTTGTCTGCTCCCAGACTTGTGATGAATTCCATCTCTGCCATCACTAATGTGATAGTGGCCAGAACTGGGCTCAAGGACTTGCCCATCGGTATTCCCGATGTCTGCCTCTTGGTCACCTCCCCGCATATCACATATGCATGCTCCAGATCATAGTCCACCATCCTGTAGATCGTAGCAAAGTCCATCCTGACGTAGCCTTCTTCCTTCCGCTTTGTCTTGCTAAGCGTGCATATCTCCTGGAGACTTTCACCTGCTTCCAGTCCCGATTCGCATACCACTGCAGTAGCTTCCTTACCGATCCCCTCACCGTCTCGTGGGGAATCTTAGTAAACATGTCTTTTATGTCATAGCATCGACCTTCGACTTGTGTACACCCCTCTGATATGAATTTTCCTTCAGTCTCCTTTACTCCTGTTGCCAGATCCTGAACCGATTTCAAAAAGAAAGAGCTGTTCTTCGGAAGTCTCTTCACCAGACAGTGCAGCGCTCGCCCCGTCCTTTGCTGAGCCAGGCTTGCCGGATCGTTTGCTGCTGGTGCAATCGGGCGCCATCTTTCCAAATCCTTATCCTTCGGGATAATGTAGGCTCTCCCTATCCTGCCGTCGGCTCGCCAATCGTCCGTCTCTTCCAAACCCCCGGTCATGAAGTCGCGTTTGCATATCCGCAGGATTTCTGTCTCCTCCATAGCACAGCTTTCATAGTCGACGCTCCATGTGAACGTCTTCCCAAAGGCATGCCGGTACAATACCGGGCATACAAACCGCTGTGTCGCCCTGGTTTCGATCGACGGGTACTAGCACCAGTCCTCGAAAGCGCCGTGCCCATTCCTTCACCCTCCTGTCATCCCATGCTTCTGGTTGCACTGCCTTCTCATGCTTGAAGGTGCCGTTTGGTGCAATCACATCCGTCTGGTCTCCTGGAAGATGTACTGTGGCTTCTCTGATGCAACTCTTGATGTAATTATCGTCCCGAAATGCACTGCTGCAGGTGACATTTCATGAGTTCCGGAGAAACTCCGACACGTCCTCCAAATCTGAGAACCATGTCAGCACGTGTCCATTGGCTGCTATATGTAAGCCTGCCCCCCTGCACCCACACTTCTGTTCCAAGGTATTTGCGTACATGCGCTGGTTGTGGATGACCTCACCCACAGTCTTGTTCCGCTGCCATACCACCCGTATCTTTCTCTTAATCAAGCTTGCTATTGCCGCCTCGTCAACCCTTCTGTCCACCACCATTTCTGTCGTCGATCTTATCTGCTGCTTCAGCACCGTGCTATCGTACTTCACCTTCACCATAACCCGCTTTCTCACTCAAAACCCCGTCTTAATCCGAATGGCCTTGTCGATGCTCAGACGCAGATCGTTCTTCGTCTTCTTCTCTCCGAGTAGACCCGCTGCCCTGTACAGACCCACCAGCTGGTGGGTGGCAGAGATGAGCAACGGGTACCCAGACCCACACCCACCCGCACCCACCCCACCCACAAGGCATTGGGTCAGGTGTGGGTCTTGATAAGCTAGCATGGGTAGGATGAGGGTGGGTCAAGGCGAGCAAGCCTGGGTGGGTGACGGGCGGGTCAATGTTAGGCCAAGGTCACCCGAATGGGTGGGTGACAAGCGGGTGAACGCTAGGCCTGGGTCACCCGACCCACAGACCCAGGACAACCCATAAGAACCCTCCCCCCGACCCCCCACCCCCCCTTGTACATATTTCCCAGCTGCGGTCCATCTGTGGACTTCAAACGTCGGTATATTTGTGGACTTCAAAGGTTGGAGGCGCAGAAAACGGAAGGTCTACACCCTGGGGCCCCTGGGAAAAAAAGTTATCGTCCTTGAAAAAAAGAGTCACGGTAGTGGCAACTAAAAATTTGGGGTCCGTGAAAAAATGTGTCACGCTCTACTGATGGCAGCTAGACCACGGCCCAGACAACGGGATGTTTGCTCCCATGAAAACAACGGGGATCGGACCTGACCACAACAAGTGGTAAGCCTTAGGTTCACTACCCAATTTCAAACTTGTGGAGCGATTCGAATTTCTGCAGGCAGAGATGCTTCAAAGTTTTGCGTCGTCGTCCAAGGATGTCATGTTTATGGTGCGTGCAAATGTTCAAAGGGACTAAGACAATGGGGAATGGGCGGGTGCGGGTGGAAAATAATTAGGTACCGGGTGTGGGCGGGTAATTTTGATCTCGCGGGTGTGGGTGGGTCAGGGTGAAGGTTTTTTACGGGTGACGGGCGGGTTAGGTGTGGGCGAAAATTTTCAAAAAAACACTCGGGTGGGTTGGGTCGCCTTGAGATTTTTTGTTTTTGTTTTTTTGAGGGCGGGTGGTGCTTAAAAAATTATGGGCGGGTTGGGTGAAGTGCCAATTCCAAAAAAAAAAACTAATCTCTGGTGCGTGGTGCGCTGTGCCAGGCTCGCATTCATCCTTGGTTTTCGTAGCAGCCATCGTAGCTCCAGAAGATTCCTTGCTGTAGTCGTAGTGGTTCGAGCGATGCCACGTAGTGTGACCGTCGCCCCATTTTCCAGGATCCGCCTTGTTGCCCCCAATTTCAGCGTCTGTCCCTTCCACCATACTTTCATTAGTCCAAAGCTTCGCTTTATCTTCCGCCATCCGTCGATCCATAGTTGTCCCGCCCCAAACGTGAGTGTCCGCTCCTTCTTCTTGTTTACCTTCCATTCTTTCTCCAGCCATTCGAGTAGTGAAGTCTCCGTTAATTCCCCCGCCTTCTCTCCCGTTGTGAATGTCACTGCCTTCTTGATCCTATTCGTCACACTTCTGGATTTCTTCCGCTCCCGTCGGCCCTTCCGTGGTTTCCTTCTTCTTCTCTCCCCCTTCCCCCTCAATGTGTTACTTGTGTTAAGGCTCGGACTGAAGTCGTGGATGAGATGTCTCTCGAACGCCCGGTCATCTGCCTCACTACCGTGTCGAAGCGGGATCATCACAAAAGAGTCGATCCCGATCCTCCTCATCCAGCGGTAGAGCTTTGGGGAATTCCCAAAGCAGCCGGCTGAGGCATTCCGCAAGTGTTCACGCCACCTCTGTATCAGTAACCATGCTGTACTCCCAATGTACACTTTCCTCGCCCGTGGATTGAATATTCCATACACTCCTCCTTGATCCAGATCTAGCAGTCCGTTCCCACACCCCGATCTCTCTATATACTTCTCCACCCACGGTATTTGTCCCCTTACCGTCAAAAACAGCGTTGTGGTTGTAATCACCCTTTCGATCAGCAGCACGTGCATGCCGGTAATGCCCTGCCCCCTGAGGGCGGTGCGCTGTGCCATGTAAGCCTTCAAATGCTCCCATAGCTCAGCGTTCGTTGGGGGTGCAGGTAGTCAGCTAGACTCCCGTCTCTCCCCCTCCATTGTAAAGTCTGAGTTCAGTCTGGCCGGTGCCGATCTCGGTGCCCGATCTCTGCTCCCCGGTCGCTCCCCGCCAGTAGCTGTTGGTGTCGCATCTCCAAGACGTATGGTCGATTGTCCTGCCGTACTTTGGTCGCCTTCGTTGAAACCTTCGTAGGCCGTCATCACCTGTTCTCGTGCCAGTAGATCTATCACTTCTGGCTTCTTAGTATATTTTATCCCTTTCTTTTGGCAGATCTTCTGGAGTGCGGGCGCCTTCTTCGTCGAGAAGACCTTCTGTGCGGCCAAACAGTAATCGATTAGGCCCGTCGTCGAGCTTTTGGCTGGCAGTCCTTTGTACCCCCCCGTTAGTGGCGTACGTGGTTCGTCACAGACGTCACGGTCCTCATCCGCCCTTCCCAGGCCGAAACGCATACCTACCGGTCGCTGGGGTGTCCTGTAATCCCTCGTACCTTCCGCCTCCGCCCCAAACCCTGCTCCGATGTCGTTTGCACATCTCAGGTCGTCATCACATGGTACGTACCGCTTTCCCCTGGAAGATTCGCCTTTCTCAGTCGCCGTTTTACAAAATTGCTGCTTCGGAGGTGCCGCCGGTCTCTTGCCCTTCTCCTTCCGTTGGTTTCTCATCGCCTTCCTAGTCTTCTGTAGTTTGATGATAACCTTCTTCAACTTCTCATCGGACTCGTCGGTGTCTGAAAACTGCGAGTCCGAGTCGTCACTCCCCTCCATGTCCGTGTTCTCGCTCTCTACCGATGTCGTTTTCTTGCCCCTTCCACTCCGGGTCGGTTCCCGCCGTCCGTCCCGATCGGACCCGCGTCGTCCGTCCCGATCGAGCTCAAAGTCGCTCGCTCGTCTCATGCTCTCTGCGGCTTGTGCAGCCCGCTCTGTCGCTTCCCTCACCGCTAGCTCAGCCGCTTGTTGCGCCGCCAGCTGCGCTGCTTGCTGGATCGCTTGTTGCGCTGCCTTCTGCGCTGCTTGTTCCGCCTGCACCGTCTGTTGTCTCCACTTCTCATTCAGATTCGTCTCCAACTGGAGGCGAATCTTCTCTGTTCTCCGAATGAAATCTTGATCCCGTCTTTGTTCCTCTTCCTCCTTCAGCCTCCGTTATTCCTCCTCCCTCCTTCGTGTCACCGCTTCCTGCTTCTCCTACTGTAGCGTGCGAAAGTGCTGACGAATCTCCTCGAGTTCGCTGTCTTCTTGCCTTCCCCTCCTGGCCCAGCAATCTTTCGCATAATGCCCTGGTTTTCCGCACGAGTAGCATGTACCTACCGTTCTGCCCCCGTTATTCCCACCGCCTATATTCTCGTTATTGCCCCCACCCACGTTCCCGTTATTACCGCCGCCCATATTTCCATCTCCTCCCGTGCCGTACCCGCCCTGGTTTCCATACCCACCTCCACCGTAATGGTTGCCTCCGTACATCTTCACCGTCTTGTAGTAGCCCGCCGTTCCGATGTGCTGAGCCGTGTTGTTGCCGATGCTCGTGTCGTCGTCAGTGTCGTCGCCGCTAGAATTGTCGTCCCATGTAGACACAACCACCGCTAAGCTCTAGTCGCTTACGGTTATTGTGCGCCTCAGAGTAGTGAGATAGTGACTGCGGCCACACAGCCATTCACAGCCCCTGGCCTGGAGAAAAATAACGATGGTCGAGTTCCCCTTCCCAAACTTTGATCTGCAAAAGATAAACAGAATACATATTATGATCAAAGCTCTGAACCACCCTTCCCCGACCGTCCTCTTGCCCTTCTTCCACTTTCCCCATGGCCACGCTATGACTGCCATTCTAAAAAATTGAGCAACGTGGTATCCTCTACATGTTTCATCCGCCCCACCGGCGGAATCGTCAGGAGGTGAACTCGTACAGAGTTCCCGTGCTCAAAAGCAGCGTTGGCCCTGCTGCTTTGTCCTAAATACTACTACGGCTGCTGCCGTGCTCGGGTTCTTCCCCGGGATCAAGAATCTGAATCCTCAAAATCAAGAAAGTATTTCCGCTGGATTCCTTGCCTTCCCCCTTTTTTTTCCCGTATTGTGGTCTGGTACCTGCCCAAAATAAAAATCTTGAATGTGCGTGTCCGGTTTTGGGCCTTTGTGCCAAGCCCATTCCTAACTGTAATCTGCACTTAGCCCTCTTCCTACACCCTATACTCCTTATTCCGCCAACGGTCGATCTACCCCCCTTTCCCGAACTATCTTGTATGTCGCTATTTTCCCTCCTTGTTTCTTGCTAACTCCCTACCCCCGACCTTGTCGTTCGTTCCTCGTCTACCGGGCTTGTCCCCCGACCCCTCTGTTTCCCCTTATCTGGTCTACTACTACTGAATGTGTCCTCCCTGGTCCCCGTTTTCCCGTTCTCCCGACAGTCCCCCCTTTTTCCCTATTTCCTTCCTCTCTCTTTCCCCCTCCCTCATCCGACTCCCTGTTTCTTGCAGTAACCCAGTCCGAGGCGGAGTCGTGCCGTGCTCTGCAACCCCTCGAACAGGAGTCAAACCGACGTGTCGCCCGTAGCTTTGGCCAACTTGGCCAGAGCACCCAGCCTATGTGAGGTGTATCGTCCAAAAGTGGTAGCCATACGCGGTTGTCTAAGTAGTTTATGAAGTAACGGTTTGTTCTTTTCTGTCGTAGTAGCAGTCCTATGAATGTCCACAAACTTCACAATCCCTCCAGATTGACATATCGACTTCCTCTCTCTTAGTAACATATTCTTCCCTTCCGCAAGAACGACCAATTCACCGCGCTTTGCCCAAAGCGAGTTGCCCAATTCTTTATCTTCAGATCGGTACAAGTCTCCTTTCTTTGTATCGAGTCGATGAAGCAGCAATCAACGTCAAGTGTAGCATCCACACCGCGCTTCAGGTATGCAATTCCGGCCAATATCCCTCTTATCAGTTCAAATTTATGGATTTTGCTTGCGCTCATCGACACATTCCTGGAATTGCGAATAAAATCCGGTACGTCATTCTTATCCGCAAAACGTGTCAACACGTGACCCTCGTGTTTGTCTAAAGCGTAACCTGAGCATGTACACTCAGTCGGTAAGGTGTGTGCATATTTCCTGTGTGTGTGGATAATCTACGCWACAGTTTTGTTCTTGGTGTTAACGATCCGAAGCTTCCCCTTGATGAACGTGGCGATGGCAGTATCCGCTACGTAAGAATCTATCATCTTCCCAGTTGCTCTCCTGACCTYATTCTTTTTTACCACGCTTCAGAAAGGATATTTCACCGTAGTCTTCCTCCTAATACTAACACMTGTCTTCTTCCTCACTACCTGGTCTAACTTTACCTTGAGCCTATTCCTCGTCTCCTTCTTCCCAAATAAACCAACAGTGATRTACAGACCCACTAGCCTATGTGAGGTGTATCGTCCAAAAGTGGTAGCCATACGCGGTTGTCTGAGTARTTTATGAAGTAACAGTTTGTTCTTTTYKGTCGTAGTAGCAGTCCTCCGAATGTCCACAAACTTCACAATCCCTCCAGATTGACATATCGACTTCCTCTCTCTTAGTAACAGGTTCTTCCCTTCCGCAAGAACGATCGATTCACCRTATTTGGCAACCAYATTTGACCACCCGTCGGTCCATGTRCATCCGATGCGAAATTCAATCACAACATTCTTCTCCTTCAGCAACACTCTCTYATCTAGCCAGTTCAAAAGTGACGTGAGTTCCTGCCCTGGAGCTTCGAATTTAACTACCGCCTGCCCTACCGAGGGAGGTGCTCTCCTTTTTCTTTCTCTTATTCCCTTCCGCTGTCTYGCCCTTCTTCCAGCCTTTCCCCCGATACCCATCACATTAAGACTCGGAGACAAGTCCTTAAGGAGTTGCTGTTCGAAGACAAAATCATCKTTCTCCATCGTGTGTCRGATTGGCAAAATTACAAACTTTCCAACTCCGAAACGCCTCATCCATCTGTACAGTTGTGGTGATCTCCCTAGTGCCTTAGAGTCAGCAGCCAGAAGATGCTGCCTCCATCTGTGCAAAATGGGGCAAGCAGTACAACCAACATATACCCGTTTCGACCACGGACTCACGATAGCATATGTGCYACCAGTCTTCAGATCCAGAGTAGCATCCGTAACGTCCATCTTGTYTAGGTACTTCGTCAACCATTTGAGTTCCCCACACAGACCAAGTAGGATCACATTGGYAACAATGCGCCTCTCCACAAAGGCACCCGATTCCCCGATGATACCCTGCCCCCAAAGAGTCTCTCTTTCGGCCAACCAGATGCCTAACGTCATCCARGGTTTGTTCTTTGACGGGGGCTTTAATTGTCAATCTGACTCTGATGCAGGCTCAGGTGCAGACTCTGGTGCAGACTCTTCAGGTGTAGCAGAACGCAGAACCACTCTAGGCGTCTCYGYCATCTTCGCCTTCCCCCTCGTAGTGATCGTGGATTTGACCACTTCCGCAGGCGACTTCTGTATTCGCAGATCTTCTTSACCAATTCGTAGTGAGGTAGTCTTCTTTGAAAGTGGCGTGGCAAAAAATCCATCGTAGGBGACCTCAGTCTGTCTTCTCACCAACTCTCTCACCATTTCATCCTTCTTGGCCGGCTTGATACCATGCTTACCACACATCTCGTTAAGCTCCGACACTTTCTTCGACGAAAGTTGCTTCACAACCGTCAGTGTATACTCCACCATGCCTTCTTGAGAGCTACTGGCAGCAATCCCTTTGTAGCCTTTAGTAAGCAGCGTTTTAGGTTCGACGCCATTGCCCAGTGTCGAAACCGGTGTGTATAGGCGCTTCGAACATTCTGCACTCTGCAAGGTCCCTTCTTGGTGGTCATCTTCGTGTTCACCTTCTTCTTCTTGCTTTTCGTCTTCCTCTTCGCTTCTCGTAGCCTCATGAATACCTTCAAAGCTTCTTCTTCCGTATCCGTTGAGTCGTCACTAGCCGATGTGGTGTCTTCTTCAGATTCAGATGATGACGTGACAACCAAGCGTCTGACTTCCCGGTCTACCTCTCTTGGACCAGCACTCTCTTGCCATATGCCCATACTTCCCACATTCATAGCTTGCAGACCGTTCGATCTCCCTCCCCAACCACCTCCATTCCCATTGTTKCCATTACCACCACTACTCCCATTATTACCCCCATTGTTTCCGTTGTTATACATGATGTTAGGAGTTCGAAAAACTCCGACTAGCACAATTTCAAAATGAGCAAAGACGAACGTAACTTGATTTGTCAACCGATGATCACTGGCGCCAGATCTCAGCAATCTCCACGGCTTWGGCGAAACACAACCTTCTCCCYGGTCTTAATAGTCGTATGGCTTTCCGAACTCTAGCCAATATGGTTCGAAGAAACCTCAATATTCTCGTGCGTGTCTGAATGCTCGCAAGTTGTCGCACAGTGTCCAAAACGGGCTGTAATGTCTGCTGAAGGTAGTTATCTGGAAGCGACACCAACCTCGCTTTGATTTCCGTCTYCGAACGTCTGGACTTCCTAACAACCTGACCACATCTATCACAAAATTTCGGCATGGTCTCAGAATGTCGAGCCGATMAAAAAGAAACCAACACCGATACACGGCAGTCCGACTCCAAAGAKAATAGAGCRGATCATAGGTTTCGACTTCATCATAGCAACCAAAACTAGAAACGGATTTTAACCCTTTCGAAAATCACATACCAAGCGTAGTTTCAGTCCACACTGATAAAACCGTCTAGATCTAGCACTCACTTACACCATCCGTACGTACCT
>BFEA01000010.1:577817-594104 GCA_003427395.1 Chara braunii | reverse complement strand
CCCATCCACCATAGCCGACGACCCTCCACCTTCTTCCTCCACCATCTCCCTCACCCACCCGCCATAGCCAACCACCTTCCACCTCCTTCCTCCACCATCTCCTTCGCCCATCCACCATAGCTGACCACCTTGCACCTTCTTCCTCCGCCATCTCCCTCACCCACCCACCATAGCCAACCCCCTTCCACCTTCTTTGTCCACCATCTCCTTCACCCATCCACCATAGCCAACCACCTTCCACCTTCTTCCTCCACCATCTCCTTCGCCCATCCGCCATAGCCGACCACCTTCCACCTTCTTCGTCCACCATCTCCTTCACCCATCCACCATAGCCAACCACCTTCCACCTTTTTCCTCCACCATCTCCTTCACCCATCCACCATAGCCCGTCACCTTGCACCTTCTTCCTCCACCATCTCCTTCACCCATCCACCATAGTCGGTCACCTTGCACCTTTTAACTCCAATGTCCTCGTCCGATACTCGGTGGTCGTAAGTAACGAAGGCGCCAAGGAGCGCAAGGAAAACCTAGGGAGGACATTTGGATACGATAGGGGGTGAGATTGAATAGGGACTAGATGTTTCTTTCTTTCTCTCTCTCTCTCTCTCTCTCTCTCTCTCTCTCTCTCTCTCTCTCTCTCTCTCGTTCTCTCGCCCAAAACCCTTACCTCCTCCTCCTTTTCCTCTTCCTTCTCGACTCGTGACTAACCGCACCTCACTTGTTACATTGCCAGGGAACAAACGGTGAAAAGAAGCAGTCCTCACTTGGTGGAGAACGAGGGCAAGGGGAGGGTAGCCGGTCGCTTGCGCCACCAAGAGGGAGAGAAGGGAAACCCTTTGAGAATTTGGGAAAGCAAGATCCTCAGGCAAAGTGTGAGAGAGAGAGTTTGGTACAAGGTCAGTTGACTCAATTATTCCCCCGACTGCGTGACTAAGGAGGATGCCTGGCTTGATTGTGAAGGGAAGGGAAAGTTGAAAGGGAAAGGGAACTTAGGCTTCTGGGAAGGGCAATGTGTTGACCCCATTGAGGGAATGTATTGGTTTTGCTGTGTGTGGGACTGTGCAGGTGATTAGGTTAGGACGGCTTGAGAGGGACTGGGCTCGGAAAAAACGCAAGCGAAATGGATCGGAATGGGAAGGGCATAGGCCTAGTGTAAACTCCAAACTTGGTAGGGGTGTGACCCGATATGTGGAGTGTGTGTCTTGACCTTTGCATGCTATGTGGAAGCCCGGAAAGACTAAAGGGCTAGTGACTGATATGTGAATATAATGTGAGTGTCAAGCAAAAAAATATAAGGGCTAGGGGTTGGATGGCGCCGCCGCACCCCGATGATGCCATAGGGATTGCTGTGCTTGGAGAAAAGGTGTGTGGCCCAACGATGACGCTTGGCCTACGCACGAAAAGAAGAGGAGTTCTCAATAAACCCCCTGAACTGCATGAGTATTGGAAGGAACAATTGTCTGACCACACTTAAATGAATCGAGAAAACGCCACGAGTGACCAAAGAGCTACCATCTAACGCGAGAGCGGAGCTACATCCCCCAATGTAAAGCCCTCTCGTAAACGGCCCATCCCCACCCATCTCATAGCACTAGGTGGGGGTGCCCCTGAAACGAACGGCCAGCGCTCTGAGCGTGAGCGTGGGCGGGTCGAGCCAAATGGGACCCGTAGTGGGGTCGACTCAGGCTCGAAAGTCTATCAGGGTACGGCCCTACAAAAAATGGTGGAGACGCAGGGTACTGGGTTAAACTGATCCATATAATCTCGAAGGGGGCGCCCGACACATGACCGTGTACATAACCGAAGATAAGAAATTTGGACTTGTGCTTGCTCTTCCTCCTTGAGAGAATAAGATTTGAGGGCGGCTGGGCGCATGGCAAGGCCAAGCCTGGAGGAATAACATGCGTGAATGCACACTTGGTCAGCCGCCTCCTTGGGAGGTGACTCCAGTCCTCCTTCTTTCGGGCTAATGTTCGTCCGTCCGGGGAAGCCTTAGGCAAGCCGCTTGTCGACCTTTCCTCTTCGTGTGAAAGAAGGGCTCCGGTTACCTGGCAGGCGGTTGGTGCTCGGCCTAGGCCGAGTTCCAATGAAAATCCCGCGGCGGAGTGATCCGACCGACACGGGTGCCTTCTTCCTTCTTCTTCTGAGCCCAGCGGACTCCTTGCACTCTCACTTGAAATGCTTGAAGGAACCTCATATGAACAAAATGGTAATCGGGAAGGAACAATCCTACCCTATGAACGGACAGACAAAGGAAGATAAGGGAATGAAGGGAGTTGCTAGACTCCAAGGAAAATTAGCCCACCTTCGAAGATGCTCACGAAAAGGAACCAACCACTGTGTATAGACAATATGGGGAGTGACACACACTGTCCTGAGAGAAAATTGCGAGGCTTGGGTAGGAAACGCTAGGTGCACTAAGGGAAAAGGCACTTGTATTATATGTGCTTCACTTGGGGCTTCTGTTTTGCATGATGGGATTTGAGCGTCCTGCCTTTCGGAAGGAAAGGATGGGTCTGCACCGGCCGGTGCGGGTTGCGAAACGTCGTTCTCCTTGAGGTTGCCGGGTGTCCATACGTGGAGGTCAGGCCGCTGAGCTGTCGAACGGGAGTTTGTCTGGCCGGGCGATTAGTAGCATTCTCGTCCGGGGGGCGTCGCGAGCATGTCTCGGTGATCTCACCCGGGCGGGGTGCGAAACGTCTCCTTAGGCGGGGCTTAGCCTGTTGACTAGCGGGGGAAGTACCACTGCGTGCGAGGCAAGGAAGGAACCTCGGAGGCGATTAGTAGCTTCCCGTAGCTCGGCTTGGGAAAGGCTGATTCTTATCGGACCGATGGATGTGAATGCCCGGACGACTGATTTTTGTCCCCACTGAGTACGCGGGGTAATTCCCAGTGCCAACGGGGGTGTACAAGAGCGGCAAGACGGGATGGGGTATTCTGGGCAAGACGGTGAGGGTATCCCCCCACTGGAGTCTGGGTACCACGCTCGCGACGGTTGAGCTGTGCTTGAGGTACGAGATAAAACTCTGCCGATAGTAACAGTGGAGAGACCACCTTGGGGAAAAGGCCGGTGAGGAGATGACCGGCCTGTATGCGAGGATTGCCTGATTTTTTTTTTTTTGTGCCTCCCTCTGTAAAGTTTGTCTGAAGACTGTTGGGAAGGGACCGAGCTTTCTGCGTCTATTCTCGCCCCTATCTAAGTCTGCACGAGTGAGAGAAGATGGAAAGGAGCCGGGATAGGAGTCGGAAGGAAATGGAACCAATTGAGGGTACAATGGGGCAATGGTGCTCGGGAAATGGGCAGGGAAAATTAGGGAGACCCGGATGAGGGGTCTGAAATAATCCTCATCTAGAAAAGGGAGGTAGCCTGACCAGAGGGGCCGTGTGGTGCTCTCTCCTGAAAGCACGGACCGGGACCGGGAAAACGAGATGGCGCGGTGGTTGTCGTTTCCAGTCTATTCTTGTGGTCCGGAAACACCAATAGACGTAAGGGGCAGGGTATCCGTCGTCCTCCCGGGAGAAGGGACATGGACGGACCTGAAACCAGCCTATCAAACTGTGATGCTGGACGAAAAGGACTCGTTCCTCTGGATAGAGACGGTATGGACTAAGGTCAGCCTAACGAGATTGTCGCCAAGCTTGATGAACTTGGAATTCGGAGGGACGGTGGAAGCTCGAGGATGGGCCTACATTTCCCAGGAAAGGGAAAATGCAATGGTAATAGAATTAGTATTGGGGACGGCGCTGGATTTGTTGTTTAGACAGGTGGTATGGGCGGCATGTCAGCGGGCGGAAATGGAAATGGACAGGGTAGAGGTGCGAGTGGAGCTCGGGGATAGAAGAAATGTGAGGCGGCCTCTTAGAGCGATTAGATGCGTGTTACCCTCATTTCTGGTGGATGCGGTTTTTTGAACCAGGAACAGATTAGAACAAATATGTCGGTCAATGACAAACCTGAGGTTGTACCAGTGCGCCCAACATGACTTCTTCAGACTGTCGGTAGAAATTGGGCCGTTCGGAGGGAACTGGGCGGAGGAATTAGCAGATATATTGAACCCCGTTAGCACAAATGACGTCTTTGTCCCTAGCCTAGTGCATTCGCGGATAATTTATCGGAATGTGGCAGTAGGGGAGACCTTCCTAGAAGGACTGAAGGACTGAAGGACTTGTTCTTTGACGAAGAGGATGATTTCAGCGATGCCGGGGACGATGACGGGGTCGGCTATGAGCAGGAAGGGAGCGATGGCTAGGGAACTCCAGCTACGAGAGTGCACGTTCAAAGGATGGGAGCCGAGACGAGTTAAAGGGGGGGTAGAAATGTCCATACCGACAAATAATGAATGGAGAGGGACCACATGTGACTGGGTTGGATTTGAGATTGTGTCGGAGTTGTCGTACCTATGGGTAGAGCGCATCTGGAACCCGCTAAAAGAAGAGGAAGGATGGGAGGAGATTGCGGAAGGTAGGGTAGAATCGGTTGGGACGGTCATCCTCTCCGAGCAGGGATGACACTTGTTTTGCACAACGCTCGCGGCAGGGCAGAGTCCGATGTGGCTTTTGGGGGATGCTGAGGCAAGGACTCGAAAGGCAGGCGAGAGGTTTGCTAACAAAGGATAGGATGCGGTCCGCAGTGAGGTCGTGATGGGGGGATGGAAAGAGTTTAGACCTCCCTGTCTGCAAACCAAGACTTGGGTACCCGAGTTCGTGGCAGACTGGTTTGGGGGTTCTTATCACGTCGCGGAAGTGGCCAGCACTATGGGACGGGTACACGTAAACTGCGCATAGCTGACGGAAGAATTTTATAAAACATCACTGAAATTTGGACCCTTCCACAACGACAGAGTCTGGGAGGTCCTCATATTTTGGATATAGACAGGAATGATCGGCTAGAAGTGACCCCAGAGATCAGGGACGCCATAATCTGCCGGGAGGTAGCAGCAACACCTTGCTATGTGGATGATGTGTTCAAATTGTTCGAAGTATTGTGCTTCGATTAAGAGCAGGAAAAAACCGAGCTAGCGGGGTAAGTTAGGGGGGAAAGAGGGTAGAAGAAAAGGGAGAAGGAAAGAAAATTGAAAAGGGGGGGGACATAGATGAAAGGACATGAGCACCGTGCAGGGCCAGCCAAGTGTAGGAATACTAAGGCAAGGGGCGGGATGTCTGGCCATTGCAGGGATTGCTGCGGACCGCGGGATAAAGATCGAAGGCAGGTAAAGGGTGCGCGATGGCACGACGGAGGACGTTCCTTGAGGATCGCCCACTGGGAAGCGAGCCGCCGAGGGAAGTGGCTGCCGGTGTGGATATCAGCCTACCTGCTGCAAATGAGATCCGTCAACCAGTGACGGATCGAGCTTATGGAAAATACGGTTTACTTGTTGACCAGGGTTGAGTGGAAGGCAGATGAAGATGGTGAGTGGAACCCGGACCCACGGGGATATGTGCGCGTGGAAGGGTGGTTGTATGTGTCGAAGGATGGATGGCGCGCATTTGGAGTCCTACTAGCGTCGGGGGAAGATCCGGTAAGCCTGTTTGAGGGAGCATGGCAGCTAGTGTGGCAGGCGGGGTTCGAGTTCGCTGACCCGGAGTTCGACGATGTAACAGCGAACCTTAGGGTAGCCATGACTGGGAGATTCAACTTGCCTAGTAAGAACGTTCGGATGAGGTTGCCGCCCTTCTTACTAGAACAACTAGGCTGGCTGGAGCTTGTCAGGCGGGCAGTGGCCGACCTTGCCAACCTGACGTTTGAGGAAGCGATGGTCCACCGGGAATATTACCGGGCCTTCCTAGAAATGGGACTATTCAGCGGTGAACAGATGTATGAGGTACTACGAATCTTGCGCGCCGTATTTACCACCAGGCCTAGAGTTCCGGTTGTCCACGAGGAAGTCCTATGGGCGTCGCCCGAAGGGAAATAAACAGGGGGGTGAGTTACATAGACGATCTGTACCGCCTGTACGAATCGTCAGAAGTGGAGATGGGTCAATAAAAAGAGGAAGGAAATGAAACAAGAATAAGGAAGAAAAGGAAGGGGAGTTAAGGACCAGGGAGTTGCCCAGGTGGTGGTCGAAGGAATGGATGAGAATAAGCAAAGCTCGCTTGCTGTTTAAACTGTGCAGGGGACCGCTAATCAACAATGGCGATGAGACGTGTCCGGACGTCGCGACGGCCCACGCACCCTCGGCCGCCCACGGAGAGTGGAGGCGGATGAGAGGTATCACTCCCGGCAAGCTACATAGTCTGAGGGATTGACACCAAATGGAGAGCTGTGACCTTGGGAAGGGACCAGCCATTTATGATGGTAGAGTGTTTGTGGAGCGGTATGAGGTTCAATAGGGGGCCGGGGGACGATCTGTATGCTGATTTGAGGGTGACAGGGACCGTATACCTACCGGAAATCGGATGGCACATGCCAGGAACTGAGATGGCACTAGCACATGGGTTGCTGCTGGTTTTCCGAAGGGCTGCAAGGATAGTGAACCGAATAGGCCAAGAGGTGCGGGGGAGATTGAATGTAGGACTGAGAACTCGGGTGGAGGCAGGAGGATGGCGAGAGTTTAGGGCCCCGATGACGGGATTGCGGTTTCGGGTACCTCGTTTTATGGTGGACTTGGTATTCGGCAGCCTCTCGAGGGCAAGAGACTTGGTGGACTCGACTTTAGTCTGGATCCACCACTTCCAGCCACAGACGACAGGAATGTTCTACGATGTGTCAGTTAAGCGGAAACCAGGTCCGTGAACTGCTCGAACTCATCGAAATCTTGATATTCGGGTTACCACGCTTGGCGTTTGAGGAGTATGAACCAATAATTATCAGGGATATAGAAATGGGAGAAAACTACCTTGCGGGAGTGGCTAATCTGTTCGAAGAGCCTGACGAACAAAACAGGCATGAGGGACCGGTGTGAGAAAAATACCGGGAAAAGGCAGGAAAAAGTAAAGGCTGAAAATTAGAATGAGGGATTAGCCGTCCGCAAAGGGGTAGTGGTCGGAGTCCTGGTCCACCTGAGAACGCGACAAGAAGGGACTGGGAAGACCACCCGCACTAAGGATGTTGGGGGCATCCGGGAGTCGAGAAGGCAAAAAGGGCTACCCTCGGGAGGAGAGCCGCAAGCCCCGGATACCGCCCTAAGAACCGGGGCACGACAATGACAAAACACCAAACCTCGGCAGCGAGCCTTCCGGCAGAAGAAAGATAAGCGGCGCCCTGCTAAGTAGGAAAATGTCAGATAAGTCATCCCGACTAATATAAGGCGGAAAAACATGGAAATAAGCGAAAATAAGGAGGACCTTAGGGCCTGGGAGCTAGGGAAGCTGTGAACGACCGGCCGTTTCGCAAATTTTTTTTTTTTTTTCCATGTGAAGGGTTAAGAAACGATGGCGTCAGAAGAAGAAGATGGGGACCTGCGGAGCAAAGGGAGTCAGGGTACGGAAAGGGGTGTGGAACGGAACGAAGGGTCGATAAGGGACCGAGAGTCAGCAAAACCAGAGGGGACCAGGGAAGACGGGAAGGACCTTTCGACAGGGGAGAGTTCGAAAAAAGTCGGGGGAAGCAAACGAGGACCCCAGGAAAATAAGGAAGGAAGGGACAAGGAGAGGTCGAGTCCCCGAAACTCAGATGGGATCATGTCCAAGAAAACGAAAGTCTCAGATGCACGGCGTAAGCTGGCAAAAATAGAAAAGCGAACCGCAGAGTATAAGGCGAGGCTTATTGAAGAAATGATGGTTGGGAACGAAAGGGACCTTCCGGGAGAGGAGCTACAAGAGGAACGCAGGATCAGCCAGAACGAAGTCAGGCACGGAAGGAAGGATAATAGCCATAGGGGGACGCCCAACAAGAAAGGGAAGGAAAAGGGAAACTCCCCGGGCGTAGAATCGGAAAAGGCTACGACCCCACCTGCCATAGACAGTGGTGCTAGCCGTTTGCCCGCCATGCCGAAAATAACGAAGGGGTGCGACGGACTTTGAAGTCTCAGAGAAAGGGTGTTAGGATGGTTCGATCCGGAGGGTACGCCAAAGGTCGGGGAAAAGCAGAAGAATAGCAAGGAAGGAGAGGGGGGCAGTACTGTCGGTGAAGCAGGTAGCTCCGAGGGAGGTCTCAAGAGGATAGTATCCACCCTCACTCGGGCTCTGAACAAGAATCAAGGGTACCTCGCGAACGCCAAGAGGAAACTCACCTCTGATGGGGCAAACATTACGGAATTCCTAATAGATTACGAGAACCTAGCGGCCCTGCTGAAATGGAGTGAGGAGGAAAAGATGGGTCACCTAGGTCAGCATGTGTCGCTGAGCCTAGGAAGAGACATAATGGCCGTCGTCGCCGCCAGCGGATCCTAGAAAGAGATCCAAATCGAAATGATGAGAAAGTATCTAAAGGTGGAAAAAATGGCAACAGAAGGTGAATTGGCAGCCGTACAGAGGAAGAATTATGCGACCTACAACGACTTCCTGAGGGCATTCACCCTACTGGCGTTACAGATTTCGGGGGTAATAGACCGGATCATGAGCAAATACTTCCTCAGGCAATTCTCCGAGTTCGATAAGGATAAAATTTTATCAGCCTATCAACAAACCAGCAAGTTTGAGTACACGAGGGACGTCGACTTCAACACGGTGATAGACCTCGCAGAAAAGACAGTAGTAACTGAGACGTTAGCCTTGCTCAAAGAAGGAGAAGTTATAGACTTGACTGGGAAAACGGGGGACAAGGTGAAGAAGGGAATAAAAAGTTTGCACGAACGGGTGCACGGAGCCGTCAAGATAGAAAGAGTGGAAAATGCGCTACTGGTAATGCAGGCGCAAGTGTCCCGACCCGCCCTCCCGCCCCAAGAGGCCGTAGTTCTAGCAGCAGTGGCAAACCGAGGGTACGGCAGGAAGGAACCGACCAATGAGCAATGCAGGTATTGCACAATGGTCAGACACTTCGTACGAACTTGCCCGAGACTCAACCACGATATTATGAGGCAGAGATGCCGCAGGTCCCTTAAAGGCGAAATTTTCGGGCCTTAGGGGGAGCGAATAAACTGGAATTCGCCAGGTGGAATGTGGCATGCCGTCATCATCCTGAATAACCTGGATATAGCCGCCATAGAAGCCGAGCCGATAGCTGACATTGTTTGGGATCAGCCGAGGGGGCGAGAGCGAGACTAACGCGGATAGCCGGACTAGTGTGGCAGACATAGTATATACGCCAGTATATAAGTGACTCGCTAAATATAGAAAGTGGTCGCCTCGCGTGTGCGTTTTTTATTGCAAGAACCACCAGGATGACGTCTCGGCGAAATTCGAGGGGCCGGAAGGGTTTCGTAACTTTTAGGGGCCAAGGCGTGATGAAAAACCCCTAGGAAGTCGAGAGAAGGTATCAATCAGCGGGCAACCGGAGTCGAGCAAAGCATGGGTGTCCGAAATGGGGGAATAAGCGGTTCTGCTTGTCTGTCCTGCTTGTGACACTGGTAAAAGAGACCATCGAAGCAGTAAGACAGGTAGAGAGCGAGAAAACATATAGGGTAGGGAGAACCCTAAAGTGCACAAGGAAGCGAGAGGACAAGGATTAAGCTGATTTGAAGACGAGAACATTTCCGGAGCTGATAGCGATAGGAAAACTGTGAGAGGTAGAGTCTAAAGCAAGTTCTCCTTCCTTTGATTGTATGACATGCAGGTCTGATACGTTATGGACGTCGCAAGCAACCGGAGGGGCCGAAGAAATAAACGTGACCGGATAGGCAACATGGATGGTCAAAATCCGGGGGAACAAGACGGTAGCGTAAATGTCAACCGACAGTTCAACAGCGAGGGGGTCAAAGGCAAAACGAGGGGGATTTTGAGAAAAGGGAGTCATACCGGGAGGAGGCCTGCAGAATCTCGGGGAATGAGGTCAATCGTAGTCGAAAATACGGAAGAGTCACAAACCTCGGGGGGTGGATTGACGAAGAAAAGGAAGGCAGCGGATACCCTACGAAGACTTAAGGAAGTGGAGCAGATGATAGCAACTTACAAGGCTGGTGTAATTCAAGAAATGATAAAGGACATTGAGGTTGAGGATGACGATAAGCTACACAATGATAAGTGGCAAGATGAGATGCAACGAGAGTGCATGACTGGGAAGCCCCGTGAATGGGAGACGGGCGGAAACGAGGGGGGAAAAAGGGGGGTGCGACCTTCCAAGGTAGGGATCTAGAAGGAAATAAGGAAGTCAGGAGCGGACCATGGAGTGAGTCAACAAACAGGGGGACAATCCTTGTCAAATGAAGACCATAGTGAGTTGTGGAATCTAAGGGAGAGACTGACAGTCTAGCTCGACCAGGAGGGGGGTATCAGAACAGACAGTCGTCAGCGAAACGACAAAGGGTCTGAGTTTCTAGAAACAACCGGGTGCGAAGTAAAAAGGGGGCCGAAGGAGTGGCATGATCGCGAAGGGGCGGACAACCAGAGAGAAAGGATAGGGGATACCCTCCGGGTGGTGCAAGCCCGGGTATCTCGAACTCCGTTGGTACCCCAAGAAGCTCTAGCTCCAAGACCGGAGCGTCGGACCGGTCGGAGAGATCCTTCGAAGGAATCGTGTCGATACTGCACCTTGATGGGACACTTCGTTAGGCTCTGTCCGAAGCTTAACCATGACATCATAGGAGGGCGGTGTTCTAGGACCCTAAAGGGACAGATCCTGGGTCCTAACGGAGAAAGGGTTGACTGGAATTCACACGGGGGGATGAGACGCGTTATAGCGACATTAAACAACCTAGACTTTTTGGTAATGGAGAAAGAGGAAGTAGGCGAGTTTTGTTGAGAGCCCACAAGTAACCAAAAGGAGAAGAGGAGTCGTGGATAGGATGGGACCGCCGCTTGAGAAAGGAAGGAGGGATACGGTTGGACCTCAACAGCAAGAGGGCACCAAGACGAGCGATGCGACATGACGACCAGAGGTTGTGAGGGCGAGGATGGTCGAGGACGAGAAGTGGGAAAGCAAAAAAAGGGTTTGAGGAGATCATCGTCAAGCTATCGATACCTATTGGGAGAGAGAGGCAGAGGAAGTAGCCAAGTTGGAAGGGAGAAGGAGGACCTTAGGTTGATAATCGTAAGGGAACGTTACAAAGTGGCATAAGGATTTTGGGCAATTACGCAACCAGTGGTTTTATCAATAGGTTAACCTAACACCTGGGCCATTAGGGTCGGAAGAGAGATGAGGAGGGGCGTGTCGGTGACAATGCCGACTTTTCACGATGAAAGAACACTTGAGTGTCCGCAGGAAGGAAAAGGATAAACGTTTTTGCTTATAAGTTAGGCTGGGATACGCCCCCGCAATTAAAGGAACTTGAAGAGCCTAAGGGACAAGGGACCAAGAAGGAAAATTGAGTCGCATCAGGAGAAATTGTGTATATAGGTTGTATGTGGGATAGAAGATGGCGAACTGGTCATCTCGATCGTCTTTAGGGATGTGGTCTGGAGTATTCAAAAGTTGACAAGGGCAAGATAGACTGATGTTGATCTCTAGACGCTACCTCTCTCGCAAGCTATCCTGAAATATTCGGTATTGGCTGAGACATTGGGATAAGGACAGGTGGCAACAAAAGAGAATAGGCATGGTGTGAGTTTGACAAACGCCTGTTAGAAACATTAGTAGTAGAGCTTGGCCAGTGGGAATCAGGTTGTTAAAAGTAAATGAGGCAGGGACTAGTCGAGACTTAACAAGGATGAGCAAGTTTTCGAGTCACCTTCTGCTAACAAGCTACCTTGAAAGGTTTCTGCAAGACAAGGGCTGACAAGAAATATTGGTATAGGATTAACCGGGGCGGTTGTATTATGGATCATGGGAACAACAAAGATTGTATTTTTGGAAAGAGGCTATGAACTTGGTTTGTTGAGCAAAGTTAGGCAGTGAATGTTATCTAAGTATAAGAGAGGTTAGGGGACCTATGGGTAAAGAGGCATGGAAAATTCTCTTCCCTAGGAGCCTAATCCAACCGGTCGTGAACGAGTCGACAACAGTGAAAGGCATGTGAGGTCATAAAGACAGAGAAAAACATGGGTTGAACATACTCCCTTCGCTATGGTTGAACAACCGGGTGGGCTAGTGCTGCTTGGGGTTGCGAGCCTCAACTCGAGCGCTAGACGCTAAGTCGGATATATGCATGGACATGAGAATGATGTTGACAAAGGACAAAGGAAAAGGCATGCGTAAAACCCAAGAAGATGGTCACCTTCTAACCCCCGAGACAGAGATAGGATCCGTGTTCTCGAGGCCCACCCCTTCGGGCGCTAACATTGAGAATGAATAAGAACGGCCCTAACCAGGCTGTTTGACTTGAGAATGGATAAGAACGGCCCTAACCAGGCTGTTCGACTTGAGAATGGATAAGAACGGCCCTAACCAGGCTGTTCGACTTGAGAATGGAAAAGAATGACCCTAACCAGGTTGTTCGAAATGGTCCCTCACAAGGGTCATTCTTTGGAATTGCGCACTGGGGTCCCTTTGCATGTTTGATTGAGAAAACGTTGTTTGAGAAAGGCTGATTGAGAACGAGCTAGAAAAGGTAATGAGAAAAGAAAAAGGTCGATTGGTCGGCCATTGAAAAGAGTCATGAGAACGATTGAAAGAGAAAAGTTGAACGTCGTTGAGACGGCCATTGGATTGACCATGAGAAAGGATGAAGATGATTGATGTAAGGGGAAGGGACCAGGGGGATGATCGCTGAACTGGTCGTAAAATGTAGAGGAGAATTGAACTGAGAAGGACGTGGACCGTTGGGACGATCACAGGGGAAAAATTGAAAATCGGGAAGCAGGAGATGTACCGACGGGTCGGTCATGAGAAGTGGCCTATTGAAGAGGTCGCCGAATCAGCCATGAGAATCAGCCATGTTAATCAGCCTTGAGAAAGAGTTGGAAAAGAGCATTGGATTGAGCATTTTGCCTGAGAATTGAGGATTGCATTGCATACCAGGGGACCTTAGGCTCTGGAAATAGACACGGAAATAGCATTGAGAAAGAATTTTCTTTTCCTCTAGTCTCTGACCTCAGCAGGAGGGGGATACCGGTGCTTTGCACCGCGACCTTAGGACCACTGTCCCTCTAAGGGAAAAGTCTCAGCGCGACCTGTCCCTCATAGGAAAAGGATGAAGGTTAAAGGATTAAGGCACCTATCCCTTGGATCGGTGCTGGCCATCCGGAACTAACTCCGACAATGAGCTCTAGTCGGGGAGTTCAAATTGCGCCTCATGCTGAGAGTCTAAACGTCAAAGAATGAGAGAACCAAATGGGCGAGAGAGTCATTCTTATTCTAGTTTTTTTTGCTCTCTCCAACCACACGCCATACCATAGAGGGGTGGCATGACCGTTTGGGTCGGACCTCGGTTGCCTGCACTAAGTTGGGCGTCACTGTCCAAGGGGAGGGGTCGGGCGAGGTACCGGGTGAAGTCCGCCACCACCACGAGGCATTGACACCGCCTCGCCGGATCATTACAACCGTTCCGGGACCAACCGCGAGGTCTTCGTAACTGCACTCGCGAACTAATAGAGAGCCCCAACTCTCTTGAAAGGAAGAGGCCGGATCCAAGAAAATTACCACTCGGGAGGAGCGATTCGCGAGGGAAGCTCTTACAACTAGACGAGGCCCTGGGAGGCTTGGACTGGACCTACCTACCAGAGGTGAGGAGGAACCTCAGTACTGGTGTTCATCGCGTGATAGCAAAAGGTCGGGACTAAGTGGAAGGATGAGGCGCCACCCGCTGGGGAGGGAATGATCACCCCGCCTTTGTGAAGCGAGTGGGTTTGCGTCTTTGACTCAGTCAGCGGGCCAAAGGTCTCGAACCTTTGAGTGAGAACCTGTCGTGCGATGGGGACATCGCATTTTGAGTGAGGGGAAGGTGTGCCATCTACCGATGAAACAACATGCAGAAGAGAAAATACTTGTGCAATCAGCTTTGCATAGGCTTGAGAAAGAAGTCTAGCAAAATGCTCAGAAGAGTAAAGATTTGTGTAATCGGCTTTGCATAGGCTTGAGAAAGAAGCCTGGCAAGATGCCCAGAAAAGAAAAGACTTGTGTAATTGACTTTGCATGGATGTGAGAAAAAGACTGGCAAGATGGAAAATGGATGAGTAATTGACTTTGCATGGGCTTGAGAAAGGCCTGGCAAGATGTCCAGAAGAGAGATGCATAAGGAATGAACTGAGTATCTCGCATGTGAAGTTAATTCAAATGGATGCAAAAAAGGACGAAAAAGGGTGATATGCATGCGAAATTGGCAGGGCTAGAGAAACGCCAGACAAAATAACCTAGGAGAAATGCATGTGGATTTGGCTGGGCTTGAGCTTGAGGGAATAATGACAGAAAGCATGGATTGCACAGGCCAAAGGACCCAAATGCAAGAAGCATTAAGAGTGACGAAAAGCATGGATTGCAAGGGTCGAAGAACCCAAATGAAAGAAGCATTGAGAGTGACGGAAAACATGGATTGCACGGGCCGAAGAACCCAAACGAAAAAGGCATTAAGAATGATGGTAGCCGAAAATGAACCTGGCTCGTATGGAATGAGAAGAGAGAAGCATGAAAAAGGTTCTTTGACTCCCCACACCCTCCTCCATCCCAAGGGGCGGAAACTAAAGAAAACTCTGAGAAAGGAACGGGGAAAGGACAAAAAAACCCTGACAAGTTAACTACCCGTCTCACCCCACCCCCTCTTCCCCTCCGTCCACCCCTCCAAAACACCCTACTGGCTAAGGACTGGTGCGCGATGAGGAGATCGCGAATGAGTAGGGGGAATGTATCGGGACCGGTGGGTCCCGAGATAAGTCCTGTCCGTCAAGAGGCGGTATACCGCAGAGTTGTGCACGGCAGAGAAAACCAGAGGCAAGAAGGATAGAGAATGCTAAGTACTGGTGCTGGGGGACAGGGAGGCTGCCCAGGTCGCCAGAGTTACGGGGCCAGGGAAGGATTAGCGGAAAGGCGAGCGGCAAGAAACCGCAAGAAAATAGCAAAGGCGACCGTTTCCCCGAAAAGGAGAAGGACCGCCGGAAAAAGTAATGTCATGGGTCGCGCGCCGCAAGGGGAAAAAAGGGGAGGAAAGTGTAGTAAGTAAGGTGCCGGCGTGTGAAGTCGTAGCCCGGGCCAAGAGGGTCACCGGGACGTAACGTCAAGACGGCCAAGGGGTCACGAGCCAAGCAAAAACCCGCATCCGGGGAAAGCGGCGCACGGGACATGAGAAGGACAAAGGGAGGGAGGCCGCCATAGGACGGGAAAACGTCAAGGGAACTCGGGGACCACCGGCGGGATAAAATACCGACGGGACCATTGGCGGGACTAGTGTCAGGGATCAGCGCGGGAAAGTGGCGGGGACTTGTGATGCCCCAAGGAAAAATTGAGGCATACCGTGAGGCGCAAATAATTAAAGAAAGATGCGCCGTCAAGATCGAGGATCTTGACGGCCAATTATATTAGCACCACTAGCGTGAGCATTAGTGGGAGCAAGCGGGAGCGTCAAAAGAAAAAGGAAAGCAAAGAAAACTTGGAGGTAGAGGCATAGGAGCAATCCGAAAAATCTCGGATTGGGTTCCCCCAAGAAAATGAAACCAAAAGAGACTCCATGAAAAAAAATAGACCTCCCGGAGAAAATCAGAATATGGGGGCCTACCGTTTGGAAGAGATAGAGGCAAACGGAGGCTCCCGTGGGCATGGAAAGGCCACAAGTGCAGTCCGAGAAATAACAGCCTGACCCTTGAGCATAGGAAGGGCCAAAACTAAGAGGAAGAGGCTAGAAAAGGGCCTTAACGGCCATTTGACACTTGGCATGCACATAAAAGAAAGAAAACAAAAAGAAAATGTGGGGGAATAAAACAAAAAGAGTGAGAGGGAGTGAGTGAGTTGGTCGTCAGTAGGGACTACCACAAGTAGGGACTAATAGGTCCCTACTGTCCAAGAAAGGAAGAAAAAGAAAAGAAAAGAAAAGAAAAAGGAGAAAATGGCCTTAACGGTTAGTTGACACTTAGCATGCAAAAATAAAAATAAAAAAAAAATGGAGGTGAGAGGGAATGAGTGAGCTGGCCGTTAGTAGGGACTGACAAGGAGGAACTGGCAAATCCCTACTGTCCAAGAAAAAGGGGGGGAAAAGAAAAAAAAAAGAAAAAAAAGAAAAAAGAAAAGGGCCTTAACGGCTAGTTGACACTTAGCATGCAAAAAAAAAAATAAAAATAAAAAATACAAAAAAATGAAAAGTGAGAGGGGATGAGTGAGTTGGCCGTCAGTAGGGACTGCAACAAGTGGACTGACAAATCCGCACTATCCACAACTGGGAAAAAAAA
>BFEA01000010.1:549722-571106 GCA_003427395.1 Chara braunii | reverse complement strand
ATAGCCAACCACCTTCCACCTTCTTCCCCCACCACCTCCATCACCCATCCACCATAGCCAACCACGTTCAACCTTCTTCCTCCACCATCTCCTCCACCCATCCACCATAACCACTCACCTTGCACCTTCTTCCTCCACCATCTCCTTCACCCGTCTGCCATAGCCAACCACCTTCCACCTTCTTCCTCCACCATCTCCTTCGCCCATCCACCATAGCCGACGACCCTCCACCTTCTTCCTCCACCATCTCCCTCACCCACCCATCATAGCCAACTTTCGCCCATCCACCATAGCTGACCACCTCCTTCCTCCACCATCTCCTTCGCCCATCCACCATAGTTGACCACCTTGCACCTTCTTCCTCCACCATCTCCCTCACCCACCCGCCATAGCCAACCCCCTTCCACCTTGTTCGTCCACCATCTCCTTCACCCATCCATCCTAGCCAACCACCTTCCACCTTCTTCCTCCACCATCTCCTTCGCCCATCCGCCATAGCCAACCACCTTTCACCTTCTTCGTCCACCATTTCCTTCACCCATCCACCATTGCCAACCACCTTCCACCTTTTTCCTCCACCATCTCCTTCACCCATCCACCATACCCGGTCACCTTGCACCTTCTTCCTCCACCATCTCCTTAACCCATCGACCATAGCCGGTCACCTTGCACCTTTTTACTCCTCCGTCCTCGTCCGATACTCGGGGGTCGTAAGTAACGAAGGCGCCAAGGAGCGCAAAGAAAACCTAGGGAGGACGTTTGGATACGCTAGGGGGTGAGATTGATCAAGGACTAGATGTTTCTTTCTCTCTCTCTCTCTCTCTCTCTCTCTCTCTCTCACCGAAAACCCTTACCTCCTCCTCCTTTTCCTCTTCCTTCTTGACTCGTGACTAACCGCACCTCACTTGTTACATTGGCAGGGAACGAACGGTGAAAAGAAGCGGTCCTCACTTGGTGGAGAACGAGGGCAAGGGGAGGGTAGCCAGTCCCTTGCGCCACCAAGAGGGAGAGAAGGGAAACCCTCTGAGAATTTAGGAAAGCAAGATCCTCAGGCAAAGTGTGAGAGAGAAAGTTCGGTACAAGGTGAGTTGGACTGAAGTGGTCAACATGTGCAAAAGGGATGTGATCCGTGGTCGTGGCTTCTTTCGCTTCGCATTTGGAAAGCGTGGATAGCCTAAAGTGGAAGGGGGATTCGAAAATGTTCTAAGCAGACATGCGGGGCGGCGGCCCGAGGGTGGCGGGGGTCGTTACAAGTGCACCGGCGGCCAGCCACGTTTGCCGTGAGAGGTTTGAGTGTGAGCATGCCCACTGGAACACAAAGAAGCAGAACTGTGTCTGGGTGGGGTGGCCCAAGGTACCGAGGATGAGTCTGCTGTGGTACTCTCTGCGCGGGCTGTGCACATAAGACCATCGAAGTTTTCACTTGAATATGTGGTACTATCATCAACGTCTGCACCGGGATCCACTTGCTGAGGCTCACGCTGTAGACTTGCAGCGGGCCTGTGCCCTCCTACTAGTCTCGACACCGGAGCAGCCACGATAGTCGAGTTGGGTCGTGCGCTTCGACACTATTCGCATCTGGAGCATATCGATCAGGTGAAGGGGAGTTGTTACACACTCCTTAGTGAAGCTTGTGATTGCTCCCACTGACTGTATAGATCGGCTGCCTTCGAAGTGACTGCGTTGGAGTGCAGTCTAGCGCAGGGCGAACAGAGGCATCAAGGGCAGGGTGAACTTAGGTGAACTTAGGCGGGAAGTGATGTCGGATACATGCAAGCGAAGTCCGTGATGTCGAGAGGTAGATATGGCAGAGAAGGGAAAGCCATCCCGCTCGTTTCTTGATCAAAACGAGCGGGGAAAAGTGTTAGATCGGAGTTTTCGAGGCAGGCAACCCCGAATATGTTGCTAGACTAGGAGGAAAGTTAGTAGGGTTAGAGTTAGGAAGAAAGAGTAATGCACAAAGCTATGGCGGAAGAGAGATCGCGGAGAGTGTGTTGAGCATGATTAGATAACTCGCCCCTTCCTCAGTCAAATCGGATAAGTGAAAGGATGGATCGCGGGTTTTTTACCAGGGCAAAATAATTGGTGAGGTTAGTTTTTTAGTTAGTGAAACTTATTTAAAGTTACTAAGGAAATTAGTTGCGCGACGAGATGGAATGAGTTAGCTATGTAGAGGAAAAAAAGAGAGGTAACTTATTCAATTCTCTATAGAATCGAGCAAGTGAGGACGCTAGACTGGGGTTCGGTGATGAGACGATCACGATAGCGGGCTCAGTGAGGCAAGTAAGGGAGTGGATTAGAAGTTAGTAGAAAACGAGGTTGCGCGGAGATGTCGAGTGGGTATGGAGAAAAGTGAAAAACGCGAAACTCACCTGATCTTTGATGGAATTGGAAGAGGGAAAGCGTGTCCTAAGAGCTATTGGGCAGCACGAGTGTAGTGCTGGCGTTAGTTTTAGTGTTGGGTTAGCACAATGGGAGTCTGACAGAGAAGCACTTGCGCGAAGGTGGCGAGAATGCAGCCGCGACAGAGGATGAGATTTTAGCATTTTGCTCGATTCTCTATAGAATCGAACGAGCTAAGATTCGATTTCGAGGTTTTAGGACCTCGGGAGTCGATCGATGAAGTAAGATTGATGAGGCAGGGGGTGGAAATAACAGCATAAGGAGTAAGGGTTACGCCCCCACTATGAAAAATGTGAAGGTCCGTATCTGGCCATGTTCTGGCGAAAGATTAATATTTGACTTTGCTCATCCTAACCATGGAAGAAGCATTGAGGTCAGTTCAGTATCAGAGACTTACTTTTTAGCCGGTGCGTTGCTAGCCTTGAGAGGTGCATCCGATAACTCTCTCTCTCTCCCTCTACAACACACTTGTTGGCCGAATAGAAGCGAAAAGCGAGCCACTTCGGTTGGTGACTTGTTCGTTGGCCGGTGAGCCGCTCATTGGGACGACAGGGAAGCAAGTCGCGAAAACCGGACGACTTACCTATTGGAGGAACGCTGCCCGGTCTGCTATATGGAATGGCGAAACATAAGTTGCGAGACTGTAGGCCTTTGGCCATCAGCACCACTCGCTGCTAAACAGGGCAGCAACAAGGCCGACAGCGGGTTTAGAGACTATCTGTTGGCTGATGCGTTGCTCATCTTGTTAAACGGGGTATATGGGAAAGCAGGAGCTGCAAGTAAAGGAGGAGAGTGTGTAGCGAGCGTGCCTGACCGGTTTCAAAAAGGAGATTCATTCTCCTTCGATTAAATCGATGGGTAGCGGAGAGAGGCTCTTCCCCTCGAATATGCCTTGGGTTGCTATTGCTTACTCCCTACCATGTTGAGGTCGTGCTCACTGTTTAGTCTGAATATGGTTGTGTGAGTTATTGCTACCGGTTGGATCTAACCGTAAAGGTGACTCTGTGCTGACTGCAGAAAAGGGGACTGAGAAGCTAGGGAGGTCGACTGGAGGAGGGTAATACGTACCTGGGCGTGTTTTACTTGATCGACTAACGCCGTATGTTGAACTACACGAGTGAGCGGTGTGTCTAGCTGTATGTTGAACTGCACGAGTAACCCGTGTGTCTAGCCGTATGTTGAGCTGCACGAGTAAGCGGTGTATTGAACGTTGGCAAGTCGCTCCGCTAACAAAAACGGGAGCGGTAAGTTACAGGCGTGAGTTAAAATCCAGGAGTAACCGCTGGTCACGCCTAGTTATCTGCTCGATTCTACCAGCAACCACATATATGCCTACGAATGAGCACTTTGCGATGTGAATAGCAAGGGCTGACGAAGAATATCGACTGTTTTACTTCGACGTGAAAAAAGGACCGTGCTCTTAACTCCCATTCACAAGCGGTTATCGGACAGTTGAAAATTCGAAAATAAAAAAATTCTGAAGGGAGAGTTTTTGGCAGTCTGAAAATCCTGAATGGTACTGAAGTGGTGAAAGGTTCGAGACTCTGAAAACCACCTGTTTAGGCATACTGCATGCTTAAATGGTGAAGGGTGTCCTGAAGTGGTCAAATGAGGGTTTTGGGCAATCTGAGGATCATGAATGGTCCTGAAGTGGTGAAAGGTCCAAAGACCATGAAAACCACCCTTCACCACTTGAGGATACAGCCTGCCTAAACAGATAGTTTTCAGGGTCTTCGGAGCTTTCACCACTTTAGGACCATTCAGGATTTTCAAACTTGAATGGTTCTGAAGTGGTGAAAGGTCCGACGACCCTGAAAACCATCTGTTTAGGCAGGCTGAAGTGATGTCCTGAAGTGGTGATGAAAAATGTGATTGTTGTCGAGGAGTGACCAGGATTGTTAAACAGGGGCGGAGGTATTGCTACGATTTAGACAGTCTTCTGGGAGTTAATGATCAACAGTTTCACTTCGGCTGACTAAGTTACTGTGCATTTGGCCACCATTGCGAGAGCCTCAGGCGTATAAAAATTACAAGACCCTCGCCTTGGAGTTGAGTTGTGCCTCTCTTGTATCTCGAGCGTCTGAAACCCCTCCTACCCTTTTCACTCCAAGTTTAATCCAGTTCAGAGACGAAGGCGACATGCGGGATTGCAACCCGTAGGACCGCAGCAAGATTCTGTGAGGAGTCAGCCCACAGATTGCGGGAGCTCTGTCGGAACTTAGGAGCAGTTCTGGAGGCAGAGAAGTGAGAGGTAACCATTGATTTCTTTTTATAAACCCATTTATAACCCATATGCGTACTTCTTGCTATGTTTGTCTGATTATACAACATGCACTGTTACTTTGACCGTGAGTTTGGCTTCCAGGGCTTAAACCAAACTTAAATGAAGGTATGCGCAATGTAAGTTTCAATTTAGTTGTATTGACTAAAAACAGATTGTGGAAAGGGTTTACATCTGGGGGAAGGATGAGAGAAAGGATATATTGCTTGTGTCTGACTGGATCCATCAAAGGCTGGGCAAATCTCCAAAAGGTTGGGGAGACCCAACACTATATTTATTTTTTTATTGTTTGAAGAACCAAACATGTTCCATAAGTTTGGGTGGTCTGGTTGCGAGGGCTCTTTGTGGTTGATTTTTTTGGGACTAAACACTATCTCACAAGTTTGGGTGGCTTGGTTGCCTTGCTTATTTTGGGTTTTCTCAGATTCTTTTAGTTTTGAACGAGGGGGGCGGAATATGTTCCATAAGTTTGGGTGACTCAACCTCTTCCTGCTTCACCACCTAGACAGGTTCCATAAGTTCGAGTGATTTTGGTCCAATGCCACGTACATGCTGGAACCAAAAGGTTATAACTTGGCTATATTTTATTACTATTTTACCTATGAATATGCTAGTCAGATATTGTTTCATAAGTCTGGGTGGTCTGACTATAGTTTATCACCAACTAAAGAGAGTATTAACTAAGAATAAATTTCTGGCAAGAAGAAGCAAGTTGAACCTCCAACTAAAGATCATCGGTTCAATCATATGCTACCTTAAAAGATTAAGTGCAGATGATTTTATAAAACTTGGATACTTAAACAATTCATGGCGACCAGGATGACCTAGTCACGTGCCCAAGGAAGAGAAAAGTCGTAGTGCCCTATATTTGTTTATATTAAATGGTTGAGCTAGACATAGTTCATACTTTGGGTAGTCTAGCTTTGTGCCTAATGTAAGTTGAGCATAAAGAGGTAACTCCTTGAAAGACTATAAACTATTGTTTGATAAGGTTGACTTTCGGCTGGTGAGAGTACTTACCTTTGTGTTTTGGTATTGCATGTGGCTGAGCGAGATTATTACTTAGTTTAAGTTTCAGTTAACAAGTAGTTCTTTTAGATACTCGCCACGTGCTAGAGTCGTAGAAGTTAGTTTCAATTCTTGCATTTTCTAACATGAGTTTAGTTTACTTATGTCGCTTTTTGCATTTTCTGGGATCGTTTGTTATACTTAGTCATGTATAAATCCTGGAAAGTAGCGGGAAACGCTAGTTAGTTTCAATTCCTGCATTTTCTGAGATGAGTTCATTTTACTTATATCGCTTTCTGCATTTTCTGGGATCGTTTGTTATATTTGGTCCTGTATAAATCCTGGAAAGTAGCGGGAAGCGCTGCCGAAATTTATACAAAACCAAAAAGTTTGTCAAATTTTGAGTTTCAAGAGTTCAGTTTATTTAAATTTTATATATGACTTAGTAAAAATTTGGGAAGTCTCATTTTCTAAAGGGAGTGCTGCCCAAATTTTTACTAATTCAAGCAGTTAAAGAAAGTTGAACCTTGAGCAGTCAAAGTTATCTAAGGTTCTGAACTTAGCTTTGTATGAATCTGGGAAGTCTCATTTTCCAAGTGAGGTGTTGTTGTCTAATCCTTTATGATAAGATGACTACAGTACTACTGAATAGGAGGAAAGTGTTTGAGTCTTGTCAGACTATGGTCTATAACGGAAGCAGTTACTACATACCGCGGAAAGGTAGGGGGTGAATCCCCAACTATTTTTGTGTCAAGTGGGTACCCAGCACAGACAGGGTACCATCACCGAAGCGTGTAAGGTGAGGTTGTTTTTCCTTTAGATACTCGCCACGTGCTAGTTTCAACCGCTGCCGAAATTTCTATAAAACCAAGGAGTAGTCAAAATTTAGAGTTTTAAAAGTTCAGTTTCTCTAAATTTTATATACGACTTAATAAAAATATGAAAAGTCTCATTTTCTAAAGGGAGTGCTGCCCAAATTTTTACGAATTCAAGGTGTTAGACAAAGTTGGACCTTGAAAAATCAAAGTTATCTAAGGTTCTGAACTTAACTTTGTATGAATCTGAGAAGTCTAATTTTCTAAAGGAAATGGTGCCCAAATTTTTACAAATCTAAAGAGTTAGTAAATTATTATCTTATAAATATGGGAAGTCTCCATTTGTAAAAGGAGTGCTGCCCAAATTTTACTAATTCAGGGAGTTAGACAAAATTTGATTGACCAAGAGTTAGAAAATACTTCAGTTTTTATATTCGGGCTGGTATAAATTATGAAAAGACACTTTTCCTACGGGAAACGCCGTCGAAATTTTCTTGGTGTTAAAGGTGATAGATTATATTTTGGACAGGGGGCGATCCTGCTAATCTACTCTGCAAGGAAGAAAATTTTCTTATTTTTAAAAGTGATAGATTATACTTTGACAGAGGGCCTACTGTTAATCCACTCTGCAAGGAGGAAATTCTGCCATCACCTACCCTTTTTGGGAAGGGAAAAATTTTGAGTGAGATCATGATATGAAGATTCTCTCCATTGACTTATAGACCTAGCTTCGGGATTGCCCTGTCCTGTGATACAGGTCCTCTCTATTGTTTCGAATCAGGATTTGGGTTAAGTTTAATTTGATGGGTTAAGTTTAACTTGATCCCACAAGGATTATCTTCTGTTATCACTGATAACAATTTGGTTACCGATTCGTCGATTTACGATTCAACTCAAATCCGCCCTTACCACTCATCTGTGGTGCACTAATGTGGAGGTTTGTATGGCTAAAGCGAGGGGTGTGACTCCAGAGAATGATTGAAAAGTTGACCTCGTGTAGTGTATAGACTCCTAGTTGAATCTTTGATGCGATTGCAGATATGTTTGGTGGTTCGAACTTTGGATTTGACTGCCTGTGATCTTTGATGTGATTGCAGATATGTTTGGAAGTTCGGACTTTGGATTTGACTGCCTGTGGCTGAGAGCAGTCCCACTGTGATTGTGAATAGTGATCATCACATATTTATAACCCCTTTATATACATGTACATAGATACGCAATGGGTGTTTGAACGACCTATTGTGACCATGCGCAAGGGTTAAACAAATTATGCGTTTGAAAGAAGAGGGAGATCTTCTTTTATCCTTTGCTTTCTAAAGTTTCTATACAGTTGAAAATTGTAGACCGTGACAGCCGTCAAAATCAAACCCATTGATTTCTCCCAGACCCTGGATGATGGAGCTAGTCTCCAAGGCGATAAAAGACGATTGCCACCACATGTATCAACCTGTGTACCACCCACTCTCTGCAGGGTGCAAAAGAGGGTGTGGTTCTCAACCGCACTTGGCGGTTGTTTAGCGTCGAGAGATCAACCCCTCAAGGCGTGTGTCAGCCGACACTTGAGAGTAATGAGAACCGCATGAATATGGGTCCTACATAGTACGTCATCATTGCGACTGCTTGGTATGCATGCATTGCGAGTTGATATGAGTTAGCCCTGCGTCCGCGCGATTTTATACTAAGTCTCACGCGCGTCGCCTATCCGATTTCCGCATCGGAAGGTTATGGGATGACTACAAAAGGGACTAGGAATGTTGTTGTGTTATTTGTTTTGTGTCGTTCCGTGTGTGTGAGTGTTGTTGTGTAACGCGTCGGTTAACCACTGGGCCGTCGTCCGATGGTGTCACAGTTACGTGTGTCACCCAAATGAGTTGGGGTTTAGGGTCCTCAGGGTGACTTTTTGGACTGAATCTAAATATAATAGGAGGTAGGTTCATCTACAACAGCCCTAGTGAGCACACGGGCAAAAGACAATACCAATGATGCCCGTCCCTCCTGAAGGCCCGTCTCTCACAAAGAGTTGTGTCCAATTCATTTCTAAAATGAATGACTAATCAGAAACTACTGAAAAACACAGAAGCCCCCTCGGCTTCGTTTTTCCCTCCTGTGAATTCGAGACCCAATTTTGCATACCATCGATCCATATAGCCAAAACTCCAAACCTTATCAGAAGGCAGAAGTTCACCGACATCAGGATTCGGTTGGCGACAACGGCACCACAACATTACAACCCATCAGACGAACTCTAATGGAAAGATTATACATCGGTACATGGTGTCAAACTTCAAAGCCACTCAGGACGATGAGAGGAGGAATGAGAGGGCTGCAACTTTGTGACTATTTGCGTTTGCTGCTCCGTTGATGTTGTGACCCACCGAAAAAATCAAATTTTGTCATGAAGTCCCGTCTTGAACCGGAATTTCATTGCAAGTTCTCACAAGAATACAACTTCAATCCAGCAGAGGCCATTCACTTATCCATCAACATTCGAGTGTCTTAGGGCAGCAATGCATACTGACTTCATAAAGGCCTTTCGAAACCAGAGAGAAACAAGACAGGTAAGAACAAAAGAGTGCAGCAGCGTAACTCCTATCTCTCCTTTGGTATTTGCAGAGACATCTGACATCTGCATTTAAGTCTCTTAGGACATCAATCTATATTGACACTATAGGCCCCATAAGAGGCCAGAGAAAAGACAAAGCTCTCTCCTTTGGTATTTGCAGAGACATCGACATTCGAGTCTTTTAAAACAACAATCTATACTGACTCTATAAGCCCCATAAGAGGCCAGAGAGAAGACATTAGAACAAAAGAGTGCAGCAGCATAACTAGTGTCTCTCTTCCTTGCTATTTGCAGAGATAGAGATAAAAACTATCTGAAAAAATCTCCTGCCCTGCCAGTAACCACATCATCTTACCACAGACCACGAGTAATTGGAAAACTCGTGAGCATTGTTATGGTTAGAGATAAAAACTATCTGAAAAAATGTCCTTCCCTGCCAGTAACCACATACCATAGACCACGAGTAACTGGAAAACTCGTGATCATTGTTATGGCTATCCAGCCACTGGCAGGCCAGAGAACCCTCTTCTGCCTTGCTAAGCCAGCTCTCCGAAAAGCATGGAGCAGCCTTGGCAGCAGCCTGCAGAGGCCTCCACCTACCTCATTGCATGTGCGACTTTGTGATATCAATATTTTGCAACAGGCCTGTCCTGGCTAATTGATACATGCCCAGTGGGGCAATGTATGTAGAGCCAAGGATCCACAATGAGATGAAAAGGACTGAATGGACAATGCAATGTCAGTTGAGCATCAACAAGCAATGTTCACCCTGATACATACAAAATGGCACCTAGTAGTGCAACGGAAGACTTTAGGATAAGTCCTGACCTGACCGGGACTGACACGACATCCCATCATACATCACACATGTGCGACATCCCATCATACATCACACATGTGAGAGGAGGAGGGACCTCACATGAGGAAGAAAGGTCCCTCCTTGTACACACACATGGGGAGGTACCACATACGAGAGATGGGAAGAGAGCGAGAGAAGAGAGGTAGGTCGCAATAGCGAAATCCAAAAATAGTCTCTTGCCGATGTCCAATCAATGTCTGTCTCAGAAATGTCGAATCGTATCCTGGGCGCCATGCCCACGGTAACCTCTGCCTGTAACCACTCTCACTCTCATATCTCAAGAAGAAGAAGAAGAAGAAGAATGAAAGGAGGAGAAGAGGAGAAATGGAGGGCAAGAAGGGAGAAGAAGGTGTCACCCTCCTCGTTGCTTCACCTATAGGCACCGTCGCTGTACTAACCGCCGTGGTTGCCCTGTGCAGGTACTGCGTGGAGATCCCAGCTATGGCGCCAGGCAAGCTTGCCACTGCAGGTATTGCCTCCACGTCTCACTCTCGCCTAGGTCGTCGAGTCCAGCCTCGCAGCGCTGCACTCAGAATAGCGCAGCCTCCTTCCAGCAGCGCGTCGCTCAAGAAGTGAGCTACCCAACTCTCCCTTGCCCAACTGCTGCCCAGCTATATATAGCGTTGGGCGGGCTGGGCCTACCTAGTGCTAGCCTCAGAAACGGCCCAGCTAGTCTGGGTCCCTACCGGACATCCAGACCATGCTGCTGATGCAGCGGGTGCAAAAGCGCGCCAGGCCTAGATCAGGCCCCGTTCCTGTGCACCTGGCCCAAGGCGCTGCCTTGGTGCTTGTGGTCCGCAACGGTATTGGTACCATCGAGTCAGGCGCTAAAACGCGCCTGGTTTTGGAAGGGCTCGTGCATTTGTACCTGGCCCAAGGCGTTGCCTTGTCCGTAATGACGTCTGCACAAACAAAGGACAAGACAACAGGTAAACAGTCAAATAAATCAATAGATATTGCTGCCTTTATTTGGAATCTGCGGCCTGGGGGCCTCCGTGGGGCTCCTGGGAGCATGTCTGATGGCATATGCGTCCTGCAGCCCGTCAGCAACATCGGGCCCCTTAAAATGGGCCCGTGTGCAGGCGCAGCATGTAACACCCCCCCCTCCTTATAGAGTCACGCCGGGTCGAGGGCGAAGCTGACGATCTGAAGGTGAAACTAGACGCGGGTGAGACGTGGAGCTGAAGATACCGGCTTGCCTTGCATCTTGCGTTCGTAGCGTGCGAGAACATCCGGACCTATTACTTGGAGTTCCGCACGGGTCAACCAACGGTCAGTTTTGTGGGTGCAGTACGTAAAGTGTACCAAGTATTCGGTCGGCCTGTTGTCGTAGCATCGCTGAGAGATGATGTTGCCGACCTCTTGAAAACCGTCCATAGAAGGTGGGTCTTGCGATCTTCGCACGGGAAAGTCGTCCTGCTCCGTTGGCGTGTAAAGAGCCTGCTTGGAGCAATGAAAGACCGTGTAGACGGGCAAGTGAGCGGGCACCTGAATGATGAAGGAAGGTCCTTCGGGTGCATCCCCAGCGGGTGCCACGATCAGCCAGGGGCCCATCCATTTCGGGGGGAGCTTGTGAGAGATATCTTGTTCGAGGCTGAATTCCGCGACGAAAACCCAAAAGAGATCGCCGACGCAGAATGGACAAGGAAGACGCTGGCGATTGGTTGTTGGCTCATGCGTTGCTGCGTCTTAGCCATCTGGTTGCGTGCCTCGTTGGCTCATGCGTTGCTGCGTCTTAGCCATCTGGTTGCGTGCCTCGACAAGTAGCTCTTGCATCCGACGCAAGAAGAGAAGATGGTTGTCGCTCTCGGCCGCTCGTGGAATGATTGTGTCCAACAGAGAAGTGACCGGCGAGCCGTGCTCGAACTCGAAGGGCGACATCCCGATAGCTGGGTGGATGGATGAGTTGTATGCCAACTCGACATCTGGCAGCCGCTACTCAACCCAATCCTTTTGGTCGGGACGGATGACAGTGCGAAGGAGAACCTGTGCGGTCTGAAGCGCCCTCTCCGTTTGACCATCGGTTTGGGGGTGGGGAGCCAAACTTGGCTTGAGAGATGAGCCCCATCGTTTGATAAGCGCCAACCAAAAATCGAACATGAACCGAATGTCGCCGACGATTTCCTTGGGGTAACCCTTGGTTCGAATCCAACTGGCGTAAAGAACCTCGGCCAACTCCGGTGCCTTGGCATGATAGCAGCAAGGCAAAAACATGGCGAACTTGGTGAGTCGGTTGACCACCGTGAGAATCCCATCCACACCGGTCTTGTGCTTGGGGAACGGCCCGGTAATGTCCATGGCAATCGCTTCCCTTCGACGCAAGGGGACCGGTAATGGTCGCAACTCATTGTACGAACGATGATTGCGGAATTTGCAGCATCGACAAACCTTGCATGACTCGCAATAGCGTGTAACGTCGTCGAGAAGGCCGGGTCACCAAAAGCGCTCGCGAAGTCAGCCATTCATTTGATTGACTCCAAAGTGTCCGGTGGCGGGAGCATCGCGGAACTCGCCAAGAAGCTGTGTACGCAAGTGAGAGTCAATCGGTACGCAAAGAAGGCCCTACCCCGCTTGTCGACAAGTACCCCTCTTGGATCCAATAGTGAGAAGGGGCCGGATTAGGAGAGGAGCAATTCGCATACTTGTCGTGAAACTCTGGGTCGGCTTGATAGCCACTGATGAAGCTGTCCCGCAGGTCATCGTCGATCTCGAAGGTCGAATAGACTGTGGTACAATGATCCGGACGCCGTGAAAGAGCATCCGCAAAACAGTTAGACTTCCCCGAAATGCGATCGGGAAAGAAGTCGAATTGCTTAATGAAAGCCATCCAACGGGCGATCGTGCTATTGACGGTGTTTTGGATCTTGTAGAAGACCAACGGATTGTTGTCCGTTACCCATCGGGATTGACTTCGACCAAGGAGGAAGTGACGCCACCGCTCGAGTGCGTTGACAAAGGCTAGCAGCTCCTTGCGTGCATCATCAATGGAGTGCACGACGGACACTTTGATCGGGTGCCAGTCCACGCCATCGTGTTGTTCGAGGACGACACCAATGCCATAGCCTGACGCATCCGTAGCGACACGCGTCGACAATAGCGAGTCGTATATGCACAAGACTTCCACGGATAATAACGCAACTTTGAGGGCCAAAAATGATTCTCGCGCATCCTCTCCGAAGTCGAACGGCTGATCCTCGCATTGAAGCTTGGTTAAATGAGCCGCGATCTTCGAGTATCCTTTGATGAAACGTTGGTAGTAGCCGGTAGGGCCAAAAAACGAGCGGACATCCGTGACGTTCCGCGACTCCGGCCACTCTTGGATGGCTTGAATCTTGTCTGACAACGGACTGAAGCCCTATGGTGTGACAAAATGGCCCAAGTATTCCAGCTCTTGCCGGACAAATTCGCACTTGTCTCGGTTGGCCTTGTACATGGCACGACGAATCGTCTCCAACACCCGTCGAAGGTGCTTAAGATGCTCTTCCAATGTCCGACTATAAACGAGGATATCGTCTAAGTAAGACCAGCACGAACCGGTCCAACATCGCACGGAACTCGTTGATCATTGCTGCTTTACATGTCGTCGGAGCATTGGTGAGGCCAAAAGGCATGACCACCCACTCAAAATGCCCATACAGCGTCTTAAACGTGGATTTATAGCGATCGTTCAGGCGGATCGAAATCTGATGATATCTCGACTTCAAATTCAACTTAGAGAAGTACTTTGCGCCGCCCAATCGCTCAAGAAGATCGTCAATACGAGGAAGAGGCCCCGCATTCTTGACGATTTGCGCGTTGAGCTTGCGGTAGTCGATGCACAATAATAGATCCTTGTTCTTCCGTGCGAAGAGAATTGGCGCTCCATAGGAGGACCTACTATGGCGGATCCAACCCTTGTCCAACGAGTCATCAAGTTAAGCGCGGAGGACCGTAAGCTCCTCCTCGCTCATGCGATAAATGCAACCTTTCAACGGCACGACACCGGCTTCAAGAATGATTTCATGAGAGATCGGTCGATCCGGCACCACACCGGTAGATGACTCGAAGATGTCGGCGAACTCTTCAAGCAACCACACCACACGCGGGTCCGAAGGCAAGTGTGTGGGGGAAGAGTTGGCTACCGCGACGATCCGTAGGAAGCATAGGCCTATCTTGTCGGGCTGCTTGTAAGCGCAAGTAGCCCGGAACGACTTGGCCGTCACTACTTGGCACCGAATCGAAGGGTGCAGAAGAGGAATAGTACACGACACTTCGGCGTCGAAGGCGTCCCGGACGGTAAGAGTCCACCGGTGGAAGTTGACCGTGTGATCCACACTTGCAAGCCAATGCATTCCCAAAATAATATCGAAGTCCGTGTCCAAACTGTCGAACGTCACCGGTTCGCATGCATGAGGTGCAAAATAGACCGGGACGGCCTCGATATAGCGTTCAAGAAGTTGCTGCGTCTTTCCGTCCGCCAACTTGATCGCCGTTGGGTTTGCCTTCCTTCGAACTTGTGCGTCGAGGCCAGCCCTTTGCATAAAGGTTTGGCTCATGAAATTGCGAGACGCGCCGCTATCCAGCAAAGCGCTGCAGGACGCTTGCCGAACTTGGATGCGGACATAGAGGAGCCGTGCGTTGTTGTCATCGTACCGCTACTTGCGAAACTCGCGGGCCACCTTGGTAACATACGCAAGGATGTCCCCCACTGCAGCTTCGTCATCCGTCGGCAAAGATGCCATGCGAAATCCTCGAACGAGTGCGGGTCTAATACCGCTATATTGAACTCGCGCGCCGAATCCCGTGAAGAACCACTTGAAGACGATAAGTCTCCGCTGCCGGATGGAGAAGATGCCGCACACACGTCTTGTCCTTGAGCATGAGTACGCAGTGTAGGAATGAGCCGGACAGCATAGTCCTCATAGGAATATGAGAGAGGAGGACTATCGACTTTCGAATGTGCCTCGGAACGAAGGGCGGTCGCTCACAAAGCAACCGATTCCGAAGGCATCGAGAGTGTCGTGACTCACTCCCGACGATGCTCAATTTCCCGACTTGCCCTTGCCGTGAGGCATCAAGGGCAGCCCACTGCTACATGTAAATCGCTGTTAGCTTGTTGCACCACAAGCAGTAGCGGAATCTCGTGGAGAGACGATTAACGGGGGCCCAAATATTCACCGTTTTCGTTGGCAATTGCGATGCAAATTTCATCAAAATTTAAAAAAACAAACGATATAAGACCATAGTGCAAACATCAAAAAAGGAAACAGGCAAAAAAGAATGAAAAAAAAAAACAAAAAAACACTATGAAACCCTAACAAAATGAAGCGTCCAACGAATTCAACAAAATGCCAACTTTTTCATTATTGATCCAAACATGTCAAAGCTGCACACATGACGTACCCTAAAGCACATATATCACACAAAAAGAAAAACAAGAAAAAAAACAAAAAATCAGCACAATATGACAGTTTCAGTGCAATTCGATGCAAAATTCGTCGAAAATAACACCCCTGGTTAACCAACTCGCTCGGGATGGTGGCCGCCCCGGCAAAGGCCGAGGACGCGGCAAAACAAAGACAAACACCTCATCAAACCTCCACACATGGTTAACCAGGGGTGTTATTTTCGACGAATTTTGCACCTAATTGCGCTGAACTGTCATATTGTGCCGACTTTTTGCTTTTTTCTTGTTTTTATTTTTTTGTGATATATATGTGCTGTAGGGTACGTCATGTGTGATATATATCGTTTGTTTTTAAAAACTTTGATGAAATTCGCACCACAATTGCCAACGAAAACGGCGAATATTTGGGCCCCCGTTAACCGTCTCTCCCCCTTCATTGGCAGACACGGCCTCGCTTGAGGGGTCGGTTGACGTTGCTGCCGCGACCACCACCACGTTCGGCCGATGCTGTTCTCTGCTCTGGCCTGCCGTAGATGAGAGGTTCTTGGCCTTCGTGATCATGACGATGATCTGCACGACCTTGTCGAAGAGCTCCGCAGTTGTAGTGAGCGTGTCTGCGACTTGAGTCAACGCCATGGGCAATGCCATAGACAACCTCGAGATGAAGTAGTGTTTCATGGCTGGAAAGCCCATTGGTACGCCTGATACGAATGTCAAGTGTTGGAACTCGGCAATCCAATCGCCGCTTGGCAGCGTGTTTTGGTGGAACTTGTTCAGCTTATCCATGGCTTTCATTTCCGGCGGCTCGATCTGGAACTGCTTACGCCATGCCGCCTTCAGATCCTCCCAGCTGATCTTCGTATGCAAGTCGGTCGCCACCACGCCGTGTTCAGACAAGAGGTTTTTCATCCATGCTTGGCACGCGCCCCCCGATCGGGAGTACAAGTACGAGTGGTGCCTCGTTTCGTGGAAGTGGTGGAGCTGCAACTTGAGCTCGAACTGGCGAAACCACAAAATCGGGTACTTCTTTGTTGTGTCGCAGAAGATCTCCTGACCGTCGAACTTCGGAGTCGATTCTCGTTGTGACATGCTCGAATGAGTGGCGGGGGTGCAGACCCGGTGCTCAAATTGTTGAGTTGCGGTTTGCTGTCGCTGCATGCCGTCCTTGAGTGCTCCGACGTCGACTTCCAATGCGTTGAGTCGGTCGGAGGTGTTGGAGGAGCTGGCGACGGGGGCGGCGACGGGTCGTTGCTCCAGCTGCTGGAGGCAGCTGTTCACCTGATCCAACCACCGTTGCTGGTTCTTTACCATGTCGCCAAGGCTATGGATGTCCTCCTGTTGTGCAATGCACGTTGCCAGGAGGTTCGTGAGGTGGGAGAGCAACAGCGAGATGCGTGTTCCGCTGTCGCTGAATTCGCCACCTTCGGCCTCTGTCCGCCATGCCGCTGCCATAGTGAGCAAAGCTCGCTCCTCGCTGGACACCTTCTCGCGTTGCTGATTGCGTTCTTCATCGGCAGCCTTTGCTGTTGCCCCGTCGTGCTGGCGCTGCTGTTCGATCGCCAACAGACGTGCCTTTTCGGCATCCTCCGCCTTCTTCTTCTCTGCGGCTGCTGCTGTATCCGCCCGTTACTTGGCATCGGTAATCAAAGCCAGCATCCGGGTCTGATACGCTGCGCCCGTTTCTCCAGATTTCTGGTCCATGACGACTGTTTGATAGCACAAGAGCATGGGTCAGGCCGACGGCTTGCTGACGTGGCACTCCCTTGCTGTTGACATGTCACTGCTGACGTGGTCTGCTGATGTGTCACTCCAGACGTGTCACACTGCTGACGTGTCACACTGCTGATGTGTCACTGCTGACGTGGTCACTGCTGATGTGTCACTGCTGACATGGCAACTTACCAATGCTGCAGTAGGGGTACCCGGAAGCAGATGAAGAAGAGGAGTAGACCAGAGGGGCAACAACATAGGTGGGGAGGGGTGGGTGGGATAAATCGCCCAGATAAGGAGCCACTAAGCAAAAGAAAAGTTTGAACTTTTGAAAAAAAATCCGAGAAATTAATAATAATACAATAATAATAAAATCCCGAGTTTGCAACTTCAATCGGTCTCCCAATCTCCCTTAAATTCAGAACTTCCAATCAAAAAAATCGAATTTGCAGACTGCAATGATTAACACAGAAAAATAATGAATAAAGAATAATAGAACTGCGAAGAAAAATTTTTCGCAATTCAGGGCATTCCGGGAGTGAAAAAAATTCCGGAATTATTCAGATGAGAGTATGTGCAGTTTGAAAACGTGATTGCAAAGAGGGATGTCCCATAACATGTCAAAGTCACGATGACGAATTTCGGCGATTGTCAAAAAAAAAAAAATTCGGAATTTTCGAATAACGTCAAATTGCAAAGGAAAACACAAATCGAAAATTTCCATAAAATATTCCAGATTTCTAAACAATGAACTTTCGAATTTCGAAAGAAAAAAGAAAATCGAAATTTTCAGATGCTGTGCTATTTCGGATTTTGCGATTTTCACAAACGAAAGTAGCGCTGAGAAAACGAAACCTAAAAAGGAAAAAAAAATAAATTCGATTTTGGCAGTTTGGTCAAAAAGAATTTCGCGATTTTGGGGACTAATTAGTATGACCCAATTAGCTAATCAATTAATCAATTAATCAATTAATTAATCAATCAATCAATTAATCAATTTACAATCGGTCCATGATCAATCAACCAATTAACGACTAATCAATTGATCACTAATTAACAGTCCCCGCACACGTGTCAGATCAGGTTGTCCTGATTCACGTGCGGGCCCCCGATACCAACTGATACATGCCCAGTGGGCCAATGTATGTAGAGCCAAGGATCCGCAATGTGACGAGGAGGACTGAATGGACAATGCACTATCAGTTGAGCATCAACAAGCAATGTTCACCCTGATACATACAAAATGGCACCTGGTAGCGCAACGGAAGAGTTTAGGGTAAGTCCTGACCTGACCGGGACTGACACGACATCCCATCATAAATCACACATGTGAGAGGAGGAGGGACCGCACACGAGGAAGAAAGGTCCCTCCTTGTACACACACATGGGGAGGTACCACAGACGAGAGATGGGAAGAGAGCGAGAGACGAGAGGTAGGTCGCAATAGCGAAGTCCAAAAATAGTCTCTTGCCGATGTCCAATCAATGTGTCTCAGAAATGTCGAATCAGATCCTGGGCGCCATGCCCACGGTAACCTCTGCCTGTATCCTCTGCCTGTAACCACTCTCACTCCTGTAACCACTCTCACTCTCGTATCTGAAGAAGAAGAAGAAGAAGAAGAAGAAGAAGAAGAAGAAGAAGAAGAAGAAGAAGAAGAAGAATGGGAGGAGGAGAAGAGGAGGAGAGATAGAGGGCGAGAAGGGAGAAGGTGTCACCCTCCTCGCTGCCTCACCTGCAGGCACCGTCGCTGTACTAACCGCCGTGGTTGCCCTGTGCAGGTACTGCGTGGAGATCCCAGCTATGGCGCCAGGTAAGCTCACCACTGCAGGTATTGCCTCCACCTCTCACTCTCGCCTAGGTCGCTGAGTCCAGCCTTGCAGCGCTGCGCTCAGAATAGCGCAGCCTCCTTCCAGCAGCACGTCGCTCAAGAAGTGAGCTACCCAACTGTCCCTTGCCCAGCCGCTGCCCAGCTATATGTAGCGCCGGGCGGGCTGGGCCTACCTGGAGCTGGCCTCAGAAACGGCCCAGCTGGTCTGGGTCCCTACCGGACATCCAGACCATGTTGCTGATGCAGCAGTCGCAAAAATGCGCCCGGCCTGGATCAGGCCCGGTTACTGTGCACCTGGCCCAAGGCGCTGCCTTGGTGCCTGTGGTCCGAAACAGTATTGGTACCGTTGAGTCAGAGGCGCCAAAACGTGCCTGGTTTCGGAAGGGCCTCGTGCCCCTGTACCTGGCCCAACGCGTTGCCTTGGGGTCTGTAAGTCCGAAACGACGTCTGCACAGACAAAGGACAAGACAACAGGTAAGTAAATAAATAAATACTGCTGCCTTTATTTGGAATCTGCAGCCTGGGGGCCGCCGTGGGCCTCCAGGGCGCATGTCTGATGGCATGCGGCCTGGGGCCCCTCAGCAATCGTCGGACCCCTTAAAATGGGCCCGTGTGCAGGCGCAGCATGTAACACTGGCACACACCCACCGACATCTGATGTTCTCAAGAGTGCCGAATGATAAAAAGGATGTGCATGTGCACAGATGATGAAGAATCTTAAATCGAATTCTGTGACCGTTTACTCGCAGGATGCTGCATGAAGAATCTTAAATCGAATTCTGTGACTGTTTACTCGCAGGATGCTGCATCATGTGTGCGCCTTCACCGCAGCCGAAACTGCACCTGCTCAGCAACCAGTACGCCTGTGTTAGATTGTAGAGCAGTGTCTGTTAAGAAGACCACCACCATTGTGCACGTGCCAAAACTGCAACTACTCAGCAAGTCGATTTCGATGCAATCGCTGACAAAGACGGGTACACTCCGTTCCAGACAGGCAACCTCAAGTGGTTCTCCAGCACACTGTGATACGAGCAATGCCCTGAAGGAAACCAACGCTATTGCTCAGAGGTAAGCGCATGATAGTATATTTAATCAAAACTCAGGCATAAGGAGTAGAACACAAGTATGAGCAGGTATGTGGTGTACCAAATGGAGAAGGTAAAAAAGACTTGGCCAGCTAAACCAGCACTACCTTTGAGGCAATCTTCCCCAACCTCCCACATTGCACCGTGGCCCAGAGGTTGCCAGAGGCTGATGAGACCAAACACTCGACAGGGGTGAAGTGGAAGGGGGCTTGGCGATAAGCACATATTTCAAAACCGCCTTCGCTCTGGACCACTTTCCAAGTTTATATGCCTTTCACGGACAGTTTTCACAGCCTCCTGGCTACACCCAGGAAGATCCTATTCGCACTGAGCAGCAGCAGCATAGGAATGAATGAAGGAGCGCACTCCCATGGTAAAACATCTAGACTCTTCTTTCACAACCCATGGTTGGATGTGCTCAACTCAGCTCTGCTTGGCCTCACTCTGCTCCTCTCAACTCTACTGTGCTCGGAACATTTCTGCTTAAGTCCTCTAAATATGAGCCCCCAGCTTGGCTCAGGTGAAAGGAGAGAATGTCATGCCAACGCACATCTGAATTTCCCTCTCTGCAGCTCAGCAGTGCTCCACTTGCACCCGACTGATTTCACTCTGTTTGGGCCACCTCTTGAGCAGCTCTGCTGGCCCTCACTCGTATCAGCACAGCTTAACTCCTCTGAGCTTTCGTGCAGGTGCTCCACTGTGCCTTATTTGGCTCTTCACTTGTTCAGCTCCACTGAGCCTTATTTGGCTTAGGCTTGTGCTCCACAGACTTAAGTCGGACACTTCCCTGTCCCAGACAGAGTGACCGGTGTCTCCCGTAACGATTCCTGGGGTACCACAGCCCACGAATGGTGTGGCTCTTTAGCATTAACTGCTGCACTACTGCTGTCACATAAGGGGAAATACTGGATCTGATGGCTGAGTCTGGCCACGGTTGCACCAGACCCCCCAAGCAGATGCTACAGGAACTCTTGGGGGAAAAGTAAGGGGGCGGGGCAGTTTAGTTGTAGAAAGCCCTAAATTCGGCCCGGATCGCTCTGGTCACATGTGCCCAGCTTGTCCAAAGAGGGCGAAGGCCCGTTTGAGAAAGAGAAAAAAATTGCGTTTGCTGCGGAGCCCCGAATCCCTTCGACGAAATCTCCGCGGTGAGGCTGTGGACCACAAGCCTTAGCCTCAGGTGAGAGCACACAAACTTATGGCTTACTCTGGTTCGCCCTACTCTGGTCAGCAAAATGTCTGTGCTACTAGCTGTTCTGCACAGTGCAATGCTTCACCATCCCACTCTGCCGGCCACACTTGTTCAGCATACCTCGGATCCGCAGGGCAGCACCCCACCAGCTGGACTCTGCCGATTTTGACTTCATTTTACCTTCTTCTGTGGCTCAGTTTGGCTTGGTCCCCTTTCGCTCCAGTCCTCCCGCCAGCTTCATTCCACCCTCTGCTGTG
>BFEA01000010.1:513349-538392 GCA_003427395.1 Chara braunii | reverse complement strand
ACCCACACCAGATGGAAAACTCTACAGACTGTCGGTTCACACCCCATCACAAGCCAGCAAAACATCCACGAAACAAAGAAAGGTCTGTCACAGCCAAAAAATACACTCCAGACACGATCACTTGATTTTGTTGGGAATAGGCCAGGGTCCGAGAAGACCAAGAGGGGCTCGCGTAGTGGTCTTGTTTTGCTGACACACTTTACAACTGCGTACGTACTCTATGCAGTCAGCCTTCATGTCGGGCCATGTATACACGCTAACGAGATTGGCGAATGTCTTTTGCCAACCGAAATGTCTCTCTTTGTCGTTGCATTCCCTAAGATCAAACTACGGATCTCCTCATTGTTCGGAACGCATAATCGGCTGGCTACGTTAGTCTTCTGAAAAAACAACCCATCTGTAGTGCGGTAATCTGGTTCAGCCCAGCCTCTGGGGCCTCCTTAACTCTCTTCAGGAGGTCACTATAAATAGGGTCCTGCGCATATGCCTCTTTGACCTTCTGTTGCAGGTCTATCCCTATGTCTAGATGGTGTACTATCGCTCCAAAGTAATATGCTCTCCTACTCGAAGCGTCCGCAACTTCATTGTACTTTCCTTTGACAGTCTTGAGCTTAAAGTCAAACTAGTCTATCTATGCGGCCCACCCAGTTAGCTTTGGTGTCATCTTGGCCTGCGTCTTCAACCACCTCAATGACTCATGGTCTGAATGGACTTTGAAATGCCTAAGCAAGTAATGCTTCCAGTGGTCTAGCGCTTGCCCGAGAGCGTAGAGTTTGTCGCTACCTTCTCTGAAGGCATCCTGACAATCATGAACTTTACGAGTCTATACCCATTGCCATCGTCTTGTTGTAGGACAGCACCTATACCGTACTGACTTGCATCAGTGGTGACAACAAGGCAAAGACAGATCGACTACCTTGAAGGCCCGCTTTAATTTCTATAAGGCCGATATATAGTCTTGGTCCCACTTCCAGATCGCTTCTTTGTTTAGCAATCTGCGAAGGGGAGCAGCGATGGCAGAGAAGTTCCTCACGAACTTCCTATAGTAATTTGCCAATCCTAAGAACGACCGCAATTCTGTCAATGTGCAAGGAGTTGGCCAGTCTCTAATCGCTCCTATCTTGCTGTCCTCAGGCTTTATGCCACCTCTATCTAGGACGTGGCCCAACTCAACACTTGTGTCTTGGCCCACTCACACTTCTTTGCGTTGATTTTGAAGTTAGCTTCTCTCAACTTCTCCAAGACCTGCCTCAAATGAGCCTCGTGCTCGTGAAGGGTCTTGCTAAACACTAGAATATCATCTCAATATACAATCACAAATCTATCAAACCACGACCTACACAAATCGTTCATCCAGCGCTGAAACGTGGTTGGCGCGTTGGTCAGTCCAAAAGGCATCACTATGAACTCATAGTGCCCATATCTAGTCCGGAACGCCGTCTTGTACTGGTTATCAGGATGGACTTCTATCTGATGATAACCCGACTTTAAATCTATCTTGGAGAAAAACTTGTAACCCATGTGACTCTTGTCACTTCAGCTAAAACCCAAAATGAAACTTCCATTTTGTGGAGCGGGTTTTTACAAAAAGAAGTTTAGCCATGTGTCAAATCAAGTCATTAGAGATCAAAAACGTAGRTTGCTCGTAGCTAAATATGAATTAAAACGCATGCAATATAAAGCGATTTGTCAAGATAGAGCTCTTCCTAACCAAATACGTTATGAATATACTCTCAAATTAGAAAAATTAAATAGGTCATCTATACGGGGCAGCGGTTCTGCATTCTTCACAGTGACAACATTAAGACCCCTATAGTCAATGCACATTCTTAATTCTCCCTCCTCCTTGGGGACGAACAAGACAGGCGCTCCAAACGGAGACGAACTGGGCCTAATCCAAACCTTATCAAGGAGCTCGTCTAACTGCTTGCGCAACTCCTCTAACTCCTTTGGGGACATTCTATACACATCTCCCTCAGGAGTCCTACTGCCAGGCCGTATCTCAATGCAATGTTGGATTGGCCGCGACACTACTTCGCTAGGCGGCTCGGACAAATCTGCATACTCTTCCAGCAGCTTGGCAATGCAAGGGTCGGTTGGCTCTTCCTCTTTAGGCTCAGTAACTGGCCTAACATAGGCTATAAAGACCTGTTCTTCTAGGTGCTCCTTCTTCACCAACCTTGCGAATGCAAAAGCACTGAGGCAGCAATGTGCTAAGGGGTTGTGTACCCCTGACACATGAAACAAGTCACCTGATGGACTAGGGAGCCTACACTCGTGCTCTCTTAAATGAAGTGTGGCCCGTACTACCTCTCCCCAATCCATTACTAGGACCATATCGAATGGGAGATTGTCCTCTACGAGGAGACTCACGGAATGGAGGACTCTCTCTACCTTCCCATCTTTCTCTAGGCGAACATATGTCTGGACTCCCTTGACATAATCCTCGATTCGCATAGTGCGATTGTCTGCGAGGGTACTGACTGTGGGTCCTAGCTTTTGGACTTTCAAATTTAGCTTCAGTTTCTCTTTTGGACTTCCAAATTTAGCTTCAATTTCTGCAGCGCTTTGCAGCTAATACAGCTACGGGTGACCCCACTGTTTATAAGAGCCCCTACCCTACCTCTAAAGACTTCTACATCTACTAACACTAGCTGTCCTTTTCCATCTTTCTTCATCTTGGCCCAGGCTGGCATCCTCTCCTTCAACACTTCTGCCAGACCGGGAGGGAAATGCCTAGAGAGACTCTAACGCAAGCAGTCTTTGGACAACTACGTAGGCACTAGTCCGCAACCTCTGCCATAGACACATGTGGTTTGGGAGTTTCTCTATGGTGCGCGCACTCTTCTCCACAAGGTCTAGGGGTAAGGACAGTTGCGACCCCTACCAACGATTGCCTTTTGCTGCCTCTGCAGTAGCTCGCCTGGGAATCTCTATATTGGGGCAGTATTTGATAACGTGCCCCGGATCACCGCAGTAAATGCACTGATCCACGTCTATTCTTCTCTGCCATATGGTCTGATCTAGCCCAACGCTTCCCAGAGTCTGCTTTGCGGCAGGCAAGGGTGCCATTCACCCCTCCTGGGAGGTGATCGATTGGAACGAGGACGGTTTTGCGGAGGACCTTGACCCCTGCCTCCCTCTTGGCGGTTTCCTCTGCTGCGAACCCCTTGATCGCCCTGTCCTCGACCACCAGAGGCCCAGCCCCCTTGGCTGCGGCCTCTCCTTTTCCCTGCGGCCTCCCTCCGGCCGCGACAACAGCATAAGTCCTCCCCCGACTAGGGCCACTGTCTTCCTCTTCTAGGCCCCACTCAATCTCACTATAGGGCAGCTCTTCCATACCACGTTCATCTAAAGTAAGGATCAGACGATATTTGGCCCTGACTTGGCCTGAGATGCTATGCCGTTTCCACTTTTTGCCCTTGTCAAAATCCTTATGCCATAAGGCGAACGCTGGCATGGACTGGGCTTCAAAAGCCACCACCTCCCTACTCAATGTATCGTAGGTCATGGTAGGTTGTCTACTCTTCTAAAAAAAGTGCCCGTGTAAGGCTTCGGGCATCGCACGAAAGAATAACTAGACCAACTGGGACTCAATCACCCCATGTCCAGGGACGGCAACTAACTCATCCATGACACCCTTGAGTGCCCTGGCACTCCGCTACTGGCGGGAGTGGATAGTTTGCAAATTGTCATAGGCCCACTGTATTTTATTCGAAGGATGTGATCTTAGAACTTGCTTATACTAAATATACCATAAGTGGTAATTTGGCTTTTTGGCTTGGAAGTCTTTCTGCCAAGGGCACAATTCTTCGACACAGTCGATCATGGTATTATGTATAGTATCATCCAGATAAAGCGACCATATGCTCGGTCGAACCAACCAACCGGATTGGAGTCGAAAATCCATATATATATATGCCAGAAGGAAGAAAAGTGGTGAAGTCCTTGAGTGACATTTGCAAAGCGCTCGCGAAATAATTTAACAAATTCGCTCAGTGGTGTAATCATAGAATAAGCCACCATGTCATTTTCACAATTGGCAACGTGGGCGAGCGATCGAGTGAAGCTAGATGCTTTGTCTCTGAGAGCGTGGAAAGCGATGAGGACTTGCTCCTCGGGGATAATGTCCTGGAGGTGCACGTAGGTGTTAATATTTGCCTCCCAACTATCAAAATCTTCGCCTTGCTTCCCACTGTAGGAATCAGGGAACTTCACTTTTACTCGCTCCATACGTAGACGGGCTTCCTCCTCCTTAGGGGCAGCAAGCTTTGCTCCTATGGTGCATGTGCAAAATCGCTTGGTATTCTCTAACCTTGCCTTCATCTAAGTGCCCACATGCATCATCATATCATGCGCAATCTCTCTAAAGCCCAAGCGTATGGACTGTAAGGCGATATCATGGGCCCTCATAAAGTCCAACTGTTCTTGTTGGGCCTTTGCCAGGACTTCTATGTTGCGAGTCAGGACTTCTATCTTTCCCTGAAGATTTGTCTGGTCTTCCATTTGTTTCCTTTGTTGCTCATCCACCGCCCTCTACTCTTTTTCAAGTTCATCTGTTGCCTCCAGCCATCCCCTCTTCTCTCTCGTGAGGCGCAATTTCCACTCCAACCATTGCTCTTCATCCACTGCCTGGCGGCGTAAGGGATTTTCCTCCGCCTGCAGCTCCCTCATCACCGCCTCTTGTTCTGCCCTGGGGACATGCAACATCACTTCTTCCTCTCCTAAGGACAAATTAGCAACCCATTCTGATACCACCTTCTCAAGCCTTTTCTCTCCTTCCTTCGTGCCACTAGATTCCCCTGTTTCTCTCCTCCTTACATTCCTTTCCAGGGGGATTTCCTCCTCTTGTTCTCCTTCTTCTTCTACTGCCTTCAACTTCTCTTCTTCCTTCTTCAACCTTTCCATCTCCTCCTCCAACTTCTTCTTCGCAGCCTGCTCCTCCAACAAGGCCAACTTCTTGGCCTGCTTAATCAACTCCTTCTTCGCCTCTTTTTCTTTTCTCTCGTTCAACAGGGTGGCGGCTTGCTCTTCTTGAGCCTTACTATGCGGGGTGGTGCTCGTACCGGTTCGCGTGGTCACCATAGTGAAAGGTGCACAACCAAGTGACAGTTCCACTCCTCACCAGTTAGACTTCCACCCACTGATTGACTGACTAACTGATTGACTCCCTAAGGACCACAGAGTCCTCCCCTTTGTTCCAGCCAGGTTACCACAGCCGGCGGAAGCTTTTGCCACCACTATCTGTTACAATCCTCGACGCAGATGCCCTTCACCTGTGGACAACCCACCTAGCTTTCACTCCAGTTCAGAACCCTGTCAACTAGGGTCTCTAGCCCATACCTATGGCTATGGCTGTCGCTACAGGACTTCACTGCTAATCAGGAGGCATTTAAGAAGATCCCCCACAACTCCTAACAAGCAATTCTTTAACGTCGCAGACAGGATGACGAGATCAGCAAGTCCTCTCAAGACTTGGACAACTGAATGTGCAGCCCACAACTCGGATTTTGGGCCACACTGAGCAGCCCGTCGGTCTATACCGGTCCTTGGCAGGGTTAGGCCTCCGGGACGTGTCAGCCGTCAGACATGGACAGCAGCCCTACTCAGCCCGTGTGGGTTTGGTCAACGCAACTCTACGACCTCATGCACAAAATCCTATCATCTTGACAGAAGTGACTTAATGCAAAAAAACGAGACAGACAGACTCAGCAAGTACGAAGGGGTAAGTGCACATCCATAGGGCGAGGGGATGGGCTGAAGGCTTGGCGAGATTATACCAACTCCAACTTGGTCAAATTCGTGGCAAAAAACTCCGATCAACGTTGGTCAACGATCGGTCTTGGTCAACGCTTAGGTCAACTCTCTTGACCCCCGGCTATGGCTGTCGACCTTCTCCTTCGCTAACCTCTGTTCTTCTCGCCCCTCCTTAGCTACGGCCTCCGTCCTCTTCCTCGTCTCTCCTACCTCCTTCACTTTTTTTTCTCTCCCCTAACTTCATCTTTGTCTCTCCCGTCTTTCTCCTTCCTTGTGTGATCCTAGTTCGGTGGCTATGGCCGCCACCTTTCTTCCTCGGCTGCAACAACCAATCTTGTTTCACTCGGTTTTTGTTCTCTCTCTCTCCTTTTTTTTTTCTTCCTTCTCGTTCGTAATCTTCTTTTCGTTTCCGCAGGTATGGCGGGTATGGCCACCTTCCTCCAGCTTAATGCAACGGACCCAACGGCGCGGCTTCTTCTTCGTCGCGGCGGGTTCTCTTCTCTTGCGTGGCAACAATGATGGTGGCGACGACTACGGATTCGATCGGGACAGCGAGAACTAGCTCTGATACCAATGCAATCAGAATTGCGCCTTCGATTTCAGCAAGCATACAAACAAATGACGAGCAAATTGGCGCCAAGCGCCCACACATTGCTCATAGATAACAAAGAGCAGCTCAGATTCAAACTTGTCTCAAGCGGCTATGGCCGCAACTCGTTCGTACACACACCACTCTGAATCTCCCTGGATATCCCAACACACCCACACTCACTTAACTACTAACTCTCTACTAGCTGACGTGGCGGCTATGGCCGCCGTCTTCCTCCCTACTACTAACAGCTTCCATTATGGCCGACTTCCTCCTCTTAGCTCTCTTCTCCCTCGGGCACGTGTAGACCTCTCCGTACACAAGACACTCCGACAACGCGTCCGCACGACTCGTAGGCAGAATGATTGAATGACTGGACGCTGCCTATTGATTTATACTTTGGATGGTCGCTGGTCTACTCCTTTCCACCGGGCCCAGAGTGCACACAGTCCCACATGGTACTTACTGCCTGAACAAAGTGTGACTGGGACTGAGTACTGCTGACGAGGCGATGTTGGACTGCCCACTTGCCCAGTTGCCTCTAGCCTAACCTTAGCAATTCTCGAAAGGCCACTTCCGAACCTTCTGAAAATCTATAGACTTGGCCTTTCAAAACTATAGCAGCTAAGACCTTGACCTTTCAGGACTGTAGCAACTACGACTTTGACACAGCTACAACCCCTACTCGACAGACCTACAGCTCAAGACCAGTCGACCATACTAACCTGCGACAGACAACAAACAACTAGCAAGACACAGGTCACAAGTTCAAGGGTCGACTTGGTCGTGTACATAGGTGAGGACAAGGTCTAGGGATCGCGTCTTGGGATCTACGTCTGCTAGTCGTCTTCACTACCTTACCAGCCTTAACTGATGCTGAGGTGGAAGAAAAAATTGTCCCACTTCTCAAGGCTTTAGTAGATGTTCGGGCTGTTGAGGACCATACCAGCCAACTCGCGAAAGTGTTTGATGGACTCAAGATGTTGCGCGAGGATACGGCCCTGATGGCGCAGCAGCACCGTGACCAGCTGCAACAGTTTGCTAACTTGCATTCGGCCTAGACTATCCTTCCGTCAGCTTACCCTGCTTCTAATGTTGCGTGCCAGTCCGTTCTTGCCCCTCTAACCGTTTCTTCTTCTTTCTTCTTCTTCTTTGAGTATGGTCAACAACCTATCCGGATCTGCAGCAGGTCCAGACCCCGCTATCGCTGCTGCTGCAGTGGCAAGTGGCAGTGCAGGGCGTTCTAGAACTGTTGCAGCCACGAATTTGGACCCAGCAATCACTGGTCCTAGCTGCAGCCTTCCCTACGTGGACAGGAAGGCGACACATATTTTGTCTAAATATGACGAAAAGGACGACATTGAATCTTGGATCAGCTCTATGCGATCCTACTTTGATGTGTTCGGGACACCCCCGGTTACTCGATCGCCGATCCTAGGGATCAATGTGGAACCCGCCGTAAGAGGCTTCTTAGAAGTCCAAGTTGTACAATCAGGCTATAAAAGAATAGACATGAACATTTGGCTGAAGGCTACGCCAATAGCCACACTCGAGGATCTCTTGATCAAGCAATATGTTGACCCCCATGTTGCAACTAAAGCTAGACTCAAGCTTGACAAGCTCAAGCACAGCAAGTGGACAAGCACCATGCATAGTTTGCAACAGTATGATAGTAAAATCTCTGCTACAGTCTTGCTTGGATGTGATTAAGGGTGCGGTTCCCTCTACTGTACCACATCGCCTGGGGCTCGGACTCGCGGCGTATACAGATTGGTTTTCCCTCATGTGGGGTTTAGTCAAGCGTGAGGCACAAGACCTCCAGGGTGGATCAGGTGGCAGAAAGACGCAAACGGTTTCCGGTCAGCAACCGTTTTGCAATGCACGATCAGCTTGAGATTGACGAGGAGTCCTTGGCAGAGGACCCTTCTCTTAGTAACGATCAAGAGCAAGACTGCGAGGCATCTTGCTCTTCGTCAGTCCACGAGTCGACTATGTAGATGATGATGATGAATCAATGAATGCCTTTAAAAAGACTGCCTTCAAAAGTAAGGGACCGAGGAACTCAGTAAAGAACAACACTAACACCATCCAACTCCCCAAAGGAGCAAAGATTTCACCCAAACCGAAGGATCCTGCCACAAAACCATGGGTAGATCTTCGGATCAGTGAAAGTGAGTGGAAACACAAGATGAAGAAAGGGGGTTGCCTGCATTGCACCAAACCGGGACACTCAGTCCAACACTATTTCAGATTGCAGTAGGGAAACCAGCAAAGGGGGTAGAGACATTATCAGCACACTCTACAGAAGGAGAGGCTGAACATGTAAATGCAGGCCCTTCACCAGATTCTGATCCCACTCAACAACCGTCTCTTGACACCCCATCTGATGCTGATTCCAAGGCAGAGAAATTGCATATCCTCTAGAAAGAGCCTTGGGTGGAGTTCGAAGAGATTGACTTTCATGCTCTCTTGTTGCGTTGGACTCACATGAAGCAGGAACACGCACAAGGGAAAACCAAGTTGATCTTCTTCAAACTCCGCATTAATGGCTGATACATCCGTGCGTTGGCTGATTGTGGCACAACCGCCAACTACTTCTCACCACACGACATTCGTAAGGCATGCTTGGGGATGGAGCAAGTGACGTTGCAGAACCCTTGTCGGACCCAAATGGGCAACCAAGAGGTTGTCACATCTACACATGCAGTCAAAGGTGTGCCCTTTACCTTTGATGCAAACCGCACAATCATGCACGAGTTGAACTTCTATGTCCTTGATGTGCCCCTTCAAAGCAGTTATTGGCTTGGGCTGGTTGCATGCCCATTGTTGAAAGAACTACGTGGAAGGACTCACAATTCATGGTCAAAGATGTCATGGGGATCGAGCGTCCAATCCTCTTGGACGAGCCGCACGAGTCCCAAGTAACCTTGGACGAGCCGCACAAGCCCCAAGTGACTTTTCTCAATGCAATGAAATTCTGCAAAAAGTGGCGCAAGTGCAAAGTTGATGAGCAAATGTATATTGCCTTTGTTAGACCTGCTCATGTGCCTTCTATTTTTGCTGTACATAATGATTGTACTTTGCATGCCATTTCTACTTCTAATTCAACTACTTCTACCTCTACTAAATCTACTTCTAGTCCAAACGACTCTGCTTCAAATCCTATTGTTTTGGCTACACCTATGCAGTCCGATATGCTTGCACCAGATTCTCATGACCCACCTCGGAATATCCGATCAAAGATCCGCAATCTTCTCAACCGATTCCCTGAAGTTTTGGCTGAACCGAGTGGAGTTCCCGTGCGTCCGGTCCAACACAAGGTCGAGTTGATAGAAGGCAACACTCCTCCAAAAGGTTGTGTCTATTGAATGGGCTCACGCGAATTGGAGGAGTTCCGAAGGCAGATCAATGACATGCTTGAAAAAGGTTGGATCAAGCCAAGCGAATCCGAATTCGGTGCACCAGTTTTGTTTGTCCCTAAGAAAGGAGGCAAGCTACCGATGTGTATCGATTACCGCGGGCTGAATTGAATAAGACGAAAGAATGCATAACCTTTGCCCCGCATTGATGATCTGCTTGATGCTGCAAATGGATGCAAGGTCTTCAGCAAGATCGATCTGAAATCTGGTTACCACTAGATTGAAATCGAACCCGCAGACCAGCATAAAACTGCATTCGAAACTCGGGATGGGTTGTACTAATTTACCGCTATGCCCTTCGGGCCTCAAGAATGCACCGGCCACCTTCGAAAGTCTCATGGACAAGGTGTCTCGCAGTCAGATCAATCGATTTATTGTTGTTTATTTGGATGACTTAATAATCTCCAGCAAATTGATGGAGGAACACATGAGACTCCTTGAGGAAGTGTTGCAGATCCTCAGGATGTGCAGCTCTGTCTCAACTTAAGAGAAATCCGAGTTTGGGAGGGACAGCATCATCTACCTTGGACATCCGTTGTCCACTGCAGGCCTAGAACCCGAGGCAACCAAAGTTGAGGTCACAGAGTTGCGTTCTTGGTGTCGTGTCATACTACCGTCAATTTGTGCCCAAATTCTCTATCATCACTGATCCGCTGTCCAAATTGACAAACAAGAACGTGTCTTACACGTGGGATGGTGAATGCACATCCGCCTTCCAAGCATTGAAAGAGGCCCTGGTGAGTCATCCGGTGCTCCGCATTGCAGAACCCAAACTTGCATTCGTAGTCACTACGGATGCAAGTTTGTACGGGATCGGCGCAGTGCTGGAGCAAGATGATGGTGACGACTTGCGTCTGCTAGAGTCCTACAGCAAACGCATGCCTAGTCACAAGGTAGCTGCCTCCACCTACATGCGACAACTCTATGCCTTGAGAGAGGCACTAGATCATTGGGTCACCATTTCAAAATGTTCTCAGAGCACGAGACTTTCAACTGGATCGAGACACAAATCAATCCATCAACTACATTGACCCAGCGGGACCGGGCCCAAACAAGAAGAGCCTCTGGACCCAAATTGGTTAGGCATTGACCTCTTGTCTTCTTGGCAGGGATACGAGTTCATTCTTCTTGGATTAGGACACCCACTGCCGAGGGGATCTTGGCTTTGACGTTTCTCATGTCTTCTGATTGCACTGTCCGTGGCTTGACTCACACCCTATACACCACTCAATTCTCCATTGTTGCATTTAGTTACTAGTCTGATATGTTGTACGGTCACGGAGCTGGTCAGACTGGACTCGAGAGGACCTCGTATGCAGTCTGATCAGACCGGGTCGCTGGATCAGAACTCTCATTGAGATTGTTTGTTTCTGTTGCTCTCTACTTCCAAATGAAATGCCGCTCCGGCTAGGAGTTCTACCTTCTCTTCTCTGAGCTTTTCAAGTCTGTTTTCTGAGTTCATTTCCGATGCCCGTGGAGACTCGCAATCTGAAAGAAGAGAGAGAGAACAGGGAGAGAGAACAGGGAGAGAGGGAAAGTGATCGTCTGAGGTGGGCTCAGACTGGGAAAAGGAATGTTCGTCCAAGCACGAGGGGGAGTGAACCTCTTGAGAGTCTAATTGATTCTTTTGCTGATTGGCGACTCTCTGACCCACCTGTCCATACTGACAATCCAATAATGGCTCAGCTGACTTCGGTTCAATGGCGGGCCTTGTTAGATGCAGCCAGTGATACTGAGAAATCTTATCTGCAAACACTCTTAGACAGTGCAATCAAAAGGGAACAGGAGACAGAGAAGGAGAGGAAGGAGACCTTGCTGAAAAGGCAAGTGGCCCTCCTAGAGACTGTTCCCTCACTGACTGAAGAGCAGTGTGGGGAACAGTTGCAGTCCATACTCACAGCCTTTGTTCAAGTCAGGAATCTTGAGGACCACACCACTCAGATCGCTGAAGTCTTTGCAAAACTGCAGACACTTCAAGAGGATCTGACTGATATGACCCGCAAGTACCATGAATTGACAAAGGAGGTGGCTGACCTGCGACAAGCCCAAGTGGCCAACCCTCTTCCTCTACCCACTGGATCTGAAGCTGCGATTGAAACTTCCTCTGCCCCTCTTACTGTATCTTCTTCTACCTCTTCTTCGAGTGTGATGGCAACCCCCTCGGGACCTGCAGCAGGTGCAGATTCCGCTGTTGCTGTAACAAGCAATGAGGCTGGAACTTCTGCAACAGCTGCAGCCCCAAGACCGGAACCAGCTGCTGCTGGTCCCTATGTGGACCGAAAAGCGGTACAGATACCGTCCAAGTATGACGGCAAGGAAGACATCGAGTCCTGGATCGGCTCCATGAGGGCCTACTTTGAGATTCTGGGGACTCAAACTGAGACCCGGGCGGTGATCATGGGAATGAATGTCGAGCCGGTCGTACGGGGCTTCCAAGAAGTCCAAGCGACGCGGGCTGGGTTCCAAAAGACTGCACTAGCCAAATGGCTTAGGACCACCCCAGTTGCCTCCCTCGAGGATCTCCTTATCACCCAATATCAGGATCCACATGCTGCTACTAGAGCAAGAATCCAACTTGACAAAGTCAAGCGCAAGAAGTGGACAGGCTCCATGAAAAGCCTGCAGACCTATCTAAGCAAAATGTTTGCTACTCCTGGTTTGGAATTGTCTGATCAATCTTGCTTATATGTGGTTAAGGGCGCGGTTCCAACTAATTTCACTAATCGCCTGGGCAGGGACTACATTGCATACACTGACTCGCTCACCTTAATGAAGGACATAGTCAGTTTGGAGGCCATAAACCTCGTTAGCACGGCAGGCAGCAAAAAGCCCATGGGCGACAGACAGTTCCAGGGCAGCAGCTGTTTTGTTGTGCATGACCTGTTGGAGGCCGAAGAAGCCGATGCGCGTGACCCCACTCTTGGTGACGACCAAAAACAGGACTCCGATACAGCTTGTTCTTCAGCCCATGAGTCCGACGCAAATAAAGAAGAAGAAAATTTTTCTGCCTTTAAAAAGACTGCCAACACTAAGGAACCGAATCGGAGTGCCGGGAAAAGTTATGTCCAACTTCCCAAAGGAGTCAAGATCCCGCCTAAACCGGAGGATGCGACTACCAAACCTTGGGTTGACCTCCAGATCACTGAGAATGACTGGCGGGGCAGACTCAAGAAAGGGGTTTGCCTGCATTGCCAAAAACCAAATCATAAGGTTCAGGACTGTTATAGGCTGCATGGAAACCAGAATCGGGCGTAGAGTCAGTTTCAACAAACTCTACAGCAGGGGAGTCAGGTTCTGATGAAAATCAGCAGCCCTCCCTTGAAGCCCAACCATCTGCTGAAGACAAGGCTGAGGTAAGTAACGTCTTGTACGTTGAGCCTTGGGAGGAGTCTGAGATGGTTGAATTCCACTACCACCTGGAGCATTGGGCTGAGATGAAACAACAGCGTGCCCAAGGGACAGTGAAGTTGATCTTCTTTAAACTTATCATAAACCACCGCTATCTCCGTGTGCTGGTTGATTGTGGTGCTACAGCTAATTTCATGTCACCACATGGGATACGCAAGGTGGGCTTGGGGATGAAGCAAGTGGCCCTGCAGAACCCTTGCCGGACCGAAGTTGGCAACAAGGAAGTTGTCTCTTCTACGCATGCAGTCACAGGTGTGCGCACTACCTTTGACAGAAGTAAGAATGTCACCCACGCATTGAACTTCTTTGTCCTTGACAAGTGCCCCTTCGACACTGTCCTTGGCTTGGGCTGGCTGCAGTCCCAATGCGAATTGACCAAGTGGAAGGAATCACTCTTCATGGTCAAAGATGCGCAGGGGAACGAGCTTCCTGTCCTCTTGGATGAGAAGCGCGAATCCCCAGTGACTTTTATGAATGCTATGCAGTTCTGCAAGAAATGGCGCAAGCACAAGGAGGAAGAACAGTTGTATGTTGCCTTTGTTCGTCCTACCCATGTGCCATCTACTTTTGCGGCTAATACCACGACTACTTTGATTGATGATCCTACTACTGGTACTTCTACTACTAGCACCTCTATCTCTCTACCCTCTAATAGTCCAAATGATCCTACTTCAGATTCGGTCGTCTCTATATGCGACTTGCGACCGGATCTTGGTGATCCCTTTGCTGATTCCCCACCCCCACCTGTCCCATCAGACATCCAAACCCTCCTCGATGGGTTTCCGGAAGTCCTGGCCGAGCCACGTGGAGTCCCCACGCAACTGGTCCGACATACCATCGAGTTGGTTGAGGGTGTTGTTCCTCCAAAGGGCTGCGTGTACCGTATGGAACCCGGCGAGTTGGAGGAACTCCGGCGACAGATCGATGAGATGATTGACAAAGAGTGGATCAAACCAAGTGAATCTGTATTTGGTGCTCCTGTGTTGTTTGTGCCAAAGAAAGGAGGCAAACTCCGCATGTGTATTAACTATCACGGTCTAAACCGCATCACAAGAAAGAATGTTTATCCATTGCCTCTCGTATAGATGACTTGCTTGATGCCGCAGGCGGGTGCAAGGTCTTCTCCAAGATCGATCTCAAGTCTGGCTACCACCAGATTGAAGTCGATCCTGCGGATCAGCACAAGACTGCGTTCAAAACACACAACGGGCTTTACGAGTTCACCGTAATGCCCTTCGGTCTTACGAAGGCACCAGCCACTTTCCAAAACCTCATGGACAAGGTCCTCCGTGAACAGATTGGCCGGTTTGTGGTAGTGTACCTGGACGATATTTTGATCTTCAGTAAGTCCATGAAGGAACACCTCAAGCATCTTGAGGAGGTGCTCGCTATCCTCAAGAAGACGCAGCTCCATCTCAACTTGGAGAAATCCGAGTTTGGGAAGGATAGCGTCATCTATCTTGGGCACCGGTTGTCTACTGCAGGCCTAGAGCCTGAGCAACCAAGATTGAGGTCATACGCGATTGGCCTGAGCCTGCGAACATTCGCGAATTGCGTTCTTTCCTTGGTCTTGCGTCGTACTATCGAAAGTTTGTACCCCGTTTCTCCATCACTGCTCGTCCATTGTCGCAACTAACCAGTAAAAATGTGTCTTCTTCCTGGGATGTCGCGTGTACGGAAGCCTTTCGAACTCTCAAGGAAGCCTTGGTAAGTTACCCAGTACTCCGCATTGCAGATCCCAAACTGACATTCGTAGTTACTACGGATGCAAGTCAGTATGGGATCGGTGCAGTGCTGCAACAAGATGATGGCGATGGCCTGCGACCACTCAAGTACTACAACAAACGAATGCCCAGCGTAAAGGTAGCCACTTCCACCTACATGCGCGAACTCTATGCTTTGTGTATGGCGTTGGATCACTGGAAACATTATCTTTTGGGACGCCACTTCAAAGTCTTCTCAGATCATGAGACCTTGAAGTGGATCAAACAGCAAACTACTCTGTCCCCAACCTTGCTTCGCTGGTTCCATGAGATTGATATCTTCGATTTTGAATTAAGACACAAAAAGGGTGGTTACAATCGAGTTGCTGACGCAGTCTCGCCACCCTGAGTACATGACTTGCCTTGTGAAATCCTACGACCTCGAGAAGAAACTGAAGGAGGGGCTCGTAGAGCAGACAACCAAGGATCCGGAACTTAGTTTTATCCTTGAGCGGCTGCGGGCTGACCCTAGTAGTCAGCCTGATTTCCACATATATGGAGGACTGATTTTTCGTCGCTACGGGAACCATGACCGTTTGTGTGCCCAACCATGAGCCTCTCCTCACACACTTTCTGGATTTGGCTCAGGCCGGAGCGGGCACTTCGGCATGGCAAAAACGTACGCTAATTTGCTGCGACAATTTGATTGGCCTGGCACGAAAGGGACTGCTGAGAAGTTTGTGGCTGAATGTCAAGTCTGTCAACGGATCAAACCATGCAAACAAAAGCCCATGGGGCTACTCACACCTCTACCCATTCCCGATGGTCCCGGGGAATCTGTCTCCATCGACTTCACTGACATGGGTAAGGTAAGCAAAAACGATCATTCGCAAGTCATGGTGATTGTTGACAAATTTTCAAAATTTCTTAATCTGATCCCTTTGCCGCCTCACGCCCCAACAGATCTAGTGATTCGCGAATTCCAACAAAAATACCTGCTGCAATTCGGAACCCTGAAGACTCTTGTGAGCGATTGGGATCCGCGTTTCATTAGCACTGAATGGAAGGATTTCACTTCCCACCTAGGAATCAAACTGTGCATGACATTTGGCCGACACCCCGAAGCCAACGGTTTGGCTGAGGAGATCAACCAGACTGTATTCCAACTTCTCCACGCGTTGATTATTCCAGACCAGGAGACATGGGAYGAGGAGCTGTATTCTGTCAAGGGGTTGTACAACAACTCCATTCATTCTGCCACCGCCATGACACCCAACATGTTGCATTACGGTTGGCAGATCCGTAATCCGCTCTCCTACTTGTTCCCTGAGCAGTCAGCTGGCTTAACACCCGGCAGGCCCGGCTTTAGGGCTAAGTATGATCGCTTGCTCAAAGTTGCTGTTGCAGCGATGACCAAGCGACAGCATGCCATGATCCACCATGCAAACAAAAAGCGTCGACCATCGGAGATTCAGGTAGGAAGCTATGTCTGGGTGAAGATGTCTGAATTCTCAGAGGAGGAGGGAGTCTCAGGCAAACTCCTCCCACTCTACTACAGGCCTTGGGAAGTTTTGGATGTAATTGGGGAAGATCACTTTGGCCCTTCGTACGTTGTAGATGTGCCAGCTCACCTGCGCACATATCCTGTGTTCCATGCATCTAAACTGTACCTCCATCGTGATGCCGAGACATTCGATTACCGCGAAGATATGATCCCTCACGCAATCAAGGGCGGGCATGAGATAGACAAAATTAAACAGCATGTAGGTAAGGGGAGAAACAGACAGTACCAGGTTCATTTCATGTATCACCCGTTAGACGATCTCTACTGGATCTCCAAACAGGAACTGCTACGCAGCGCACCGCGCGTTGTTAAAGCCTACGAGCGACAAATCGCTGCTAACGCCACACCGAAGATCTTAGCAAGGCTCATTGCAACAGAGTATTCCAGGAATCTATTTGCCTTGCTCGCCTACGATGCGTTTGCTGAGGACTCATAATGAGTTACTCGCTCGAAGGGACCTCGCTCTTGAGGGGGGGGTAGTGTGATAACCCGTCCAAACACGGACCGAAACACAACTGATTTCTGAGTCTTGCTCATGGACTGAATGCCCTACTGAGTTCCCCGGCTGTGTGTGTGCTTGCTGGACTGCATGTCTGTCCGAGTGCTGGTTGGCTTGCGTGTGTGTGACTGTGCCTGTCTGAGTGCTGGTTGGTATGAGTGTGTGTGTGGCCCGCCAGGGCACTTGTTCGTTCGTTGGGCCCTCAGGGCCGGTACTTACCTGTGGCCGTGGCTTCGAAGGGTTGCAGCGGGGAAAAAGCACTCAAGTAGCGGGTGGCCGGTACCGCACCCGACAGGGGGGTAAATATGCAGGTGTCGGAGGCCGCGCAGAAGAAGGCAAAAGTGGCATTTTTAGAGGCCGGTAGTGTAGGCTAGGTCTAGCGGGTACCAATTTGAAGCTAGGGCCTATAGGGGCAATATCAGAGTCTGCAATGATGTTCCCTCCAAAAGAGGAGGTACCGGTTGCTTGGGAAGGCCAGCGGCCTGAAAGTCACCGCCCAAGAGGCAAAGCAGGCCGCTATATCTTCCGGCCGGGCGGAAGACCCGGCCTCTTTTTCGGTGTGCAAGTTTGGCTCCACACTGGTGGAGCGCTGGCTGGAGCAGCGCTAAGCTGGAGCAGCGCTGCTGGGGAGGAAGGAGAAGGACATGATGGAGGAAGAAGGAGGAAGGAGGAAGGAAGCGGGAGTAGCGCCAGGGGTACTTACCTGGCTATGGTGGCAGCCATCTTCATCACTTTGTGGGCGCTGCAGCAAGGAGTCCCCAATCGGGGGGAGTCACACCAAGAAGCTTCAAGGCAGGACTGGGCATGGCGGCTTGAGCTGGAGCAGCCATAGCTGCTTTGGGTTGTCCTTTGGACATCTGAGCAAGGCCTAGTAGTCCGCCATAGCCTCAGCCTATGAGAGTGAAGAGTGGGAGAGGCGGCCATGGCTATGGTGGACCTTGAGTGATACCTGCAGTAGAAGAGGGACTCGGATATGATTCTGGACCAGTCATTCAACATTGTATTATTATTTCTTGTATGAATAAGAGAAGGGGAGATAAGGAGGAGGAGATTGTTCGGCGAAGAACAAGAGCCTTGTCATTGTCTTTGTTGGTGTACATCTTCATCTTCTTCTGACTTACTTCTTTTTCTTCTTCTACTTCTCTCTCCTCTCAAGTTCATTCATTTCGGTCTGCAATTGGATGGCATTGTACTTTCCAGTGGATGTGTATCTCGAAATTGGCCAGGAACATAACAGGGAGAGAGAGAGAGAGAGAGAGAGAGAGAGAAGAAGAAGAAGAAGAAGGATGAAGAAGAAGAAGAAGAAAAAGGAGAAGGAGAAGAAGGAGAAGAAGAAAAGAAGAGGAGGAAGAAGAAGGAGAAGAAGAAGAAGAAGAAAAAGAAGAGGAAGAAGAGGAAGAAGAAGAAGAAAGAGATGAGGGAGAAGGAGAGGAGGAAGGAGAAGAAAGAAAAGAAGAAGAAGAAGAAAAAAAAGAGAAGGAGAAGATGAAGGAAAAGAAGAAGAAGAAGAGGGAGAAGAGTCTCCTCAATTCCACTCACCTTCTTGATGTCTTGGAGATGAAGCCACAATCTTGATGAAGCTTTTTCCCTCTTGCACAAGTATCACCTTGGTTATGGCTTCCTTCTTCCTCAAGCCCCTCTCTCCTTCCTCTCTCAACTCCATCCAAGCTATGGCAAGCTTCTCCCACTATGGCTACGGAGTCCTCCCCTCTGGGAGGGCTAATGGGACTCCCTCTAGCCTCTCTCTCTTCCTCACACCCTGGGGGGCTATGGCGGATCACCTCCCTAGGCCAGCCTCATCTCCACTAACCTCTAGAGCTCTCTCTCCTTGCTCACAGTCTCCTCTAAGCTCTCCAACTGGTAGGGGTTCCCCTCTCCTCTCTCCAAGTGAGAAATGCTCCTATGAGCTCACTTGGGCAGCATGGGCACTCCTCATGCAAATGTGAGTGTGGCGGACTGAATCCTCAACTTGTGCAGGTTGAAACCAACACTCCGGCCAGCCCATGGGCCTCCCCATGTGCCTTGAGGTGAACCGAGGTACCCCCAAGGCAAAATTCCACTACTACCGTCTTCCCCCGAACATAACGCACCCTAAAAATGAATGTATACAAGCTATATTTCTGGCCAAATACAGCCAAAATGAGGATGCGTTGTGTTCGGGGGAAGATGGTAGGCCCTTCCGGAGGTACCCGGGCCTCATTTTGGCCACGTACATGCAGTCCGAGTGGTTGGTACCAACTCGGATTGCCTCTTGGCCTCCTTCAGCCTCCTTTTCATTTCCAAAATGCTGCCCCCTTAGGTCCTAATCCCCAAGGGGCAGCCTCACTTCAGAGAAAAAGGCCTAGTGGGCCTTTTTCTCAATTTTTTCAGTTTCTACCCCATTTTTGGTAGGCCGAGGTATTCTCCCATGCCTCGGTGCAATTTTAGCCTTGGATCTAGCTGAGATCCAAGGCCAGCAATATTCCAAGCTACCCCCAAGTAGCCCTTGCTTCAAATTCGCGCCCTAAGTTCAATTTTTCAACTTTGGTGCAGCTGGCTCTCTTCTTGGGCCAAATGCACATTTTTTTTTGTCTCTTTCCCTCTTTTGTTTCTTCCCATTTTGGGCTGCCACCTCATTCCGGAGCTAGCCATTTTGGGCTGGCTCACAAAAAACGGCTAGTTCCTCTCCACCATGAGATCTGATCTCAGATCCATGGTCCACAAAAAAAACGGTAATCTCCCCTTTGCATTTTCTCTTATTTTTTTCTTTTTAAATCTCTGCAATCCGGATTGCCCTCCCCCATTCTAGGAAGGATGAGGTCACAGTAGGGACCTACCACTCCCTACTGTACTGTACAGGTCCCAATAGGCCGGCACACTCTCCTCCACTCTTTTCTCCCCTTTTGTCTCATTCTCCCTCCATTTACTCTCATTTTTTTTTCTTTTTCTTTTATTTTGGATGTGACAAGTGTCAACTAGTTGTTGAGTCTTTTTCTAGGTCATGGATCCTCATCCATGGCCAGATTCAGACTCAGCAGTTGGCCGTTATATCTCGAATTTCAATAATGGCACCCCCATGCCCCTAGGGGGCTCCATTTTGCCTTCGTTAGTCCCAATTTTGAGCCCCCTTTGCTCCGATTTTTTTTTGACAAGCTTTTTCCCATGTTGAGCCCCTTTAGGCTATTTTATCATGCCTAGCTAGTCCAGGATATCTTGGACTGCTGGGCAGCCCTCCCAACACCATTATTTCACTCTTTTTTCTCTCACGACTGTCCCACTTGTCCCCACTAGTGCTTGCATTAGTGGTGCTAATATTTTCCACCGTCTAGATCCTCGATCTCGATGGCGCCATTTGCTTGTGCGATTATTTCTTGTGTTGGCTCATGGTTCCCTCGGGACATCTCAAGTCCCCGCCACTTTCCTCCGTACTAGTTTCGTTTTTTTATCCCGCCGGTAGTTCCACCGACGCATGTTCCATTTTTCGACTATTATTATTTGGGCCCACTTGGTCCTCGACAACTTCCCGTACGGTGTCCCATTTTTATTTTTGGACCCCATTGCCCTTGGTGGTTCCAATATCTCTTTCTTAGGTGCCACATGCGTGCCAATTTTTCTTGGTCGTGAGATCTCATCTCACGGTTGCTGTTTACCGTCTCTACTTGCCCCATGCCGAAATCACTTCTTTCTAGCCTTTTGGGCTTGCCGTGGCTCATTTTCCCTTAGCCTAGGCATCCTCATGCAGTCCGTTATGTCTCGGACTGCAATCATAGTCATTTCCCTAGTCCCACAGCCCCGCAACTTGCCCCATACTAAAAGAAAATGAAGCGTTTAATTCCTAAGTGCACCCGGGCTCAATATTGGCTCCGGATGCACCTAAAACATATGTTCCTCCTCCCCCATGTAATCCGTTGTATTTTGGTTGCATGAGGCCTTGAATTTTCTTGATTTTCTCTACAAAATCAAGAGAAAATCAAGGTCCTTTGCAACCGCCATATTCCATAATGTATTTGGTCACAGATGCATCTCCCCAAGTGACCATTTTTTACCGTTAAGGTCTTTTTCTCTTTTTTTTTCTTTTTTTTTTCTTTTTCTTTTCTTTTCCTCTTTTCTTGGACAGTAGGGACCTGCCAATCCCTACTTGTGGCAGTCCCTACTGACGGCCAAATCACTCACTCCCTCTCACTCTTTTTGTCTTATCCTCCCACATTTTTTTTTCTTTTCTTTCTCTTTTTTTAGCATGCCAAGTGTCAAGTGGTCGTTAAGGCCCTTTTCTAGGGCCCTCCTCTTAGGTTTGGCCCTTCCTATGCCCAAGGTGCAGTCCGTTATATCTCGGACTGCAATAATGGTCTCCTCATGCCCATGGGAGCTTTCCTTCTACCTCTATTTTTCTCCCACAGTCGCCCCTCCTACTCCGATTTTCTCCCGGAGGCCTATTTTTTACATGGAGTTTTTTTTGGCTTCATTTTTTTGGGGGGAACTAATCCAAGATTTTTCCGATTGCTCCCATGTCTCCCACTTCATGTTTCTTTGCTTTTCCTTTTCCTTTTGGCTTTCCCGTTTGGCAAGCACTAGCGGTGCTAATATTTTTGGCCGTCAAGATCTTGATCTTGACGGTGCATCTTGTCTTAATTGTTTTTCTCCTCATGCCGCTTCGCCGTTTCTCTTGGGGCCTTCATATGTCCCCGCCACTCGTCCCGTCGGTGGTCCCCGACATTTTGTCCTGTCGGTGGTCCCCGACGCTTAGTCCCGCGCGGTCCCCGACACTTAGTCTGTCTCTTATACACATCTAGATGTGTATAAGAGACAGGCCCTATGGTGGCTATTTCCTTTCATGTGTGGTCGCGGTTTTTTCTGGGGACTTTCACATGTCCCCGCCACTCGTCCCGTCGGTGGTCCCCGACACTTAGTCCCGCCGGCGGTCCCCGCCATATTTTGTCTCGGATACCATTATTTTTACTTAGTCCCACGTGGTCCCTGGTGCCTTTCCTCAAGGTGTCCCTCATTCTTTGGGCATCTACCGCCCTATGGTGGCCCCTCTGCAATGACTTGCTGATTTCGACTGCCGAGACTACAGCTACCCTCACTGCGTTGGCCCGGGCTACCCCTCGGACAGACAGGCCCTAAGGGCCTAAGCTGATAGACGGTCCTATAACCTATAGCCGGGTCCGGTAGAGGTCGAGAGGCCGAAACAAAAACGGTGTCGGTTGGTCAGTCAGTCCGATCTAGGTCTAGATTAGAATAGGGGAAGTCTATTAATAGTTTAGGGGAATTGTTTTGGGACTTTTTCGCAGTTCATTTTCGCGATACAGGTTTTGGAGCCAAGGAGGTTTGGAACGGCGATTGTCTGCAGGCGGTATCCTGAGACCCTCACCGTGGACAGCAGCCATAGCCAGCCTGTTGAGGGCTTGCCATAGCTGAGGCATCCCCTACACATCAACCCCTGTGGGTTTTTGCGATTGGCTGGGCTGTGTGGGGACTCTTCACTGAGTCTATGTGGGTGGCGACAGCCATAGCTGCCAGTTCTTCGTCAGAGTTGTTCAGCGACACTGAAGACTTCATCGTAAGATCTGCTCTTCATCTGGGTGGTTGGCGTTGGCCTCTGGGAGGCCATTCTAATGTGGTGCTACTAACTGGGTGTAGGGTAGAAAGTGGAGTGTGAGGTTCTGAGAGTGGCGAGACACTGGAACCAACTCTGTAACGATTTCTGGTTAATTGGCTCATCATCAATGTGTATTCCAATTGTTATCCTCGCAGGTTCTTTCTTGTGATTGGTTGTTGGGAGTTTGTCAGAGAGTGAGAAACACTGTGTGTCTTCTCCCCATCTATGCATGGTTGAATTTCGCTGCTTATCTTTGTCTGTGTGCAATTTGGACTCTGTCTCCTCTCCCCCTTGTCTGGTACATGTATGGGCGTGTGTCAGATCCTATGTGCGAGTGAGTGGCGAGAAATTCGTCAGACAACCAAGTTCATAACACCTCTCCCTGACCTTTTCTTGGGTCTTGCGTGCGGGGCCTCCAACCCGAGGCTCCCGTTAATTATCGTAGGTGGCCTCCATGTTGGCCCCTTGTTCTCTAGCGTCCCACGGCCTCCGAGGCCGTCCACCTCTCGGCTCCCTCATTCTTTTGTTGTTGTCGTGCCGTGTTCGCAGGGTCAATTGCCCCTTGGCCTTAGTCTTGGTGAATTCCAACGGCCCTCCTGGCCTCATGCTATATTCTATGTGCCCCTGTCCTCACGCTCACTTGCTTTCCGTAGCCGGTTCTTTCCCCCTGCGGTTCTCAACCCAGGGCATCACTCCCCCCTGCGGCCTAGTCCTTTATCTTTTCTCTCTCTCGCCTCCTTACTCCCGATTTCTCTGTCGTGCACAATTTGGCTATGTACAGACTCTCGAGTGATGGGATGTTATTCGGGACCCACCGATCCCGACACATTCCCCCCAGTCATTCACAATGTCCTCATCGTGCACCAATCTTCTGTCAGTAGGGGTTTTGGGGGATAGATGGGAGAGGAGGACATGATGTTATAGGTGGTTAGTTTGCCAGGGTTCGTTTTGTCCTTTTTTGTTCCTTTCTCGGGTTTTTTCCAGTCTCTGGTCCTTGGAGCGGGGAGAGGTGTATGAGGTCAAGCTTTCTTTGTCCTTCAGGCTTCCCATGTCTCATTCATCATTTCCAGAACACCATCACCCTTAGAGCATCGAGCCTCTTTTTGTCTCATTCATCACCCTTAGAACATGAGATCCCTTTCGTCTCGTTCATCACTATTAGAGCATCAGATCCCTTTCGTCTCGTTCATCACTTTTAGAACATAAGCCTTTTCTCAACTTTCCTCTTCTCATTTATCACCCGAAGTACATCAAGCCTTTTCTCAACTTCCCTCTTCTCATTCATCGCCCAAAGTACATCAAGCCTTTTCTCAACTTCCCTCTTCTCATTCATCGCCCGAAGTACATCAAGCCTTTTCTCGTCTCTCTCATGTTGCTGGCCCTGCTTCTCCCCCGAGCCTTGCCATCCCAAACGCCCTTTGGCTGGTCCTCCTTCCATCCCGTACCAACCAAGTCCCTTTTCCGGCCTCTGTCGCCCTTAGTGCCTCTTTTACTTGGCTCTTCGGCCCGCGCAATCCATGCCTCCTGTCATCCTTTCCTCAATCTCATGCTCATCCAAATTCACATGTATTTCTTCCACGCTTTTCTCTAGTCCTGCCTATTTGACATGCATGTCTCCCTCATTCGACCTTTCTTGTACCCAAGCTCAATCAATTTTACATGCATGTTACCCAGTCCATTTCATATGCATCTTTCTTCTGGACATCGTGCCAAGCCTTTCTCAAGCTCACACAAAGTCAATTACACATGCCTTTCTCTTTTGGACATCTTGCCAGGCCTTTCTCAAGCCCACGCAAAGTCGATTACACATATGCTTTTCTCTTCTGGACATCTTGCCAGGCCTTTCTCAAGCCCACGCAAAGTCCATTACACATGCCCTTCTCTTCTGAACATTTTGCCAGACCTTTCTTCAGCCTACGCAAAGTCAATTACACATGCCTTCCTCTTCTGGACATCTTGCCAAGCCTTTCTCAAGCCCACGCAAAGTCAATTACACATACATTTCTCTTCTGGACATCTTACCAAACCTTTCTCAAGCCCACGCAAAGTCAACTACACATCCATTTCTCTTCTGGACATCTTGCCAGGCCTTTCTCAAGCCCACACAAAGTCGATTACACATACATTTCTCTTCTCGACATCTTGCCAGGCCTTTCTCAAGCCCACGCAAAGTCAATTACACATACATTTCTATTCTAGACATCTTGCCAGGCGTTTCTCAAGCCCACGCAAAGTCAATTACACATGCTTTTCTCTTCTGGACATATTGCCAGGCCTTTCTCAAGCCTACGCAAAGTCAATTACACATTACTTTCTCTTCTAGACATCTTGCCAGGCCTTTCTCCAGCCTACGCAAAGTCAATTACACATGCCTACATCTTGCCAGGCCTTTCTCAAACCCACGCAAAGTCAATTACACATACATTTATCTTCTGGACATCTTGCCAGGCCTTTCTCAAGCCCACGCAAAATCAACTACACATCCATTTCTCTTCTGGACATCTTGCCAGGGCCTTTCTCAAGCCC
>BFEA01000010.1:453160-464740 GCA_003427395.1 Chara braunii | reverse complement strand
AGAAGTACGTCGCGCCGCCTAACCGCTCAAGGAGATCATCAATTCGAGGGAGAGGGCCGGCGTTCTTTACGGTTTGTACGTCAAGTTTCCAATAGTCGATGCATAACCGTAGATCTTTGTTCTTCTTCCGGACGAAGAGAACAGGTGCACCGTATGGCGAGCAACTAGGGCGAATCCAGCCCTTGTCAAGAAGATCATCGAGTTGTGCGCGAAGCACCTCGAGTTCCTCTTCGCTCATGCGGTAGATGCATCCACGCGGAGGGACGGCGCCAGCCTCGAGAGTGATCCCGTGACGTATGGGCCGATCCGGAACCGTTCCGATGGGAGCCTCGAAGACGTCTCTATACTCATCCAAGATGCGTGGGTCCGGCGGTGACGCGGCTGGTCCGTCCGGCGAGGGGAGAGCATGCAAGAATACAAGGCCCATCTCCTCGACGTCATTCCGAGCAATGGCGTCACGAATTCTCGCAACGGAAACCACGTGACAAGCAATCGAAGTGTGAGGGGTCGCGACCGTACATGGGACTAACACTCCGTTCCGATCACGGATGTGAACGGTTCGATCATGGAAGTTCACCGGATGATCGGCGCTATGCAACCAAGACATGCCTAGAATCATGTCGAACTTGGTGTCGAGGCCGTCAAAAGACACCGGCTCGCACGGAAATGGCGCAAAGTAGACCGGAACGCCGTCAACGCATCGGTCAATTGACTTTTGCGTGCGGCCGTCCGCGAGTGTAAGTTGCGTAGGTTGCGTCTTCCTTCGAACGCGCGGGCCAAAACGCGCGTGGGCCATAAAGGCTTGGCTCATAAAGTTGCGAGACACTCCGCAATCAATCAAGGCACTACAGGTTGCCTTTCCGATTTGAATGCGGATATAGAGCAAAGGTGCGTCGGTTTCGGGGTACCTTTGGGTGGCGTACTCGCGGTCAATCTTCGCAAGATAGGAGCGGAGATCGACAACCGCTACCCCGTCGTCCATCAACGGAGCTGGTACTATAGTGTGCAAATAGGAGCGTAGAGTTGCCATCAAGGCGTTGCAATGCGGCCTTGGCAAGGTTCCGGTCGAGGGTAGAGGCATCCAAACAAAGTCCTCTCTCGTGAGCGGGTCAAGCTCCTCGAGTCTTGACCACGCCGTCGAGTCCTCGGAAATCAGTGGCGAACTGACCGGATCACTTGCCGACGGTGTACAGGCTGCGCATATGCTAGCTAAGTGCACGTGGCTTGGCTGGTCTAGTGGTGGTACCAGTTGGGCGGCATAATCCTCATACGTGGCACGAGAATCAGCGACTAACGCATGCTCCCCGGTAGTGACATCGATTGCTAGCAAGGCAACCGGGTCCGACGGAGTGAGGAGAGACGTCGCCCCTCTCCTTGCGTAACTCAGTTTCYCGAGTTTGCTGGACGGGGTACGCGTGCCTTGCCCTTTTCGGGGCATTGTGCGGTCACATGAGTGACGCCGTTGCACCAGAGGCAGTATCCGTACTTTTGACGAAGGTCATAGACATCCTTGGTTATCTCGTAAGCCGTCCATGCCTGCTGCCCAGTTCCCGTCGATGCTGTCTCTTGTGTCGCCTTGTTCTTTCGAACTCTCTTGGGACGCTTCGGCAGGAGCGCTGCTACAATTCCTCCATCACTCGAGGATGCTGTTGCAGCGTGGAGATCGTATGTATCTTCAGAAATCACGGCATTGTTATGTGTCGGACGTTGATAGCCCTGCTTAGCCACATAATGCGGCTGGGACTGCCGTTCGTTTGCGGCCTTGTCATCCGTTTGGATGACTAAGTTCGCACGATCCAGAATGGCCTGGAACGTGTCATAGTCGTACTCATTGCCGAGTGYCGACCRCAGTCCCGCGCACGATCGCGAGAAGAACTCGGATCGTTGATTTGGAAAACTCAAATCGAATCCTGGCGTGGTCACTATCTTCTGCCACTTGGTTGTCCAGTCTCGAGTTGGCATATTTCCTTGAGAGCACGTGTACACCTCGTTCATGGCCGCCTTCACGACGTTGCGGACCATGAACCGGGTGAACCATAGCTTCTTGAACTCTTTCCACGTGATGTCCGTGTGGAGTTCGGCGATGGTGCATTTGTTGGTAGCCGCCAAATGGTTCATCCAAGCCTGCGCTCCTCCAATTAGTTGCAAGTAGAGTGCCTTCATCATGTCGTCTGCCGGGACAGTGTGGCATGATATTTCCGTGAGGAAACGTTGCCACCATGTCAAGGCGTCCGATTTGTTGTAGTCGTCGAACTTGCTGATGTCGAAGTGCGGCATCTTGTAAGTCTTTGTAGCGGCGTCCGGTCTCGTCTGCAGCTTGGTGATGTCTGTGGCCACCGTGCTACTGATCGTGTCCGGCCCATTGAAAACACCTATGTCGCCAATGATGGTCACGACGTGATCGATGCGCTCATTGAGTTGCTTCGTCGCGTCTGTCGTGCAGCCTGGCGCTGCTGAGGCGTTAGCCTCAATGCTGTTGATGCGTGCGAGAGCGGACTTCAACAGCTGATGCTGTTGCTGCTGCTGCGTTGCTTCGGCGCGGATGGCAGTTGTTAAAACAGCAATGTCTTGCTGGTACTTTTGTCGCTGCTGTCGTTCCGTGCGCAAATGTGCTTGCAGCAGTGTGTTATTCCACATGATGCCTCTCATCATGCCTAGCATCAAGTTACCCAGGTGAGTCCTCTCTACCTCCGCCGGTGTCGGATCTGCCTGCGCGTCCGAAGGCACAAAGATCATGCCTTGGAGGAACGTTGTCCACTGACTTTCACTATGAATCGCGGACTCCGTACTGGCGGCATTCCGTTGGTCTCGTGCCGCTGCGTCAGCCTCAGCAGTCTGCTGAGCTTGGGTTGCCGCCTCATTGGCCAGCCGCTGACGTTCTGCCTCTGCTGCCTCCTGCTGAGGCTTGGCGGCAGCTACGGCATTTGTAAATACCTGTAGCCGCCCAAAATAGTCAGCCAACGGCTCACTGGCCCTTCGGACCGGGCATGCGGCAAGAACTCCGTTGGTATCCGGTACCGTCAATGTGGTACTCGATGCCGCTGGAGTCGTCCGCCTGCTGAGTCTCTGTTGCTGAGCCTTGGTTCGTGGAGGTACCGTAGGTCGAGCACGAACTGCGAGCCTGGCACTGCGCCGTGGCAGTGCCCCGATATCCTGTTCCATCGACATCAGTGTGGACTGATGCGGTACTTGAGAGGTCCCGGTGGTCACAGAATACGGGGAGGGTAGGGAGAGTGGGAACAGGGGTAGAACAATTAAACAATACGCATATCGTCCCCTGTCCCACTGATGGACTGTAGACACCTAATCAAACAGAAAAATAAATTTCCCGTAAACCATTCCAAAATTCGTAATAAGGAATTAATAACGATTTAATCAATAAAATTCATTAATGATAAATAACGAAATACTCCTAATGATGATCAATAAAACAATGTTTGTAATAAAGATAACCCATAATCATTATTTGCAATAAAGATAATCAATAAACAATAATTGCAATCATAAACGAATTTGAAAGGTATTATGATTAGGTCTCTTTGAGATCACTTTGAGTCCGGGAGTTCACCGTTAATGAGTGAACCACCCGGAAGTTGCAGTTTGAGGGTCAGATACGGCTTAGTGTGCTAAATTTTTTTTTGGAAAATTTCTGAAGAAAAACGCTCGAATTTTCAAAAACATGAATTTTTGGGAATTTCCGCCGTCAAAATCCGATTTTTAAAAGCCTAAACCTGTTTTCGGAATTTCTCAAACAAGGGGAACGAAAAAAAAATTCGCGAAAATTTCGGTCCCAACCCTAATTTTCCGCGTTTCCGCGAAATTTCCGCATTTACAGGCCCAAAACGTTCGAATTTCCCCAAGTTGATCTAAAACCCAAAAGATTTTCGTAACCCTAATTTCCAATACTGAAAGACAACGGAAATCCAAAAGAAAACGAAATATAGGATTTACAACAAAATGCCGAAAAACGGAATGCTGAACGGAAATCAGAAACGCCGAATTTAACATAATACTGATTCAACCCTAACTCGTGTAAAATCAGAAATCCGAAACTTAATCAATTATCGGATTAGTATCACTCAATCGGAACTCAAATAGACAGCATAACGGAAGAAAACAGAAATCCGAATTATAAGTCCGAATACCGAATCGAACGGAAATGCCAAACTAAATAGAATACCGAAAAGGAAAAAAAAAAATTGCAACTTTGAACTTAATAGTAGTACAGCGCTGATTTGGAAGATTGAGAAGGCCATCTAATTCCTAACCAGACTTACCTTTGTGAGCAGATCCGTTATATGGACTGCTCCGATACCAAAACTGTTACATACTTCAACGAGTATGGGCATAACCAAAGATCAACCAATATAGGATGAGCATATATGCAGTGGAAGTCTGATAAACGGACTGACTCACATAGACTGACTCACATAGGTATCACTCCACACTCATACAATCATGAGATGGTGGGGTCTGGGCCAAGCATAGACGATGCCCAGATCCCGTACACACATACACAGATGAAAGGTGGGAGGAGAGACGAAGGAGGTGGGGGAGGTAGACAGCACCGATAGGTCACCGGGATAGAATCCGATAGGTCACCGATATGGTAGTCCAAAATGTCATCCAACAAGATCAAAATGTCGAGGACAATCAGTCACCAATGTCGGAGATACAGAGTCCAAATGTAACCGGTGTCCGAACTGTGATGCCGCCAAGTATCAACCCCAACAATCTCCAAGTCTCCAATCCGGTAAGTACCACAGTCTCATACCACCGAAGTCCAACCCTGATCTCTGTCCAACTAGTATAACTCTCCAATCTGAAGAAGAAGAAGAAGACGATGGAATCTGTGGAGAAGAAGAAGAAGAAGAAGAAGAAGAAGAAGAAGAAGGAGAAGAAGATGGAATCTGAGGAGAAGAAGAAGAAGGGAGCCGAGGAGGGGAGAGAGAGAGAGGGGACTGGTGATGGGAGGGAGGAGAGAAGCCTCCAACTCCCGATACCTAAGGCGGCTATGGCCGCCGATACACTCAGTCGCCGCTGCTGCTGCTCCGCTCGCTGCTGCTGCGCTGCGCTGCTCCTCGCTCCTGCGCTAAACATAGCGCCAACGCTGTTTCGCGCTGTACCATACCGTACCGGTAGAATGCCGGTAGGTCGATAGCCTCAATGAGGCTGGACCAATACTTTTGTACCGGTGGGGCAGAGGCCGGCCTCAATGCTGTGAGGCCTGGCCGTGCCYTGAACCGTCMAGATGGAYGGTTCAGCCCCAACCGGCGGGCGGCAGCCTCAAGAGCGCCGCCAGGCCCAAACGGTAATGTCGTTTGGGCCTGCCCGTCGGGTCTGGTCCAAGGTAAGGCCTTTACGGCCTGTAGTACCTCCAAGGTCGGGCCTTTAGGCCCTAATATGTCCCTCTAACCCTAAGTCGGGTCCAGTAGGACCCGTGTGGCGTCGAAGATGTAACAGAGACGAAGTCAACACCCTTCCGCCACGACGCAACAACAACAACAAGAAAAAGAAGGCAAAATCTGTGTCAACAACGAAAGCCGGACAACCGAATGAGCCATGGAAGAAGTTCAGCCTCACGGAGGAGCAATACAAACTCCACCAGAGGTGGAGCTGTTGCTACTGGTGCAACATCACCAAGCATACGATGTCACAATGCCCTGACAAAGGCAAAGAAGACGTCCGTCCACGACAAAGCTCGGGAAACTGAGCTTCGCGGGAAGTGAGGTGACTCCACTTCCTACTCCGCCGGACATGGTTGCCTTGCTAGCAACCTCCTATGTCGCCAGTCTTCGCGAAGATTATGAAGACTATGTTGTCCAGCTGGTCCCGCTGTTGGACCAACCTCTCCACGTGCAAGAGTCTTATGCGTGCGCGACTTCATCACCATCGCCAAGTGAACCAGCATCCTCGCCAACATCACTCGGGGACTCGTTGGTGTAGTCTAGACTTGAGGACCTCGACCCATCGACACCGGAGAACTTCCAATGGTTGCCTCTTTCCCCATCTGGTTCCTTGCCGAAGCCGCATTGCAACACCCTAATCGTGGAGCTACGCAACTACTTGCACGCTGCAGTACCAGCTCCGTTGATGGAAGACGGAGTAGCGGTTGTTGACCTTCGTGAGTACATTGCGAAGATTGACAGCGAGTACGCCACGCAACCTTACGACGACAGCGACGCACCGTTACTCTACGTCCGATTCAAATCGGGAAGGCGACCTGCAGCGCCTTGATTGATTGTGGAGCTACTCGCAACTACATCAGCCACGACTTCATGACCCGCGCCGGTCTGGGGCCGCGCGTTCAAAGGAAATCGCAGCCCACGCAAGTCACGTTGGTCGACGATCGTACGCACAAGTCCATTGACCGGTGCATGTGTACTTCGCCCCGCTTGCACGTGAGGTCGTGTCCTTTGACATATTGGACACCAAGTTCGACATGATTTTGGGCATGTCATGGCTGCGCAGCGAGGACCACCCGGTGAACTTCTACCGCCGCACCGTTCACGTTCATGACCGGAACGGGGTACGCGTGCCATTTACGGTCCCCCCACCTCATCCTTCGATTGGTTGTCACGTGGTCTCCGCGGCAAGCATTCGCAACTCCATCGCACGGAACAACGTGGAGGAAATGGGCATTTGTTTCTTGCACACCCTCCATCCTCCCGACGAGCCAGCGACGGAACAGCCACCGGATCCATGCATTGTACAGCTTCTTGACTCCTATGGCGACGTCTTTGAAGCCCCCGCCGGAATCGTACCAAATCGGCCAATTCGTCACGAGATCATCCTCGAAGACGGCGTCGTACCTCCGTGCGGATGTATTTACCGCATGAGCGACGAGGAACTCGAAGTGCTTCGATCGCAACTCGATGACCTCATTGACAAGGGCTGGATTCGCCTTAGCTGCTCGCCCTATGGTGCACCTGTTTCCTTCGTTCGGAAGAAGAACAAGGAGCTACGTTTATGCATATCGCAAGCGTAATGCTCGAACCATTAAGAATGTCGGCCCACTTCCACGCATCGACGATCTTCTCGAACGTTTGGGCGGCGCCAAGTATTTCTCCAAGTTGGACCTCAAATCTGGTTACCACCAGCTCGAGATCCATCCAAGAGATAGGTACAAAACTGCGTTCAAGACACGGTACTGGCACTTCGAGTGGGTCGTAATGCCATTCGGCTTCACGAATGCCCCGACCACCTTCCAAGCGGCAATGACAACGGAGTTTCACGACATGTTGGACCGGTTTGTGCTCATCTACCTCGATGAAGGTGTGTAACCGAACTTTGGACGAGCACATCGTGCATCTACGTGTTGTTTTGGACAGGCTACGTACAGCCAAGTACAAGGCCAATCGAGCCAAGTGCGAATTCGCACAGCAAGAGCTTGAGGACTTGGGCCACTTTGTGACACCGCAAGGCATCAGTCCACTTGCGGACAAGATCAAGGCCATCCAAGATTGGCCGGAACCGACCAGCACCACGGAGGTTCGCTCTTTTATGGGATTGGCCGGGTACTACCAATGCTCCATCAGCGGATACGCACGGATCGCCGCACCCTTGTCAAGATTGCAGTCTCCACAGGTGCCCTTCCACTTCACCGATGAAGTCCGCAGTTTGTTCCACAAATTGAAGACGGCGTTGCTCCTCGCTCCCGTCTTGAGTATCTACGATCCCACCTTGCCTACGAGAGTGACTACGAACGCTTCCGGTTACGGCATGGGTGCAGTATTGGAACAACACGACGGAGTAGATTGGCATCCGGTTGAGTACTTCAGCCAAAAGGTGCCTCCCATCAACTCGGTTGATGATGCGCAAAAGGAGTTGCTCGCGTTCGTCACGGTACTCAAGCGTTGGCAACACTTCCTCCTTGGGTGTCGTAGGTTCACTTGGGTGACGAATAATAACCCATTGACCTACTACAAGACGCAAGACACGGTGAGCAGCATGATTGCCCGATGGATGTACTTCATCGATCAGTTCGACTTCACACCGAAACACATTCTGGGCCTCTCCAACCGAGCCGCGGATGCTCTCTCGCGAAGATCAGATCTTTGCGCAGTGACTCACCATGCGTTCAGTTTCGACGAAGCCCTTCATCAGCATTTTGTGCGAGCATACAAGTACGATCCGGAATACGCCACGCTCTACGAGCAACTATCCTCGGATCACCCGTCGGCCAGCCATTATCGCATCGTCGATGGCTACCTGCTGCTTCACTCACGAGGCAAGGACTTACTATGCGTCCCACACGACCGTCGCTTACGGACTCATCTCCTCGGCGAGTACCACGACTCGAGACTCGCCGGCCACCTCGGAGTCAACCGTACGATCGCAAGACTTCGGCAGCGATTCCGGTGGCCTGACCTCATTACCGACGTCACTCGGTATTGCGACTCTTGCGAAGTTTGCCGACGAAGCAAACCCCGCAATCGCAACCCCTACGGTGAGTTATGCCCGTAGCCTATTCCACGGGAACCCGGTCTCTCCATTGCCATGGACGCCACTAGGCCGTTCCCCCGGGACCGCTTCGGGCACGACGGCATTCTCACGGTCGTTGACCGTTTGAGCAAGTACGCATGATTCCTTCCTTGCAAGTACCACGCCACGGCTCCGGAACTTGCACGCCTCTTACACACCGGCTGGATTTGTGGCCACGGCGTTCCGGAAGACATCGTCAGCGAGCGCGACACTCGGTTCATGTCGGCATTTTGGACCTCTCTCATGAAAGAGTCCGGCACCGAGATGAAACCAAGTTTGGCTCGACATCCGCAAACGGACGAGCAGACGGAGCGGGCACATCAAACCGCTCAAGTAATGCTTCGCAAAATAATCCGTACGGATCAGAAGGATTGGGTGGACCGCCTCCCCGACATCGAATTCGCCTACAACACTTCGGTGCACTCGGCGATCATCGTGACTCCGTTCGAGTTAGACCACGGTGGCCGAAAAGGCCGCATCTTCGCTGATCTTCCTTTTCCAAGGACTGCCGACATTGACGCCGCTTGTTCGCCCGCCTCCGTTCGGAAGTATAGGGACTTGCTGGCTAAAGCCCGCGCCAACATGCAAAAGGCTCAAGTCCGCATGCAACAACAAGCTAACAGGCCTCGCGTGCCATGCCCCATCCGCGCCGGCGACCTTGTTTTGGTCTCCACGGAAGAGTTTGCACTCGAGCAGGATGTATCCCGCAAGCTACTTCCAAAGAGGTTTGGACCATGGCCCGCCACATCAGCCGCGGGTGATGAGCCACATGGCCCTTCATTCGTGATCGAAATCCCGCCGCACCTCACGGTGCACCCGGTTTTCCACGCCTCCAAGTTGGCCACATATACACCGGCCAAGAGCGACGACTTCCCGGGACGACGATCACAGGACCCTCCTTCCATGGATGGTCATCAAGAAGTCGTCCGCGTCATCACTCATCGCAAGCACGACAACAAGCCTATGCAGTACAAAGTCACATTTAAGTGGTGCGACCCCGATGACACGCGATGGATTTCCCGGGCAGCTTTGCGAGGCTCCGCTCCTGACATCTATGCTCATTATGAGAAGAAACGGCTAGCGACGGAAGTTGCGCAGCCTCCCACCTAGACTTCAGTCCCTCCCTCCACCTGACAGCTTCGCCCTCGCAGGTAAGCTCGGTCGTTCAAGGAGGGGGGAGTGTGGCATACTCCGTACCACACGGGCCCAGCAGAGCCCGACCTGGTAGACTAAGGGTCCGTAGGGGTAGGGCCTGTCTCAGGCCCTGTGTCGTTTCGGCCTCCAGCCTGAAAACAACGCACCAGACCGGGGTTTTGGCTCAGGCCTTTAAGGAGTATTTTGTGGAGCGTCAACCCCAGGGTCTGGCACATTTTGGCAAAGGCACGAGCAGCCTCGCTCACGGGCCAGCACTCTATAATGCTGAGCCGCCCTGCACGCTGCAGGCAGTTCCTAGGCACTTCACGTGCAGAAGGCATGAGGTAGTCTTCAGGACTCAGCAGCGCCACTCTGGAGTAGTACCGATAGCAGTAGTCTTCAGCGCCAGGCGCTAGTAGGAGAGAGAGAGATGGTTGGCGGAGGCCAGGGATACTCACTTGTGGCGCCATAGCTCCACCTTCGTCTTCGAGGTACCTGCAGCATAGCGCCACCTTCCAGGTTGGTATCGGAGAGAGAGAGAGAGAGAGAGAGAGAGAGAGAGAGAGAGAGAGAGAGAGAGAGAGAGAGAGAGAGAGATTCATCTTCACCTTCTTCGAAGTGTTGGTTCAATTGTCTCCTTCTTGATCAGGACTTCCAGCGCTGCACTTCCCTGCGGGCGCTGAGCTGGTGCTACTATCATTTGAGTTGCTGGTTCAGATTGGCACGTTGTGACAACTGTGGGGTTACTGTTGCTATGACAGCCATAGCCAGGGGTATGAGGTGGCGAGGAGGAAGAAGAAGACTCCTGCATACTTTGTTGAACACTTGTTTTTGGTTGTTCGGGGTTGTTGTAAACGTGGTTGTGATTCTTGGAACAAGTACTCTGGATTGATGGAGGAGGACATGGACTTACATAATTGAAATATGTTTTTTTTCTGTGTTAAACTCCGAGCCGCCCGGCGGCCCAGCCTTCGTCCGGCAAGGGTCCCGGGCGGCCCGGCCGGTTGGGTCCCCCGGTTCAATGCCGGGCGGGCCCAACGCATTTTTGCGCGGGGGGGGGGGAGACCTGTTTCGAACCTTTTTGGGCCTTGGGAGCCTCCCGGCCCCCCCGCGCAAAATTTTTACGCTGCGCCCCGTTCGAATTCAAAGAACGAACTGCTTCCGCCGCTGCCCCGTCGAAGTGGTCGAAGTGAACCCGTGTCTGCCCGCGCTGTCGAAGTGAGATCGCCGTCGACGCCCGTCGCTGCCCGTCTTCGCCGAGGTTGTGTTCCCGCCGTCGACGCCCGTCGCTGCCCCCCTTCGTCGAGGTGCCCATCGTCACTGCCCGCCTCTGCTGCCCGTCGTCGCTGCCCGTTTCCCAGCTCGTCCTCGCTGCCCGTCGTCGTCGATACGGTTCCATTGTGCGAAGTGCCACGTGTCAGGCTCTTACTCTCTCTCTCTCTCTCTCTCTCTCTCTCTCTCCCCTTCTCCTCCTCCTCCTCCGTCATCCTTTTTTTTTTTTTTTTTCGTCGACGTATCAAGAAACCAGCAGATCCTTCTCCTCCTCCTCCTCCTCCTTTCTCCTCCCCTCATCCTTTTCTCTCCTCCTCCTCCTTTCTCCACCTCAAGCGAAGTGCCTCGTCCTTTCTCCTCCTCCTCCTCTTCCTCCTCCTTCGTCATCTTTTTTTTTTTTTTTTTCCGTCAACGCACTTCATAATCGGCAGGTCCTCGTCGTCCATTCATCTTGTCTCCTCCTCCTCCTCCTCCTCCTCCTCCTCATCATCATCATCATCATCCTCTCTCCTCCTCCCCCTCCTCCCCCTCCCTTCGTCTTATTCTCTCCTCCTCCTCCTCCTTTCTCCTCCTCCTCCTTTCTCCTCCCCTCGTCTTCTTCTCTACTCCTCCTCCTTTCTCCACCTCTTCCTCCTCCTCGTTGGTTTTCTTTATCAGGCGAAGTGCCACGTGCCACGTGTCAGGCGAAGT
>BFEA01000010.1:424599-435630 GCA_003427395.1 Chara braunii | reverse complement strand
GGAGAGACCGGGCTCTCGTGGGATAGGCATCGGGCGTAGCTCGCCATAGGGATTGCGGTTGCCGGGTTTGCTGCACCGGCAAACTTCGCAAGAGTCGCAATACCGAGTGAAATCCGTAATGAGGTCGGGCCATCAGAATCGTTGTCGAAGCCGTGCAATAGTGTGGTTGACTCCGAAATGGCCGGCGAGTCGCGAGTCATGGAACTCTCCGAGAAGGCGAGTCCGAAGACGACGGTCTCGTGGGACACACAATAAGTCCTTGCCTCTCGAGTGGAGGAGCAAGTACCCGTTGGCAATGCGATAGTTGCTGGCCGGCGGGTGATCCGAAGATAGCTGCGCGTACAACGTGGCGAAGTTCGGATCAAACTCATATCCCCGGATGAGGTGTCACTGAAGCTCCTCGTCGAATGTGAAGGCATGATGTGTCATAGCGCAAAGATCAGGTCTTCGCGACAGTGCATCTGCTGCGCGATTTGAGAGGCCGGGAAGATGTTTCTGTGTGAAGTCAAACTGGTCGATGAAGTACATCCATCGTCCGATCGTGCTGCTCACCGTATCCTGCATCTTGTAGTAGGTCAATGGATTGTTGTCCGTAACCCATGTGAACCTACGACGCCCAAGGAGGAAGTGCCGCCATCGCTTGAGAGCCATGACGAATGCGAGCAGCTCCTTCTTCCTTGCATCATCAAGCGAGTTGATGGGAGGCACTTTGTGGCTGAAATACATCGCCGTTGTGATGTTCCAAGACTGCCCCAATGTCGTAGCCGGAAGCGTCCGCAGTCACTCTCGTCGGCAAGGTGGGGTCAGGACGGGTGCCATGAGCATGGCCGTCTTAAGTGTTTGGAATGACCAGCGTGCGTCGTCATCGAATACGAATGGCACCTTTGGCGATTGTAATCGCGTCAAAGGTGCAGCAATCCGTGAGTATCCGATGATGAATCGCTGATAGTAGCCCGCCAATCCCATGAATGAACGAACGTCCGTGGTGTTGGTGGGCTCGGGCCATACNGCAATCCGTGAGTATCCGATGATGAATCGCTGATAGTAGCCCGCCAATCCCATGAATGAACGAACGTCCGTGGTGTTGGTGGGCTCGGGCCATACTCGTAGGGCCTCGATCTTGTCCGCAAGCAGACGGATGCCTTGCGGCGTCACATAATGTCCCAAGTACACCAGCTCCTGCCGCGGGGATTCGCACTTGTCGCGGTTGGCTTTGTACTTGCCTTGTCGTAGCCACTCCAAAACGGTGCGCAGTTGTTCCACATGCTCGTCCAAACTCCGGCTGTACACCAGGATGTCGTCGAGGTAGATAAGTACGTATTGTCGGAACTCCGTTGTTATAGCCGCTTGGAAGGTGGCCGGGGCATTCGTAAGGCCAAATGGCATAACCAGCCATTCCAAATGCCCATATCGCGTCTTAAACGCGGTGTAGTAGCGATCCTCCTGCCGAATCTCGAGCTGGTGATATCCCGACTTGAGATCGAGCTTGGAGAAGAACTTGGCGCCGCCCAGTCGCTCGAGAAGATCGTCGATGCGTGGGAGAGGGCCGACGTTTCTGATCGTCTGCGCGTTGAAATTGCGATAATCGATTCACAACCGCAAATCCTTGTTCTTCTTCCGGACGAAGAGAACAGGAGCACCGTATGGCGATGAGCTAGGCCGAATCCAGCCTTTCTCCAGAAGGTCGTCGAGTTGTGCCCGAAGCACACTTAACTCTTCCTCGCTCATTCGGTAGATGCAACTGCGCGGAGGTACGGCGCCGTCCTCGAGGATGATCTCGTGGTGGATGGGCCGATCTGGTACTACTCCGTGCGGGCCTTCGAACACGTCGCTGTAGGCGTCGAGAAGTTCGGTGATGCGTGGATCCGAAGATGAGTCCGTCGATGAAGCGTCATGGGGCGGGAGGGCGTGGAGAAAACACACCCCCATCTCCTCGATGTCGTCTCTGATGATGGAAGCTTGCATGCTTGCGGCAGATACCACGTGGCAGCTGATCCAAGGATGAGGAAGAGGCACCGTGCATGGGACTATTATTTCGTTCCGATCACGAACGTGAACGGTGCGGCGGTAGAAGTTCACCGGGTGATCCTCGCTTCGCAGCCATGACATGCCCAAGATCATGTCAAATTTGGTGTCCAGAATGTCAAAGGACACCGCCTCACTTGCGTGAGGGGCAAAGTACACTGGGACGTCATTAATGCATCGGTCGATTGACTTGTGCATGTGACCGTCCGCCAACGTGACTTGCGTGGGCTGGGACTTCCTTCGGACTCGTGGGCCAAGGCCGGCGCGTACCATGAAGTCCTGACTCATGTAGTTGCGAGATGCTCCGCAATCGATCAAAGCGCTGCAGGTCGCCTCTCCGATCTGAATGCGTACATATAGCAATGGTGCGTCGATGTCGTCGTACCATTGCGTCTTGAACTTGCGGTCGATCTTCGCAATGTAGGCGAGAAGATCGACAACCTCTACTCCGGCGTCCATCAACGGAGTTGGTACTGCAGTGTGCAAGTAATCCCGCAGTTGTGCCATGAGCACATTGCAATGCGGTTTCGGCAATCGTCTGGTCGAGGGAACAGGCATCCATTGGAAGTGCGCGAACGTCAATGGGTCGGGCTCTTCAAGTCTTGACCATGACGACGAATCCCCGGCGATAGATGGCGGCGAAGCTGCCGAATCGCTTGCCGATGGTGATGAAACCGTGCATGCGGTTGATTGTTGCACGTGGAGCGGTTGGTCCAGTGGTGGAACCAAGTGGACAGCATAGTCCTCGTAAGTGTACCGAGAACTTACGACATTCGCATCCTCCCCAGATGTGTTGGAGGCCGCTAGCAAGGCGGCCGAATCTGGCGCAGTGGAAGGTGCATCCTCCCCAGATGTGTTGGAGGCCGCTAGCAAGGCGGCCGAATCTGGCGGAGTGGAAGGTGAAGTCGCCTCACCTCCCGCGAAACTCAGTTTCCCGAGTTGAGACGGGTTCGCACATCCTCCTTGGCCTAATCATGGCGAAGGGAGGTCTTGTGCTTGGTGCTGTTGCACCAGTAGCAGCAGCCGTAGCGGCCGCGGTACTTGTACTCCGCCTCGGTCAAGCTAAACTTGACCCATGGTGCTGGCTGTCCATTTCCGGCCTGCGATGCTGGTTTCGCCTTCCCATTGTTCCGGGACTTGTTGTTGCTTCGCGGCTGGACAGCAGCCACCTGATCTTCGTCACGTGATGCTGGGGTGGCTGCTGGGTCTTCTCCACTGTCCGATTGGACTGCAGCGAAGTGCTGCGGTCGCGGACCAGTCTTTACCTTCTCCACATAGGTCGGCTGCCACGTTGACCTCTCGTGTGCAGCTGCCCTGTTGGTCTTGATGATCTCCCTCTCCTTGTCGATGATTTCGGCGAAAGTTGCATACTGCTCGCGATCACCAAGTGCCTGGCTCAGCGCAGCGCATGACCTGTTGTAGAACTCACGGCGTAGATACGTGAATGGTAAGTCCAAATCGGGCACTGCCGCGATCTTCTGCCATTCTGTGAGCCAGCCACATGTTGCTGTGTCGCCTTGATGTAGTTGCGAGATTTGTGACGTCTTCGCCGTGGGTGGCTGCCAGGTGGGTCAACCAGGTCTGGCATGCTCCCTTTGAGTTAAGAAACAAGGCGTCGATGTACGCATGCTTGGCGACAGGCAGAATCCGAAGTTGCGTCGTGAACGCTTCCCACCAGAGGACCAGATCCTGATGTGTGTAGTCGTCGAACTTCTCCAGTTGGAAAGTTGGCATCTTGTACAGCTTTGGATTGCCATCCGAGTTCGTCGACTGCATTTGCTGGACCTCGGTCTTCAACGTGTCCAGCTGGCTGCTGATGTCGCCGAGCATTGCCACTACGTGGTCAACGCGTTCCTCCAGTTGGCGGCTAGAGGGTGCACTGCTGGAAGCCCCAGCATCTGGTCCTGGTACAGCCTGTTCCAGGTCCAGTACACGGGAATTGAGTGCCCGTGTTGCATCCTCGTGGCTCTGCACTATCCGGCGGAGGTTCGCCAACTCCTGGTGCTGTGTCTTCAGATCCTGGTACTGTTGCTGCAGTTCCTGGTTCTGTCTCTCTAACTCGGACCGTTGGTAGTTGCAAGCATACAACAACCGTGTTACGAGTTTGGAGAGGAACTCCTTATGCTGCTCTTCCGGTGTTGCGTCGTCGCCGTTCGGTTCAAAGTGCCAGAACTTGAGTCTTTCGATGTTGTTGGCTTCATGCCGCTGCAGCAGATCCTGGGCTTCCTTGCGGCGAGCCTGGGCATCTGCGTCTGCTTCGGCCTGTAGCCGCAGCTTCTCTGCTGTTGCCGCTGCTTCAGCCTGTAGGCGGGCAGCCTCCGCTGCCAGCTGGCGTTGTTCCTCAGCCTCGATGAAAACGAGCTGAGCCTGGAAGCGCTGTTTGTAGTCGGCAATGGACTCATTGGCCAGTTGGCCTGGCAGGCCCAGAGCTGGACCCGTCATGCTGACGTGGCACTGTGGCTGACGTGGCAATGCTAACGCGGCACTGCTGATGTGGCACTGTGGCTGACGTGGCACTGCCGATGTGGCACTGTGGCTGACGTGGCACTGCTGATGTGGCACCGTGGCTGACGTGGCACTGCTGACGTGGCACTGTGGCTGACGTGGCACTGCTGATGTGGCATTGTACCAATCCGGAAATGGATGCAAAGGGTGGGTGGGAGGGAAAACGCAGGTAGGAAACCAACCCAACAATACTTTCCTCCGGCCCTAATCAACAGATAAAACAAAAAAATAAAGAGATAAAGAGGACTACTTCCTTTTTTTTTTTTTTTTTTTGTATATCTATCTATCTATTATGAGTGAGACATGTCAGAAGAGTATTATGAACGAGATCTAGGCTACGTTCCGCAAAGTTTCGGCTTTCACAAAAATGCGATCTTGAATTTTTTTTTTGCGAAATGGAGTAAAGATGCAATTTTCAGAAAAGAACAAAATCCAGTTTCTGAGAATATAGCAACCTCCGAATATGCCTAACGAAATATTAGTAGGCTTCGCAAGATTTCGGTTTTCAAGAAAAATTTGCGAGATAGAATGGAAATTCGATTTTCAGAAAAGAATAATTCCGGTTTCCAAGAATATGACCACTTAATCGCTATCCCAATATGCCTATAAAACGCAATACTAATATTAGAGAAACGAAATGCTACTATCGGGAATTCTCAGACAAAACGAAATGCGATTTATCAGAAATTTTCAGATATTTGTAACGTAAAAACGAAATACCAATATCGGAAATTTTCAGGTAAAACGAAATGCGAATATCAGAAATTTCAGATAGTTGTTACGAGAATTTTTTTTTTTCAGAGATTTGACGAAGTCATGCTTGATTTACTAACGAGTGATCAATAGATCAAGCAAGCTGGCTACTTGATTGAGCGGGTCCTCTGAATGAGAGGTCCGCTCCGATACCAAACTGTTCCATACTGTAACGTGCAGACCAGAACAAGAACCGACCTCTCATCCATATAGTGCGAAGCGGAAAGGGGTCTGGCGCTTCACACACGAAGACTGCGCCAGCCCCAACCATTCACAGACGAAGAAGAAGAGGGTTAGACGAAGAGGAGGGGAAGATGGGAATGTCGTCAACACCGAGTCTTCGGCACAGGCCCAAATAGTCCCTCGTCAAAATGTCTGAATCCCAAATGTCGAGTCTGAATCCAATGTCGTCACGTCTCAGGTCGTATCCCTCTCTCTCGTAGTCCACAGATACTGAGAAGTAGGCAGCGAGAGGGGAAGAAGAGATGGTGGACTTAGAAGAGGAATAAGAAGAACTCTCTCTCTCTCTCTCTCAGTCCAGTACTAACCTGTAAAGCTGGCGCCTTGATGCAGGTACCTCGAAGGTGGAGCTGGAGCGATGGCGCAACAGGTAAGTACCACTGGCCTCCGCCAGTATCTCTCTCCGATACTGCTACCCTACCACTATAGCACCCAGCGCTGAAGACTACAGCTATGGCTATGGGCGCCCAGCGCCGAAGACTACTACTAGCGCTAATACTACTGCCTAGCGCTGAAGACTACTGCAGCGCTCCTCCTGAGTGCTGCGACCGAATCCTGAAGACTACTCGTGCCTCTGACAACTACTTACCCGTGAAGTGCATGGGACTATCCTATGTACTACTCGGGTCTGCCTCCTGACTGCAGGCGAGCAGTCCAGGAGGCTGCTCTTGCCAATGCCGCAGGGAGGCAAGGGCTGCAGCTGCAGCTCCTGCTCGAGCTGGCGTGGGGATCAGGCCAGAAATAGCCTGTTCCCGAAACCCTGCTTTCGTGCCTGAGTCTTAGGGTCAGTCGAAACGATGAGGGCCTGAAAATGGCCCTCCGTTTCAGGCTGAAAAGCCTCTGGGCCTGAAAGGCCCAGAAATAGGCTGAAAACGGAATAGGGCCTGCAGGCCCTCGTTTTTCAGTTTCAGGCTGAAACGACCAGGGCCTGTAAGCCCTATTTTCTAGGCTTTTAGGCTGAAAGTGCGGGACGGGCCCTGCAGGGCCCATGTGGCTACGCAGTATGCCACAACAAGGAACATGCTTCTGTGTTCCACCACTGAGTGTGCGTGGTTACATGTTGGTGACAGCCTACTACTTCCCAGAAGCAATTCTCTCTTAGCCTCCTTTTTCCCCGAACCCCTTCTCCCTTGCCTCCCAGGTTCTAAAACAGCTCTTGTGGTTGACACTAAAGAACAAGAACATTCAGACTTCCAACCCACTTCAAGCCGAAACGGAGAGACAAAAAGACTTATGTGAAGAAGCCAAAAGAACAGTGTAACAGAATACAAGATGTCAATGAAAATGGAACGGTGTGTGTGTGTGAGAGAGTGAGAGAGAGAGAGAGAGAGAGAGAGAGAGAGAGAGAGAGAGAGAGAGAGAGAGAGAGAGAGAGAGAGAGAGAGANAGAGAGAGAGAGAGAGAGAGAGAGAGAGAGAGAGAGAGAGAGAGAGAGAGAGAGAGAGAGAGAGAGAGAGAGAGAGAGAGAGAGAGAAGGAAGGGGGGAGAGCGGGAGAGGGATAAGGAGGAAGGAAGGGAGAGGGGAAAGCAGGGAGAGAGGAAGACGGGAATGGAGGAAGAGGGAGAGAGGGAGAGGGAGAGAAGGGGAAAGAGGGACAGAGCAAAAGGGGAAAAGTTGGAGAGAGGAGAGGGGAAAAGAGGGAGAGAGGGAGAGAGGGGGAGAGCCCCAGGGAAGGGAGGTGGGAGGGCGGAACGCAAAGGAGGCTGGCACAGGAATCAGCTTTCGGCAGACCCAGGGATGGGCACCAGATAGTGTGTTCTCACCCAAAGAGGCTCCATTACAGTTGACGACAATATAAATTGCTTCCCTCGCTACACACTGCTGTATGTATTTCCGATTTTCTGTCTCCATCCCTGAATCACTGGGTCTCGGGCAGTCATTCTCAAAAGCCGCTCTGGCAAACGCCTTCGATTTCTGTCTCCGCTCAGGCTCGCATCCCTTCATGGTTTCACAATCATCTCCCATACTCACGCCATCCATGCAACACATTTCCTTGTGTGTTGCCATACCTCCTTCCTCTACTCCAGAGCTTCTGACTGTTTTGTCCTGATCCCTCCAGTCCCGCTCCGTCCTACTCTCTCTGTCCTGATCTTTTCCATCGTATATGTGACAACAATTTCTAGTGCCACCATCCCCACTCTCACCCATACGTGATTTGGGTCCATTTCCCTCTCTGCTCCGTAAGACCCTCGTCCCCAGTGATTCTGAATGCTCCAGCGGAACTTTACCCTTGGCCTGCAATGCTTTCCCCTGGAAAACACTATTCCCCTGTATCTCCACGTTCTCCAAGTAGCTGTTGGGGTAAACCATCTTCTCAGCAGCCACACGGTCAGAGACATGAACACGCTTACGGCTCAGGCCTGATGCAACCAACTCCCGTTCAAGTTCCAAAACCTTGAACCACATTCCGCTCGGGAACCATCCCCTTCCTAGAAGAAGCCAGACACCCGCAGCAAAGAATGGGAAACCACGAAGTAAAGCAAGGACAACCCTTAGCCCTCCACGAATTGCCAAGACTGCACCATATGTGACTGTAAAGAAAATGTAGAAAATAGATGTTGTGGGAAGCAATAGCAGCAAAGGAGTAAACATCAGGCATCCGACAAGGGATTGCTCCACTGAACACTCGTAAGAGTCGACCCGATGTCGTAATGGGTTTCTCTTTTGGCCTCTGAACATACGCCAGAGTGCCCCTGCTGCTTGCAGCTGAGGAGTGTAGACCACAGCCATTGCACCATAGAGAAGAGCCATGTGGCAGGTAGCCAGAGCAAGCAGGTCACCAAGCAGCGACAGCAGCACAGACAGCCCTGATAAGCCTGCAACAGCAACTACATCCAATATCATCGGCAATACTGGGACCACTAGAGACGAGCACAGTGTTGCCCACCCGTGAATAAGATAGAGTGAAACTCGACCGGTGCAGTTGGCAAGCTCATTATTAAGTTTGAATCCTGCTGGGACTCCCATAAGCCATACCATCCCAGTCTTCATCAGACCCGTCGACACATCGGAACCCATGCCCATTAGCAATTGACATACCACATCCTTCTGCCACCTCAATAGGATGCCAGCCACCATACCCAAAACCATATCCGCAAGCATTTCGGCTTGCAGACCATGATTCCGCAAAGCGGACATATGTGCTTCCCTTACATCCCAAGCCTCCCTCTTTATCCTGGCCTCCGCCTTCCTGTCTCTGCCTCCTTTAGAACTTGAACCAAGCAGGCAATAGGCCTCCAACAGCTGCCTCTCTAAGCAACTCTTCAGTGCCATGCTACCGAGGCTCAGTTCTGCATGCCGGTGCACCACAGCATGCCATGTGTCACTCCACTCCCCCAACAGCCCTGCAACCGGGAGCAACATCGTTAACACGATCCAAATGCTTGCTTGTACCAAGGCGACCACCGCAGCCAACGCACCAAGCGTAAAACAGTGTGCAACCTGAACAAGAAGGCAAATAATCCTCCAACCCACAAATTCCTCTGACCCCTTCTGTTCCTCCTTCCCTGAAAACGGGTCCACAGCATGCCCCCTTCTCCTTCTCTTCACTTTCCCCCATGACCGCTTCTTGTCACCTGGCTGGTTCACCAAATCTACATGTCTATTTCCCTGTTTATCAGGACTAGACTCATACTGGAGATCTTTGTCATTGCTCCTTGACACCCTGTTAGGCAATGTTTGAAGATCGGTGCTTCCGCCTGACCTGGTTATTGTTGCATCTGCTACTTTCATCGACAACGCACATGCCAATGCCATATCCGACACGCAGGGCAATTGTTCGATTGCTCGCTGGCTCAAAGATAGAATCATCCTCTCCACAAACCTGGACGAATTCAGTTGTACCACAACATGTTCCTGGGGTACGTCATACACAGCGATTATCAAGCACGAGAGGGCAGTCATCGTCAACAGCACTGGATCCGTCAAATACAAGACAGACACCAACTTCTTTTTTTGAGATCCCTGCAAGAATGGACATGTAACTGCGAAAGGAGAGTAACTAGACCCTGTAGCAGTCCAAAAAGGACGGAGTCAAGCCCAAAAAAAAGGAAGGAGTCCAGTCCAAAAAAAAAGGGAGTCGTCACGTCCAAGTTTCATGAAAAGCGTTGTACCACTGCTACGTTGAATGCCCAGTGATAGAATAGCGTATGCAAAAGAAATGACTGCACCTCTTGTGTTTTCCAGGAAGTCGGCCAAGATAATATCCACAGTGCTTCCTGGCACTCAATCTTGCAAATATTTCACAAATCCTTTTCCACAAATTATTAACAACTACCAGGGTTTACTCCTCGGCTAGGGCCTTGCAGCAGGCGCGTGCCTGCCCTAAGTGAAGGCGGGCCCCCTGAGTCCCAATTGCAAACAGACTCGTTCTCATTCACACTTTTCATGCATGTAAACAGCAGCGCAGCAACTGGCGACATGCGCCCACTCAAAACTCAGAGATATGGCATCCAGATACGAGTTCGCTTTCAACTGGCTATGGCGACTCAGCGCCCAAACAACCCACTGTTCACACACACCGGATCACCCTGGATATCCCACTCGCAACTCTCCGAACACTCACACATACACACACACACTTCACACTAGACTACAGCTATGGCAGCTATGACTGCCTCTACCCTATCGCTGTGCTAAGCTCCTCCTCTCCCGCCCACTGTGTCCCCCAGGCTCACTGCAGACCTCCTTGCACAAGTCGCTGTGGCAGCGCTTCCGCATGGCTCACGCAGGAATGAATGAAAGGCTGGGCGCTGCCTCTTGATTTATACTTCGAAAACTCGTTGGTCTGCCCTTTGCCATCGGCCCATGGTGCTCACAGTCCCCCGTGGTACTTGCTGGACCGGACTGGGACTGACTGGACTTTACCGCTGACTGACTGTGGACTCACTGCTATACTACCGTCGTCGTACTGCAATCGCACTGCAGCTTAGTCCACCACTTGACTCGCCACTTGACCACTTGCCCACTTGTTGATCTTCTAGAAGGGCTACAGCTAGGCTTCTGGAACTCGCTAAGACTTCTACTCTATAGACCTACAGATCGAACCCCTGCTACCTAGGGACCTATGACGGACCTACCAACTGTCTACGAATACACAGGTCACAGGTTCAACTCTCAGGATCTACACAGATACTGTACATGGGTAGGGTGAGGTCTAGGGATCGAACCCTGGGGTCTACATCTGCTACTGCAAAAGGTGAAAACCGTTTCACTCCCGCCGTCCTAAATTCGAGGTCCTCCGAGAATATTTCAGTCCAAGGCAGGACCTTTACTATTACGGACTCCGCCAGGGCTCGATCCCTGGTCTATCTTTTGCTGTTTCAGCTGCATCCCGTTTTCGGCCTGGCACCCTTTTTCCAAACCCCTCCTTTGGTACCGTAGGATTTTGGACAACTGGCGCCATGCTGCAATTCGGGCGCCACTTTCAAAAACTGCATTTTTCAGTTCTGCCCTCGGGGTCTTTGCAGAAATGCCCCTAGTACCGTACGTGTCACCGGTACTTATAC
>BFEA01000010.1:407421-424569 GCA_003427395.1 Chara braunii | reverse complement strand
TTCCATGTCGAGTACCTAAAAGAATACCATGAATCCCCGCTCCAGTTCGCCGACCGCCCATATCCTAGACCTCCACCAATCATGCTACCCACAGGCCATGAATTCGTTGTCGAAACCATCATCGGCCGACGAACCACTCAGGTTTCTGATCATCCGAAACCAATCACTAAATACAAAGTTAAATGGACCGGATACCCCAACTCAGAATCTACATGGGAACCTCTCTCTAATATTAAGAACGCCATGAAACTTGTCCGCGCCTATGATCGTGCTAATCCTATGTCCTAGATACCTATATCACTATGGCATAAACCCCCGCAAAAAACCCTTGCAACCCTGCTCTACACACACCCTTGAACCCAGTCCACCCTTCCCTTGATCCTCATCCTTGATGTCTGATCTGCCCTTGCCCTCGCCTAGCCTTGTCCCATCTGTCCTCTCCACTACCTTGTCTCTCTTGTCCAATGCTTGTGAACTTGCGTGACGCCGACGATAAAGGATCTAATGGCAAGCGCACGAGGACGATGGCCTGCTGCCTCACTGTTCATGGAGATTATGCAGTTGGTTTGGCCACCATGCTGTTTCATTGGTCGGCATCCCTAACTCGCGGATTTACTGGAGCAGCAACTTGTGACATGGATCTTTGCATCAGTCTGCGACTTCCTTGCTTCCAGATCAGACCTCATTGCAGTTCGTGTACCGGACGCACCCTAGCACTTGGACTTTGACACTTGAACTACTACTACGCTTCTTGGACTTCTACCTATCGCAGCTGCTGAAGACCGCTTCTACCACCTACTCCAAAGACCTGATCAAGTCCGCTGCAGACCCCCTTTCAAGACACTTGGACACTTTGTTCCTACATGAGATTCTGCTTCCGACTCCTTCGGACACACCAGCCTTCGCACCCTGAACAAACATTTTGTGAGTTTGACAACCCCGTAGAACATCATTAGCAGATCCCTGTTTTGCCAACCATTGTTCCCCGTACCCACTAGAACATCAATAGACATCCCCTGTTCCCCTGACCATTGTTTCCCTTACCCATTACAACATCAAATAGCAATGCCATGTTTTCCTGAACACCGTTTCCCTTACCCAGTAGAACATCAATAGAAGTTTCCCTGTGCCCTGAACTCTGTTCCCACTTAACCTATAGCGAACCATGAGTCCCCTTAGTTCATCAGTAGGACCACCCTGCTCCCTATCTCCCTTTAGTTCATTCGTAGGACTACCCTGTTCCTCGCTGCCCCCCCTAGTTCATCTGTAGGACAACTCTGTTCACCGATATCAAACCCTGTTCCCTCTTACTCCCGCAGCCCCTGCCACCCACATTATACCCCTCTTCCCTTTCGACTTGTTAACCAGTGATCGAGATTTCAGCATTGTTTCATGATTTTTGGCAGCCGGGACGTTGCCTTCTAGAGGGAGGGGATAGTATTACGGACTCCGCCAGGGCTCGATCCCTGGTCTATCTTTTGCTATTTCAGCTGCATCCCGTTTTCGGCCTGACACCCTTTTTCCAAACCCCTCCTTTGGTACCGTAGGATTTTGGACAATTGGCGCCATGCTGCAATTCGGGCGCCACTTTCAAATACTAAATTTTTCAGTTCTTCCCTCGGGGCCTTTGCAGAAATGCCCCTAGTACCGTACGTGTCACCGGTACTTATACCGGCTCCCCGTACGGTACGGGGACCAGTCTCGTACCAGTTCTCGGCTGCTATACTCGTACTCAGTGTGACTTGCTGTTTCGGCATTCCGAATCCAAGACTTCGACTTTGTGACTTGCCATTGTGTTTGCGTCCGATCCTCAGTCCGAGTCAGTCGTGTCGAGTGAGTGAGTGTGTGTGTGTGCTCTCACTCTCTCCCTCTCTCTCCTCTCCCTCAGCTCACCCTCAGCCTCACGCTCGTTACATTTACCCTTCTTATCGCGCTCGTAGGCTCTGACTATGTCGGGAGCTGTCTCTAGAAGTTCAGTTCTTGTAAACCAGCGGTCGTCTTCCGGTTTACTGATAAGCAAACTGGACCTTGTACTGTTCCTGGGGACAACCTCTACCTCCTGTTCTGATCACATCCTCGTCTACAATGCCGTCAATGTCACAACTTCCATCCATATCCGGGGGGATCATGGATCTTCTTGAAGGGAACTGTTGACTTGTGACACATGGCAACAGCTTTGAAGCATGGAACACAGGATATGTATGGAGGTGTGCTGGAATCTCTATGGTGTAGGACGGTCCATCCTCTCCGCCCTTGACTTCTAGAACCGACCACGGTCCTCGGTATGCAGGCAGCAACTTCTGCGAGATGTGCTCCTCAGGTGCAAACTCTTTAGATTTGACCCAGACTAAGTCGCCTACCTGAGACTGCGATGGGCGACGGTGCTTATTGGCCTGTTCTATCATTCTGTGTTGGGCCTTTCTGAGCTCCTCAACAACAGTTGCGAGTTCTTTCTCGTGCTGTACTGCGAACTCCCTGGTACCGGGCGGTAGCCTGTGAATCTGATCCCGCTTCAGTCCTTCGAACGGTCTGCGTGGTCTAAAGGACTTGTGCAGCTCATTGGGAGTGCGACAGGTGGATAGATGCACCCTGTTGTTGTATGCACTAGCTACCTTAGGCAACATCTCATCCCACTTGATCTGATCTGGTCTAATGTACATGCGCAGAACTTGCTGTAGGATCTTGTTCATCTGTTCCGTCTGACCGTTGGTCTCTGGATGACGGCCAGATGACATTAACAACTTTGGTCCGTAAACTCTCATGAGTTCCTACCAGTTCTGGCTGGTGAAACGACTATCTCAATCACTAACCCAATGATCGAAAAACTTCTGAATAACTAATTTTGTGCGTGCCTCTGCAGGCAAAGGAACAAAAACAGCATACTTGCTAAAGCGGTCAACTACGACCATGACTTGGCTCTTGCCATGCCTACTCTTGACCTAAGTATCCATTAAGTCTATGGACACTGAGTCTCCAAGCTGATCAGGAATAGGCAGCGGTCTGAGAAGACCTAGGGGCGCGCGTGTAGTAGACTTATTCCTCTGGCACACTTTACAACTGCGAACGTACTCTATGCAGTCATTCTTCATCCCTGGCCAGGTGTACGCACGCATTAGATTGGCTAATGTCTTCTACCAACCGAAGTGTCCCTCTGTGTCATGGCATTCCCCTAGGATCAGACTGCGGATTTCCTCACTATTGGGAACGCATAAGCGGTCGAATACATCTGTCTTCTCAAATAGCAACCCTTCTGTAGTGCGGTAGTGTGGTTATGTCTCAAGGGCCTCCTTGACTCTCTTGAGGAGGTCACTATAGATAGGGTCCTGCGCATGCGCTTGTTTGACTTTCTCCTGCAGGTCTCTCCCTATATCCAAATAATGTACTATGGCTCCAAAGTAGTCTGATCTCCTACTCAGAGCGTCCGCAACTACGTTATACTTGCCTTTCACTTGCTTAAGCTCAAAGTCATACTGGTCTATTTAAGCGGCCCACCTAGTTAGCTTAGGTGTCATCTTGTGCCTCCCAAGCAGGTAATGCTTCCAGTGCTCTAAGGCCTGCCTGAGAGCGTAGAGTTCTCTCTCGTACGTCGAGGTAGCTACCTTCTCTGAGGGCATCCTCGCTGACATGAACTCTACGGGTCTATAGCCATTGCCGTCGTCTTGCTGTAACACGACGCCTATCCCATACTGACTCGGGTCCGTGGTGACGGACAAATGGCAAAAACGGATCTGCAACTTTGAGGACAGGATATTCTATCAATGCGCGCTTTAACTTCTTTAGCGCATCCGTACAGTCTTTGTCCCATTGCCAGATTGCCTCTTTCTTTAGCAACCTGCGCAAGGGACTGGCGATAGTGGAGAAGTTCCTCACAAACTTCCTATAGTAGTTAGCTAGGCCTAGAAACGACCGCAACTCTGTCAATGTGCGGGGAGTCGGCCATTCTCTAATCGCCGCTATCTTACTGTCCTCTGGCTTAATGCCATCTCCGTCTAGTACGTGGCCCAAGTACAAGACTTGCGTCTTGGCCCACTCGCACTTCTTTGCGTTGATCTTGAAGTTAGCCTCTCTAAGCTTCTCCAAGACCTGCCTGAGATGACCCTGATGCTCCTGGAGGGTCTTACTGAAAACTAAGATGTCATCTAAATAAACTACTACAAACTTGTCTAACCAGGGTCTAAACAAATCGTTCATACAACGCTGAAAAGTAGCTGGCGCGTTGGCTAGTCCAAAGGGCATCACTATGAACTCATAATGCCCATATCTAGTCCAGAACGCAGTCTTATACTGGTCATCAGGATGGACCTCTATCTAATGGTATCCAGACTTCAGGTCTATCTTAGAGAAGTACTTGCAACCCTGCACCCGATCTAGAAGATCGTCTATCCTGGACAACGGTTCAACATTCTTCACAGTAATTCCATTCAAACCCCTATAGTCTATACACATTCTTAAATCTCCTTCCTTTTGGGGGACAAACACGACTGGTGCTCCAAAAGGAGACAAACTGGACCTGATCCAACCTTTCTCGAGGAGCTCGTCTAACTGCTTGCGCAGCTCCTCTAACTCTTTAGGGGACATCCTGTAGACTACTCCCTTAGGAGTTCTACTGCCAGGCTCTATCTATATCCTGTGCGGGATGGGTCACGACACTACTCCTGTCGGCGACGCAGTCAAATCTTTGAACTCGTCCAGCAGCTTGGCTATGGTTGGATCTCTGGAGCTGTCTTCTTTCTTGGCCTCAGTGCAGGTCTAACATACACTACAAAGACCTGGTCCTCTAACTCCTCCTTCTTCACTAGTCGCGTGAACGAGGGAGCACTGAGACAGCAATGTTCAAGAGTGTTATCTACACCTGACACATTACACAGGCGGGCAGTCTTGACCTCGCCTGATGGGCTAGGGAGCCTACACTCAATTTTCTCTAAGATGAAGTGTGGCCCCTGCTGCCTCTCCCCAATCCATTCCTAGCACTACGTCTAAAGGAAGGTCATCCTGTACGAGGAGAGTCAGGGAATGGAGAACTTTCTCCACCTTCCCATCCTTCTCTAGGCAAAAGTATGTCTGGACTCCCTCTACATAGTCCTCAACTCACATTGCGCGGTTGTATGCGAGGACACTGACAATGGGGTCTGCTAACTGTTGGACTTTTAATCCTAGCCTTAGCTTCTTCAACGCTCTGCGGCTAATATAACTACGGGTAGCCCCTGAGTCTATAAGGGCTCCTACTCTACTTCTAAACACCTCTACGTCCACTAAGATCAGCTGTCCTTTGCTCTCTTTCTTCATCTTGGCCCAGGCTGGCATCCTCTCCTTTAAATCTTCTGCCACACCTAGCTAGCACAGGCAGTCTCTGGACAACTAGCTAGGCATGGGCCTGCAACCTCTGCCACAGGCTCATGTGGGTTGGGAGTTCGTGCACACTTCTCCACATGGCCTTGAAGTAGGGGCAGTTGCGACCCCTACTGGCGGCTGCCTTTTGACTGCTAAGCAGCCCAACGGGCCTGTCTATACTTAGGACAATATTTGATAACGTGGGCCAGGTCACCACAGTATACGCACTGACCCTGGTCCACGCGTTCCTGCCATAAACGCTGGTCCAAGCCCTAGTCTTCCCAGGGCCAGCCCTGTGGCAAGCCTGGGTGCCAACCCCCTTGAGGTGCCCTTCCACCTCGTCGCTGTGGGGACCGATTAGAACCTCGACAATTTGGCGGGGGACCTTGACCCCTACCTCCCACTTGGCGGTTTCCTTGGTCGCCAACCCCCTGTGCGCCCAGTCCTCGGCCTCCCATGGCCTGGCCCCTTTGGCCCTGCCTCCTCCTCTACTTTGCGGCCTCCCTCCAGCCGCGACAGCAGCATAGGACCTCCCCTGTCCCAAACTAATGTCCTCCTCCTCTAGGCCCCACTCAATCTGACTGTACGGGACCTCGTCAGTACCACCTTCCTCTAACGTCAGGATCATGTGATCCTTGGCCTTGACTTGGCCCGAGATGGTGCGCCCTTTCCACCTTTTCCCCTTCTCCAAGTCCTTGTGCCAGAAAGTGGAAACTGGCATTGACTTTGACTCGAACCAGACGACTTCTCTACTCAAAGCATCATATGTGATGCCGGCCTGTTGAGATTTCTCAAAGAAATGCCCACGCAGGGGCTCCGGGATGGCACGATAAAATAATGGGACCAATTGAGGCTCAGTGACCCCATGGTCTGGGGGTTGAGTCAGCAAATCGCTCCCTCAGGAGCTTGAGGAATTGAGGAAGGGGGGTGACTTTAGAGTATGCAACCAAGTTGTTCTCACAACCGGCTGCGTGCGCAAGGGACCTAGCAAAACTAGCCGCCTCATCCTTAAGGGCCTGGAAGGCCACGAGGACTTGTTCCTCTGGCAAGATGTGCTGTAAATATATGTAACTATTGACACTGGCCTCGCAGTTTTCGAAGTTCTCCTCCTTCTTCCCCCCGTATGCATCTGGGAACTTTAGCTTTACAGGCTCTTTACGGAATCTGACCTCGCCCTCTACAACAGCTATTGCTTTGGCACCTTCAATGGCGCCCTCGAAGAACTTTCCTACATTGTCCCTTATCTACCTGACCTCACCCCCAATGTGGGTGACTATGTCGCGCGCAAAATCTCTAAATCCCAACCGCATGGCACTCACGGCTACCTCCTACCTCCAACCGGCGTGACACTCCTGCATCCATGCTGTGCTCAGCACCTCCACGTACCCCAATATCTTATCCCACTTGGCCTTGTCATGTGCCTGTGCCTCCACTTCTTTCCTACACTCCTGCACCTTCGCGACCTCTGCAGTCAGTTTGTTTTCTTCTCTCCTCCTCTTCTTCTCCCTCTTCATCCTTAACTTCCATGCCAACTTTTGTTCCTCCTCCCTTTCTCGCCGTTCCATAGGATCCGCCATGGCTGCTAGCTCGCTGGCTAGCGCATCTCTCTCATCCTGAGTCACATATGACTCCGCCTCCTCGTCTTCTCCCAACGATAAATTAGCGACCCACTCACTTATCTTCTTCTCCATCTCTGCGTCTGCATCCTTCTTCGTGCCACTACTCCCCTCTCTACTTTCAATACGCATCCTCTCTTTTTCCTCTTCTGCTGCCGCTTCTTCCTCAGCATCCTTTCTCCTCTCTTCCTCCTCCTGTTGAACTCTCTTCATCTCCTCCTCCAACCTCTTCATCTTAGCCGCCTTCTCTTCTGCGATAGCCCTTAGCTTCGCCTGCTTCTCCAGCTCCTTCCTCTCTTTGTTTTCTCTCACTAGGGCGGCCATCTTTTCTTGCTGCTCAGGGGTATAGGAGCTAATGGTCTTCCCACTACGCAATTCCATTATGGTGATAAGTGTACAACCGGATTAGTGGTTCCAAACCTCACCACGTAGACTCTAACCCCTGACTGACAAACTTACTGACACAATCTAAGAACGCACAGAATCCTGACAGGGATCCTGCCAACTAAGATCTCTAGCATAGACTTACACTATGGTTGTCACTACTAGACCTGTTACTGATCAGGAGGCATTTAAGGAGATTCCCCGTAGCTCCTCAGGAATTACTTAACGTCGCAGACAGGACGACGTGATCAGCAGGTCTTGCCTGTTGCACAACCCACAACTCAACCTTTCGGGCCTACCGTGCCACACCAAGCAGCCCGCGAGTCAGTACCGGTCCTTGAGAGGGTTTGACCTCCGGGACAGTTGAGTCGTCAGACACGGCCTTTAGCCTTACTTAGTCCGGCAGGGGTTTGGGTCAACGAGGCCCTCAACACTTAGACTGCCCGTTGCGCAGCCCACAACTCAGCCATTCAGGCCTACCATGCCACGCCAATCCGAGCCCCGCCGACCAACTTCAGTAACCGCCGGTCAACACCTCCGGTCAACCCTCTCGGTCAACCCTCCGGTCAACTATGGCTGCCGGCTCCTCTTCCTTGCCAACCCTCTTCTCCCTTTCACCTTCCTCGCCTCCTTTCACCCCGACTGCCTTCTTCTTCTCTTTCTTTTTTTTCTCTTTTTTTTCGATCGGCCCACTCTTCTCTTCTCGGCTATGGCCTCTTCCTCGCCCTTCTCGGTCTCTCCTCTGTCCGGTTTCCCTCTCCTTCCTTCACTACTCCGTGGTGATGCTCCGCGGCTATGGCCTCTTTCTTCCTCCTTCACGTGGGACTGCACAACTCGCTGCAGAGGTAAGTGACAACCAAACTTGTATCATTCATCTCTCTCTCTCTCTCTCTCTTTTTCGCCGTAGCAATATCTTCAGCGCAACAGGTACATCGTAACCCAATCTTGTATCGCTCAACCTTTCCTCTCTCTCTCTCTCTCTCTCTCTCTCTCTCTCTCTCTCTCTCAGTCTTCTTCTTCGTCGTGATCTTCTTTTGCAGGTGCGCGGCGGCTTCTTTAACCTCAGGTCCGCTATGGCGGACTACAACCTTCGGCGGCCACCTCTGCTATGGCGCATCAGGCCCTACACACGACGGCGCACGTGGAATAGCGAGTACCAGCGCTGATACCAATGCAAACAAACTCGTTCTCATTCACACTTTTCATGCATGTAAACAGCAGCGCATCAACTGGCGACATGCGCCCACTCAAAACTCAGAGATATGGCATCCTGATACGAGTTCACTTTCAACTGGCTATGGCGACTCAGCGCCCAAACAACCCACTGTTCACACACACCGGATCACCCTGGAAATCCCACACACAACTCTCTGAACACTCACACATACACACACACACTTCACACTAGACTACAGCTATGGCAGCTATGGCTGCCTCTACCCTATCGCTTTGCTAAGCTCCTCCTCTCACGCCCACTGCGTCCTCCAGGCTCACTGCAGACCTTGCACAAGTCGCTGTGGCAGCGCTTCCGCATGGCTCACGCAGTAATGAATGAAAGGCTGGGCGCTGCCTCTTGATTTATACTTCGAAAACTCGTTGGTCTGCCCTTTGCCATCGGCCCATGGTGCTCACAGTCCCCCGTGGTACTTGCTGGACCGNGCGCTGCCTCTTGATTTATACTTCGAAAACTCGTTGGTCTGCCCTTTGCCATCGGCCCATGGTGCTCACAGTCCCCCGTGGTACTTGCTGGACCGAACTGGGACTGACTGGACCTTACCGCTGATTGACTGTGGACTCACTGCTATCCTACCGTCGTCGTACTGCAATCGCACTGCAGCTTAGTCCACCACTTGACTCGCCACTTGACCACTTGCCCACTTGCCGACCTTCTAGAAGGGCTACAGCTAGGCTTCTGGAACTCGCTAAGACTTCTACTCTATAGACCTACAGATCGAACCCCTGCTACCTAGGGACCCATGACAAACCTACCAACTGTCTACGAATACACCGGTCACAAGTTCAACTCTCGGGATCTACACAGATACTATACATGGGTAGGGTGAGGTCTAGGGATCGAACCCTGGGGTCTACATCTACTACTGCAAAAGGTGAAAACCGTTTCACAATGTGCCCTCGGCGCGTCAATTTCTCCAAATCTTGGTGCGGGCCAGACAGTTGCCACACGCCAGTTGGTTACATCCACCTTGTTCATGAGAATCCAAAATATTCGTGAGACTTCCAGGCTCTAAGCAGGGAGCACCACACGTTTGTGCCTGGGCCGTTGGGCAAGCCTAACCAATTCCGTCCCAAGCCACCCTCTGAACGGGCCGAGGCGCAAACACTTTGGCCGAGACTGAAGCTACTGGAAACTCGGTCTCACATGGGAAGCAGGTTGAAAGCGCCCGCCACTTTCCATATAGGAAAGGGCTGGGCTCCAGGTGAGGAGGTCGGGCACTTGCAATTGCGAGCGGCAGAGCTGCTGGAGCGATTGCTCGCGGGCTGCTTGCTGCCCTGGCGCTGGTCCTGTGTGCACGCGCAGATGTGCAGTGTGCATGGCGCTGCTGAGGGCAGCGCCATAGCCAGCCTCCATAGTCGGCCTCAGCTTGGATATAGGTGGAGGTGGTGGTGGTTTTCGTGCATGAGGGTGAAGACGTGGGTGAGGAAGTTAAGGGTGAGAAAGAGAGATGAGGTTGATGATGTGAGGGCATGTACCTGGTCTTGGCGATGGTCTACAAGGGTCGGCATCTTTCTCTACTTCGGTTCTGCTGCTGACGTCGACTAGATGCATTGTCAATTCGTAGGCTGCTAGTAGGTTGTGTGATAGTGGGCTGGGCGCTGAACGCCAAGTAAGAGGAAGGACTCTGGATACATATGTTGATGGTGGCGAGAGTATGCTCTCATTGACATTCGGATTCAATGCTTTGGTTCTCCGTTGGTGGAATATTTGTGCATTTCTTCTTTCTGGACAGCGTTGGACTTGCCTACTTTCAATGTGATTTTGCACTCTGGATTTCTGTCATGTCGCTATCGCTCATTTTCCTTGCAATATGGTGTCGGAGCTGGTTCGAGCCGCGCCGCTCCGCTGGCTCCTTTGCAATAGATGTTTGGTGCTTCGCTGGATATGGTGGGGCCAGTGATAACACTTGTGCTTGCGAATAGTGGCGGTGCAGTGTCGTGTGGGAGTGCCCGTAACGCTATGTGGTGACATATGGGATGCACAGTGGATGATGAGAGCTTGCTGACCTGGCATTTAAGCCGAGGTGGAACGGCATTGTATTGTGGGTTGTGTGGAGGCATCGACCGATCATCATTAATGCACGTCAGGTTACTAATAAGAAATTTGTGGTTGGTGGCAGCATTATGAGGTACGTTGCTCCTTACCTTATCTACCCTCTTCGTTGCTTCTTACCATGCGGAAGTGAGTTCTGCCTTGAGAGTGCTCTCATTGTGAGGTGTTGCGATTGCTCAACCTTGAGAGTCGACATTCTTCCTGGGGAGCAAGCTGGTGGGAGAAGGGTGTTGCCTCTGAAGGGCCCTGGACAAAGCACTCTGGTCACGGTCACCATGCCAACCCGTTGGGACTAGTGCACACATGCTTTGCAACATGTCCTTGGGTCTGCTTGCTGTGCTAAGTTGGTCATGTCAGGCAGGCCAGCCCTATGAGGGGGAGAAGTACCGGACCGTCTATAAAGAGACTCCGACAGGGATACATGACTCATGCTGTACGCGAGTGTAAAAATAGTACGGTCCGGGCTGGCCAGCATTGACTTGGGCCACAGGGGTGGTCCGATTGCACACCTTCAGACACGCCGATAAACCAGAGCCTAAGGACGATGACATAAGTGACCACTCAAGAAGGATAAAGGGGGGGGTGAAACGGTTTTCACCTTTCGACAGTCATGGATGCGGGCCCTAGAGTTCGATCCCCAGACCTTACTTCGCCCATGTAAAGTATCGTGATCTGTGTTTTGGTAGTTGTTTGTCGTCTGCCGTAGGTCCGTGTAGCGGTAGGGGTTTGATACGTACGTCCGTCGATTAGGAGTCACAGCTCTGTAGAGGTCGTGGTTGGAGATGCTCTGAAAGGACAAGGTCGTAGCTGTTCCAGTCGTAGCTGCTACAGTCGTAGCTGTTCCAGTACCCGAAAGGCCAAGTCCACAGCCTTCCGGAAGATCCGAAAGTGGCTTTTCGAAGCGTCCCACATTTAGTCAGAGGCAAGTGGGCAAGCGGTGGGCCTTTAGTCAGAGGCAAGTGGGCAAGTGGTGAGCCAACTGCGTTACGTCGGCAGTGCGACTGCATCGAGTCGGCAGTGAGACTGCATCGAGTCGGCAGTGCAAACCGATGCAGTCAGCGACACCGGTCCTAGTCAGTCAGAGTCCACTCAAGCAAGTACCGTGTGGGAATGTGTGCACCAAGGGCCTGGGAAAGGGGCAGACCAACGAGTTACAAAAGTATAAATCAAGAGGCAGCGCCCAGCCATTCATTCACTCGCTGCGTAAGCCATGCGGAAGTGCTGCTACAGCGTCTTGTGCAAAGGCGTCTGCAGGTTGCCTGAAGACGGAGTGGGCTGAAGGGAGATCGTAGCCATAGTCAGTCGTGGTAGTGCGGCCATAGCCGCTGTAGGAGGAAGTTAGACATAGTGTATGTGTGTGGTGGTATTTAGGGTGATCCAGAGTGAGCGTGTGTGAACAGTGGGGTTGGACACAGTGACGAAGGTTGGGATGTTGAGGCGCTGATGCGCCATAGCCTGTTGAAGAGAACTTGCATATGAATTGTGTTCTTGATTTCCATATCTCTAAGCTTTGAGTGGGCCCTGCGCCAGTGTGAGTCTCCATCTGTTTGCATGTGTGCGAAGTGGAAAGAAAGCGAGTTTGATTGCATTGGTATCGGTGCTGGTTCCCGCTACCCCCCGCGCCATCACCATTGCCAGCGGAAACTGGTTCCCGCTACCCCCCGCGCCATCACCATTGCCAGCGGGAAGGAGATGCGCGTGCCAGTTAGGTGCCATAGCCAATTTCACCATCGAAGAAGATCCGCCATAGCTACGCTGCGGAGTGAGGTGCTGAGTACCTGCACAGAAGACAACGACGAAGAGAGAGAGAGAGAGAGAGAGAGAGAGAGAGAGAGAGAGAGAGAGAGAGAGGAGCGATACAAGATTGTTGTGCGGTCCAAAAAAGAAAGCGGCCACAGCCGCGGAGCTCGGACACAGGGTATCACAAAGGAGAGAGAAAGGTGAAGCTAAGGAGAAGGGAGGAGAGACGAAGGAGAGAGAAACCATATACAAGGAAGAAGGAAGGAGGGACGACAAGAGTGGAGGAAGCCATAGCCAGGGTGAAGCGAGAAAAAGGAGAGAGAAAGAAGGAAGGAGGAGGATAAGGAGGTTGGCGAGGAAGAAAAGGGGGTGGCAGCCATAGCTAAGTTGAGGGCAACCAACACGTTGACCAAGGTGTTGACTGAGATTGACTAAAGTGTTGACCGGGGGTTTGACCGACGTTGACCAAGCATTGACCAAGGCGTTCACTAGAGCTGTTGACCACGAATTTGACCAAGCTGGAGTTGATATATTCTCGCCAAGCCTTCATCCTATCCCCTCGCCCTATGGAAGTGCACTCACCCCATGGTACTTGTCGAGTATGTCTGTCTCTTCTTTCTGCGTTGAGTATTTTCTGTCCAGGTGATAGGAACTCTGTGTATGAAGGATAGAGCCTTGTTGACAAAACCCACACGGGCTGAGTAGGCTAAAGGTTGTGTCTGACGACTCAACTGTCCCGGAGGACACAAACCCTCCCAAGGACCGGTACTGACTGGCGGGCTGCGCGGTGTGGTACGATAGGCCCAAAATCCGAGTTGTGGGCTGCACAACAGGCTGTCTAAGTCTTGAGAGGACTTGCTGATTGCGCCGTCCTGTCTGCGACGTTAAATAATTCCTTAGGAGTTACGACGGATCTCTTGAAATGCCTCCTTATGAGCAATAAGTCCTGTAGTGACAGCCTTAGTTTAGGTCCAGGTTAGAGACCCTAGTTGACAGATCTTGCTAAGATTTTGTGGTCCTTAGATCGAGTCAGTCCTAAGTTGAGTCAGTCAAGGGTGTCAGTCTAGGTGGTGAGGAGTGGAACTGCGTGCACCTTTCACGATGGTTGAGACGCGTAGTGGCAAGAGCACCACCCCTTACACCCAGGCTCAGGAAGAGCAAACCGCCACCATACTGCGGGAGAGAAAAGAGAAATAGACTAAGGAGGTGTTGATTAGACAGGCTAAGAAGTTGGTCGTGCAGGAGGAGCAGGCGGCGAAGAAGAAGTTGGAGGAGGAAATGGAAAGATTGAAGGAGGAGGAGGAAGAGAAGATAAAGGAAGAGGAAGAGGAGGAGACTGAGGAAGAAGAAGCAAAAGAAGAACCTCTGCTCAGGAGTGCAGAGCAAAGAGGTGAAACTAGTGGGACGAAGAAGGATGCATCATGGTTGGAGAAGAAAGTGTCGGAGTGGGTAGCTAATTTCTCTGGGAGAAGAGGAAGAGGCCATGTTATATGTCTCCCCAGAGAAGAAGGAAGTCGTAATCAGGGAGTGGGAAGCAGAAAAGGACCCTTTGAGACGTCAGACTATAAAGGAGGAGAAGAAGTTGGAATGGAAACTACGTCTCACAAGGGAAAAGAAGAGAAGAATGGAGGCAAACAAGGTGGCGAGAGAGTTGAAGTTCTTGGCGCAGAGAGAGGAGCTTCAAGCACAAGAAGGTGTACAGGGAAAGTTAGATGTTATTTCAAGAAACATAGAACTCCTCGCCAGAGCCTAGGACGAGCAACACCAGTTCTCTAAAGCCCAGGACATCGCCTTGCACTCCATCCGCCTGGGATCTAGGGATTTTGCACGTGAGATGATGTTGCATGTAGGTGCAGAAGTGCAGGCGAGAATAAAGGGAACGAAAAAGTTTTGCACAAGCGCAATTGAGGGCGCAAAGCTGGTTGTGCCGAAGGAGGAAGAGCCACGCTCCCGTAGAGAGCCCATTAAGATAAAGTTTCTTGAGTCCTACAGTGGGAAGAGAGAAGGAAATTCTGATAATTGGGAGGCCAACGTAAATACGTATGTTTATTTACAGCACATCGTGCCAGAGGAACAAGTCCTCATCGCCTTCCAGGCCCTCAAGGATGAGGCCGCCAACTTCGCTAGATCGCTCGCCCGCGCCGCACAGTCTGAGAACAATATGGTCGCTTACTCCAAGGTCACGACTCTCCCTGAGTTCTTTCGGCTCCTTAAGGAGCGATTCGCAAATGTCAAGCCAGGCGTTAGGGCCTCTGACAAACTGCAGACCATCCACTCAAGCCAGTGGAGGAGTGCCAGAGCACTCAAAGGTGTAATGGATGAGCTTGTAACCGTCCCAGACCAAGGGGTCACTGGGCCTGAGTTGGTCAATCTCTTCTATCGTGCCATGCCAGAGCCCCTACGGGTGCACTTCTTTGAGAAGAGCCGACAGCCCAGCATGACATATGATGCATTGAGTAGAGAGGTGGTGCTGTTCGAAGCACAATCCATGTCAGCTTCCACTTTCTGGCACAAGGACTTAGACAAGGGCGTACCAAATACCCTTACAAGGGTATTTGGCATGTTTTTTGTAATTCACGCCGGTGCGACCTCGACCGAAGTTGACAGCGCGCTCCCAGGTGAGAGTTGGGTCCTCGACCAGGTGAGCAGCGTGCGTGGGGTATCGACGACGAGGCGCAACCATGCGCGGCCTTGCGGGACGCGGCGTAGCAGGCCACCGGGACGCGCGGCCCTTAGTCCCCTTATTTTTTGTGTTACCTCGCATTTATACTTATTTTATTATTTTATTTTATGTTAACTTTTTTTTTACTCCTACTTTTTTTTTTTTTTTTTTTTTGATATCTTTGACTTCGTAATTGGTTCCGAGACTGACATCAGGACCGTTGGGCCTGGCTCAATTGCCACGTCATCGGACACAAGTGGCCGTCGCGGCAGTCGAGGACCTTGCGCACACACCTCTTTGGAGGGCCCGCTCGAGTTCCTACGTGTCCTAGATGCCAGCAATTTTTTTTCTATCAGCCCGTCTCGAAACTCAGACTGAGGAGGTCAACGTGCGTGAAGGCCAGTGGATGATTGGCCCACGACGCATGAGAAACCGGGGTGGCGGGGCTCGCTGAGAGTACAGTCCGCCACCCACCATCTGCTGTGAGAAGCTCGAGTGTGAGCTTCCCCGTCGAGACCCGACAATGGAGAACTGTGCCTTTGGCACAGCAACCCAGGGCAATATCGAGAGGCCCGCAACAACATTGGCTGCAACGGCCGTCCCCTTGGAACCCCTCTCAACCTCGACCCTCACAGTTCATATTTGAATATTTGCTACTACCACCAAGATCTGCACTGGGACCTGCCTCACAGAGGCTCATGATGCAGGCTATACAGCAGCCCTGTGTCCTCCTACTCATCAAGGCATTGGAGTGGCCCAGGCGGTCGAGCATATGACGCAAGCAGCAACGTTATCTTTCGGGGCTGATTGATCGGCAGGTGAGTTATGACACACTCCTCAGCGGATTTCCACATCCACGGCCGCTCTGTATCAATGAGCACACGTGGTGGCTTGGTTAGAGCGCAGTTTGGCACCGAGCGATAGTACAAACTTGAAGGCAGCAAAAGGGGGACGAACCTGGGCGCTGAGTCGCACCGGGTACATTTGACAACGAGGAGAAGAGAGAAATGATCATGGCAGGTGAGGAAAGTTGATATCATACTCGTTTCTTATCAGAAACGGGCAAGACAAAGTGTTAGACCAGGACATATTCAAGGTCGGATCCAGAAGAAAGTTAGTATAGGGAGAGTTAGTAGGAAGGAAAAATGCACGGAGAGATGGCGGGAGTTGGCCATGGTAGGAAGGCGAAAGACAATATCTTGCTCGACTCTCAACAGAATCGGGCGAGGAAACACGCTAACTGGGTTTTTTTGGCCATTGCGAGTTGAATGGGAGTGTCTGTTTGGCTGGAGGATCATTGGTTTGGGCGCTACGAAGGTGATGGGCTGCGCGCAGCTATCGAGCGGCAGGATCATGACGAAAATTTGGAATCTCCCTCGATACTTAGCAGAAATAGGCGGATGATGGTGCGTTTTGGGGGTTTCTGGCTGCTGCGAGTTCAATGGCGGATGCGTGAGAGGGGTATCTTCCCTTGTTCCAGCATTCTAATTTTTCTATGTGATAAACGGGGCAGCAGCGAAGAATTCCTTCCGAGCTGGTGTATATCTACATGGTTGTAGCAGAAGATTCACTCCAATTGGGCTAATCTTATTGATGATAATCTTATTGATGAAAGTGCCCATCTTCTTTCTCTTGCGCACATGTACGGCAACAGCTGGCGTCTAGCAACTTTTTTCATGATCACACCAAGATTTTTTTCCCAGTGTATCAGTCTGTCCCAATGTATCTTCTGTGTTACTGCGGAAGATTCCTTCTTTGGCAGGCCGCTCAGTTGATGCGTCAACGAAGTTGTTGAAGTTTTTCACTTGGCTTCGAATACAGCGGCCATCACAATGCAGATATCCTCTGCCTCGCCCGGATTGGATAACTGGGCGTGTCTGTAGTGAAGATGGACGGGAGCACGGGAAAGACAGCGAAGAGGTGAGGGAAGCGAGGCAGGCAAGCCAGAGGAGGAGGGTAGAGTACGTACCTGATAGGCTGAGCACAGCGGTGCGAGAGGAGTCCGACGGGAAACCTTCCCATATCTTGGTGAAAGACTCATTCTGAGTTTGCTCGCCCCCCCGATGGAAGTAGCCTCTCTTTAGCTCGAGGCGTAGTGTATTCAGGACGATGTAGCAGGAGATTCA
>BFEA01000010.1:395375-407161 GCA_003427395.1 Chara braunii | reverse complement strand
TTCCCGTTTTTCCTGCGATCGAAAAGTCCGAACCATGCGAACGAGGAGGCATATGCAAAAGAGAGGAGAATTGTGAGGGAAAGGCTTACCTGGTAGGGCCGCTGCAGCACACGTTGTGGGCTGGAGAGGGAACTGAAACTTACCTGCCGGTGACTTCCTCGTGCACGCCATTGGTTGAAGAGTGTGACGATCCCATCATCTCAAGTACGGAGTGGGCGGGTGTTGCTCACAGCCAAATTTGGGCCAGCAGGTACAGTGGGCGGGAACTGCCTACACACCATCCATCATAGCTCCCATGGCTGCCCATTACACCATTACCTGACTGATCTTTTCAATAGCTTTGGCTTGGCGCATAGACTAAGTCATTCACATAAGTGTGCGCACTTTGCATTGTGGAATCGCAAATGGCTCAGTCGGTCAGTTATTCTTTTTCTTTATTTTATACTCTTTTTTTTTTTTTTTTTTTTTTTTTTAGGCTTCGTGCCAGTTGGATAACCGTGGTAGCTCTAGAGTTGGTACGCGCAGCATATCCTGACTTCTAGAATGGGTGTAGGCCAATCAGAGTATACCTGGCCAGAGTGCTGGTCATACGGTCATTCAGGGTCACTAAGCCGCTGCTTGTCACCGAATGTTGTGCGCTGCTGCTCGTGATCAGGTAGTTGTGTCTGTTCGTTGTGCAGGGTGAGGCTGCCACTGACCGACGAGCGTACTGCCACTACTACTGTGAGCTTAGAATACGATTAGCAGGGGTGTGGTTACTCAGTTGGATACTGCAGTTACTATACCTTTGGTGCTAGCACTGTGTGTGTGTGTGGTGCATTTGTACAGCATTAGGATTGTTGAAGTTTGCAGTGTCCTTGTTAGCATCTCAGATAGAATACAGGAGTGTGCTCCGTTTAAACTGAGTATTGTAAGGCTGCGCCGTCACCGCCACAGTGCTAATGGGCATCCTGGTTGCCACAGCAGGTCCTCCGACAGACCAGCCGGTGCCCTTCTTCGGTATTGGTGACCGACTGAGTGTGCCTATACCGACAGCCAGGTACGTTATTGTACAAAGCGGACGAGGTCGCAGGGAGAGAGAGAGAGAGAGAGAGAGAGAGAGAGAGAGAGAGATGAAGCAGTCAGGGCACGTACCTGTCCCTTGTGAAGGTCTGCTTGAAGAGGGTCTGCAGATGCCTTTTGGTTGCTGTTGTGGTATGCTCGGACATTGCACGGATGCTGTGGGGCGGACAATTATTCCAGCTATGGAGCTTCAAGTCTGTGTTGCTGCTGTGCATTCGATACTGTTGCGGAAGGCTTCAAACAACAAACCATTGAGCTCCACGACATAGCTTGACTGCAGTTTCGTTGTGCACTTACCACACGTTAGCTGGGCATCTGCGGATCGGCATTATACTTGCGTTTGGCTTACCCTGTGTATTACTGTGTTCTGCACTATGTTGCTGACCCCTGTCGTTCGGTACTGAAGTGTGGTACCTTGTGTCCAGTGTACTACTACGCTACCTTGCGGCGGCGTGCGATCGCTGAATGCATAGTTCCTATTTGAGTTACGGTGAGTTCTGCCTGCGGTTTGGATAGAGCACGGGGGTGTGCTCTATTTTAACGCACTTGTACCGGGCTACGTAACGGCAGTTTAGACCGAGTAGTGGCAGCTTGGCCAGGGGAAACGACGCCGCAATCGAGGGAAGTAATCAGGGTTGGCAACGGGGTTACCGCTGCGTCTTGGAGGTTCGTCAGAGTTTCTGATCGTACTGCATTTTTGCTACGGGTTGACCGACATACTGCGTATTTGGCCATCATTGCGGGGCCCTCACGCGCGTCAAGATTTAAAGGCCTTCTCACGCGAGTCTGAGTGCACCTCTCTTGTATCTGGGTGACTTAACTTCTCTCTCTCTGCTCTTCTCACTCTCAATCTAGTCTTTTGATTCAGAGAGGAAGGCGGCAGGCGGGATTGAAACCCATAATCCGTGCCAAGGCCTCTGTGGGAGGTTCGCCCCACCGATTGCGGGAGCTCTACCGGGGTTCAGGCGGGAACTTCGAGGTAGGCCGACGCGATCTCCCTTAGGATCCCGTATACCCCTATCTATACCACCCTTCATTCAGTTTGACTGATTTTTTACTTTCTGTATATTTCCTCGACTTTAATTCAGGATTTCAACTGAATCAAAAATAATTTACTATGCGTGTTTAACTTCATTTTGGTTGAAATGGAATCCATGATGTCTGCTTGTGCTGATTTGAACTGGGGCTGGAGATGAGGTCCTCCAGACTGATCCGGTCGCCTTGCTCGTTTTGCCTAAGACATTGAACTGGGGCTGGAGATGAGGTCCTCTTGACTGATCCGGTCACCTTGCTCGTTTGCCTAAGACATTGAACTGGGGCTGGAGATGAGGTCCTCTTGACTGATCCGGTCGGCTTGCTCGTTTGCCTAAGACATTGAACTGGGGCTGGAGATGAGGTCCTTCTTACTGATCCGGTCGCCTTGCTCGCTTGCCTAAGACATTGAACTGGGGTTGGAGATGAGGTCTTTCTGACTGATCCGGTCGCCTTGCTCGTTTGCCTAAAACATTGAACTGGGGTTGGAGATGAGGTCCTTCTGACTGATCCGGTCGCCTTGGTCGTTTGCCTAAGACATTGAACTGGGGTTGGAGATGAGGTCCTTCTGACTGATCCAGTCGCCTTGCTCGTTTACCTAAGACATTGAACTGGGGCTCAAGATGAGGTCCTTCTGGCTGATCTGGTCGCCTTAGGCTGTTGTGCTAAGGATTGAATGGGGTTTGACTGAGAACAACTTGGAAAGTTAAAAAAAATTAACTGAATAAGATATAGGACTTATGTCTTTGTGAATTATGACAAGCAGAAGATGAAAACTTTGGATGAACGAACCCTTGTTTTTTTAACTGGTTGAATAAGTTGTTGACATGACATGCTTGTTAGCAAAGTCTTGCCTTTTGTTCAAGTTCTGTCTAATTTTTGCTGCTTAATAGGGTAGTTTGTTATTGCTCGCCACGTGCTGGAGCTATAGGAGTTAGTTCAATTCCTGCATTTTCCGAGTTAAGTTTATTTTACATAGATCAAGTTCTCGCATATTCTGGAATCTTTTATTTTACTTGGCTCTGTATAAATTTTCGATAGCTACTTTTCCTACGGGAAGCGCTGCCGAAATTTCAACAAAACCAAGGAGTTAGTCAAATTTTGACTTTCAAAGTTCAACTTTTGTTTGAGTTTATATCTGGCTTAGTTAAAATCTGGGAAGCCTACTTTTCTAGGGGAGGTGCTGCCCAATTTTTTACTAAATCAGAGATCGGACAAAATTTGACTTTGAGAAGTCAGAGTTATTTCTAAATTTTATATTTAGCCTGGTATAAATTTAAAAAGGCATTTTTCCTACGGGAAGCGCTGCCAAAATTTTCCTAGTTTTGAAGAGTTAGATTATATTCTGGTGGAAGAATTCTTGGCAATCCAAAATATATGGGGGAGATGCGGCCAGAATTTCCCTTATTCTTTGAGGTCCATTGGAGAGAGAGATTTAAGATCTAGTCGTACGAGATTTTGAGTAAAATGTGATATGGGGATTTTGTTCTCCGTACACTTTAAGTTGTTCAAGTATTTGGGATTTGACCTGTGTTGTGTAACCGGTCCTTCTTGGCCATTTATGATTCAAGATCTGACTAGTTCAGCCCGATCGTACGAGGATCGTCATCTGTTATCTTTTGATATCAGGTCGGTTGGTTGATTGTCGATTCGTCGGCTCACGACACAACTTTGCTTACACCTGTACCTCAGCTTGAATGCCTTAGCCCTGAGATTTGATATGTTTCTTTGAAGGATTTAACCAGACTTCTTTTCATGGCCATTATAAAGAACTGATGGATTTTTATGGAAAGTTTGACAATGGTTGGGGCCTCAACGTGTGAGACGTGGTGCGAGTTACAGGGAATTGTAAAGTTAACCACATTGATGCATGGCACTGTGGCTTTCGAATGTGTCTGTGTTTTATGTAGGTTGGTATTTTGAAGCTTGGTATACGAGCCTTACTTTGGAGGCAGTGAGAATGACAACCATGTGTCGCGCGATCTGCATACCTGATGGGTTTATTTTCCCTTCCTTTATCTTATCTCGAGTTTTGATTTAATATATAGGTATTGGGATGCTTATTTATTTACTGGGTGATTTTGCTTGTTGATTTTCATACTTGGACGTTGATGTCTGTGGCAGCCGTCAAAGTCAAACCCCTTGACTTCTCTTTAGGCCCTGGATGATGGAGCTTGTCTCCATGGCCATACGGGATGACTGCCACCACAGGTCGGAACCTGTTTACCACCCACTCTCCACAGGGTGCAGAAGAGGGTGTGGTTCTCAACCGCCTTGGCGGTTGTCTAGCGTCAAGAGAATAACCCCTCAAGGCGCGTGTCAGCCGACACTTGAGTGTCGAACGCAACCCTCGAGCCCATCGAGGACCACAAGATTATGGGTACTACATAGTACGTCATTATTGCGACTGCTTGCGAATGCTTGAATGACCAGTCGATATGAGAAAGTCTTGCATCCACGCAGCTTTATATTAAGTCCAGCGCGCGATGCCAAACCGGTTTCCGTATCAAAAGGTTATGGGTTGGATACTGAAGGGACTAGGAGTGTTTTGTTTTGTGTGAGTGATCTGAATTTTTGTTTTGGCGTGGTGTAACGCGTGGTAAGATGGATGCGTCCTAGTCGACCGACGCCGAGTCGTGCTTGGGACTTCAGCCCCCCCAGTGCGTCAGCTTGCGTACGGGTCCGATAAAGGCGTGGTAAGATGAATGCGTCCTAGTCGACCGACGCTCTACGACTAAAGTCTTGCCGAGTACTGCGTGACGCGGCCGAGAAGGTCCCCTCTCTTTGCAGGGACCGTGTGCTCGACACCGACCAAGGACCATTTGATCCTTACGTTGGACGAAGGTGGTACGGACGAGGTCCCATACAGTCAGATTGAGTGGGGCCTAGAGGAGGAGGACAGTAGTGGAGGTCAGGGGAGAACCTAAGCTGCTGTTGTGGCTGGAGGGAGGCCGCAAGGTAGAGGAGGCCAGGGCCAAGGGGGTTGGGCCTAAGGTGGCCGAGGACAAGGCGCTCAGGGGGTTGGCGGCAAAGGAAACCTCCAAGAGGGAGGTAGGGGTCAAGGTCATCTGCCAAATCGCTCACGATCTTACCGATCACCTCCAAGGAGAGGTGGATGGCACCCTGGCTTGCTACAGGGCAAGCCATGGGAAGACCTGGGCTGGACCAAACTGTATGGCAGCGTCGTGTGGACCGGAATCAATGCATTTACCACGATGATCCTGACCACAATTAAATATTGTCCAAAGTACAAAGAAGCCTGGTACTCCGAAACCACATGAGCCTACGACAGAGGTTGCTGGCCAGTACCTAGACAGCTGTCTGGAGACTGCTTGCGTAAGAGTCCCTCTAGGTACTTCCCTCACAGGCGTGGCTGAAGAGTTGAAGGAGAGAATGCCTACTTGGGCCAAGATGAAAAAGGATGCCAAAGGACAACTAGTTTTAGTAGACGTAGTCGAGCGCGTCAATCCGGCACCACTCAAAGGCAGCGCGGGACCCTCCCGACCGCGTCACGCAGGAGTTGGTTTTAATCCTTCGTCGCGAATATACGTGGAGCTGCCGCAAGCCGCTCCGTCCGAGTCTGTCAGCCATACCTCTCGCGAGCCCCTACGACAGGATAGGGCCTACGCGAGTCACGACTTACCTCCACCTTATGGGAGTTGTCACCTCCCTTCGGTGGGCGTATCCCCGCCGAGCTACCAGTCCACAGTATGAAAGCTGATCAGTTGCAATCACATAGTCGTTCGCTGTAGCATAGAGGGTACACGCGGTAGTACGCCTCTATCGAACCCGCACGCGAACCGGCATCTTGGGGGGCTGAGGCCCCAAGCGCGACTCGTCGCCGGTTGACTAGGACGCATCCCACACTCCACGCGCACACCACTATAAAGAACATAAAAAATAAAACACACGCACACGCACATATACAGAACGACACAAAACAAACAACGCGACAACGCTCCTAGTCCCTCGGTAGCCATCCCATAACTTTCTGACGCGGAAACCAGATAGGCGACGCGCATGAAACTTAGTATAAAACCGCGCGGACGCAGAGCCTACTCATATTGACTCGCAATGCAAGCGTGCGCAAGCAGCCGCAAATGATGGCGTACTATGTAGTGTCCATAATCAAGCGGTTCGCCGTGGATCCGAGTACCGCTTATGACACTCAAGTGTCAAACTAGAAGTATCGTGAGGGTCTCCTCCCTCACGATATTGCACGACTGAAGGAATAGCCGCGCAGCTGCCGCGAGACCTCAGGCCTTTGGCTTGAGTGTCTCGGCAAGCAAGGCAAATAGGCCCTGCCCCGGGGGGTGAGTCCTTCCGAGCAGAGTCTAGGGCCTAGGATGTCCTGGACAAGGACCTCGAATCCGGCCTAGGACCAACGTCCGACTAAGAATTCTTCAAGAAACATATAAACAAGATAGAGGGGTCTCTCCCCCTTTTCCCAATCTCAACCCCTAATTAAGTCCTTAGCACGCGGGCCCCTCAGGCTGCGCGAACATCCAACATAGGTACACACATATATATATAAGGGGGATAAGCATGTGACGATCACTTCTCACAATCAAAGTGGGACTCCTCACAGCCATATATATATGTGAGATCGCAGGCAGACCAATCCAAAATCCGAACCACAGAGCATACTTGCAATCACATCAAAGAGTCGAACAAAAGTCCATGCACTACATGGAGTCAACTCCAACCAATCTCTATACTCGTACCCCTCGCTTTAGCCATGCAAGCCCCAACCTCCAGCCAACCAACCATAATTAAATACTCAGTACCTTTGTTAAATGGCCATTCAATAAAAGTCCGGGTGAAACCTTAACAAAACAATAAAAGCACCAGGGCTAAAGCCTTTTAGGTTGAGCATTGAGAGTGAGTTGGAGTTGAATCGTAAACCGACGAATCGACAACTGACCTGTTACCAGTGATAACAAAAGGTGATCCTTATAGGATCAAGCTGAATCTAGTCATGATCTCAAATCCATCGTCCAGAAGGACCTGTAACACAAGACAGGCCAACCCCAAGCTAAGTCTATGAGTCCAAATCGAGTATAACCTTCATATCTCAATTCCACCAAGGGCCATTCTACTTAACTAATCCTGGGTCTATCCTTAAACCAATGCCTAGAGGAAAGGTAGTTCTTTTCGCAAAATCTCCTCTATACCGAGTGAACTACGAAAATTGCCACCTGTCAAAATATAACCTAACGCCTTTAAATTTAGGAAAATTTCGGCAGCGCTTCCCGTAGGAAAAGTGCCTTCACAAAATTTATAATAGTCCAAATATAAAAATAAAAATAACCCGTAACTCTGGAAAGTCCAAATCTGTTTAACTTCCTGAATTAGTAAAAATTTGGGCAGCACTTCCTTTTAGAGTGGTAGACTTCCCAAATTTTTGTACTACGTCAGATATGAACTCAGAATTGATTCCTGAGTTCAACTTAAGACAAAATTTGACTAATCCCTTAGATTTGTAAAAATTCCGGCAGCGCTTCCCGTAGAGAAAGTGTTATTCCAAGATTTATACAATGCTAAGGTCGGAAAGAAAAATGACTTTGTCTTCTCTAGCTCCAATTTTGTAAACTCCCAAAAATAGCAAAAATTTGGGCAGCACTCCCTTTAGAAAGGGAGACTCTCCAAATTTTTACTAAGCCATAACAACTAGACAGACTGAACTTTTGAACAGACAAAATCTAACTCACTCCTTGGTTTTGTAAAAATTTCAGCAGCGCTTCCCGTAGAGAAAATGGCTTACCAAGATTTATACAAGACCAAGTATAACAAACGATCCCAAAAAATGCAAAAATCGACCTAAGTAGCAATAAACTTAGTCCAGGAAATGCAGGAATTGAAACTAACTCATATGGCTCTAGCACGTGGCGAGGAACTAATAAACTTAGTCCAGGAAATGTAGGAATTGAAACTAACTCATATGACTCTAGCACATGGCGAGCAACTAAAGCAACTACCTATCAAACTGAAACTCGGACTAAATAGTAGTTGCACTCAGTCACATGCAGGCCAAACCACAAAGGTAAGTACTCTCACCATCCCAAGTTGTTTCACATAAGATAGTTCACGAGTCTTCAGATAATTCATCCCTTATACCCAACTTACATATGGCACAAATGCTAGACCATTCGACTTGGAAACAATGTCCAGCGTGCCTTTAGGATATACACGAACAGGTTGCACTACAACTTTTCTCTTCTTTGGGCACTTGGCTAGACCATTCGGATTGGAAACAATACCTAGCCGCCCTGAACTATTTAATATCCAAAATTTAATAACTTTCTGACTTTATTCTCAAAAGAAAGTGCAAATATGGGCAGGGGACTGAACCATTCGGCCTGGAAACAATGTTCAGCTTGCTCAAACTATTTCCAGATATACTATGGAATTTCCCTTCTCTTCTTAGTGATATGGCTTAGCGCTGGATCATTCGGCTTGGAAACAATGCCCAAATACTCAGGTTGTACTTATGTGTGTGGTTTTCAGGCTAAACCATTCAGCTTAGAAACAATGCTCATCCTTAGACCAAATATCCTCCCTCAGAATAAAACAAAAAAACCCCTTCACATCAGGCGATCCTCAAAAAATAAACATAGCAACCAGGCCATTCAGCTTGGAAACAATACCTGGCCCTTCAGAAAACAGCCAAATAAACATAGCCCTGGGCCATTCAGCTTGGAAACAATGCCCAGTCTTTGGTTGACCTAGTCAAACGCATGCAGTCTGCCTTCCTCCCACCTTCCTCCAGTTCATCCCTTAGCCTGCTTTCAATCAAAATAAAGATAGACTTAGGCTTCACTCTCATACATTCCTTCCCTTTGATCTGATTGAATCCCGAAGAGAAAACAATAATCATAGGGACACGCATGCATACGACAATCAACCTATAGGGGAGATAGGCAACCATGGGTGTAGTGGGTTATACAGACAGAAACAGTTTACCTGAAGGTTCCCTGCATCCAGAACCTCGCCTAGGTTCTGGCAGAGCTCCCACAATCGGTGGGTGGACTCCCCACAGAGTCTTGATGCGGTCCTACGGGTTGCAATCCCGCCTGCCGCTTTCCTCTCGTAACCAGCAGACTAGAGTGAGAAGGGCAGAAAGAGATAGGTTTGAGACTCTCAGATCCAAGGAGGGTGCACTCAGACTCGCAAGAGAGGGCCTGGTTATCTTCAATCGCCAGAGGGCCCCGCAATGGCAGCCAAGTACGCAATAGTTTGATCAAGTCTGAAGTCAAATTGTCGAAGTCAACTCCCTGATGCCCTTTTCAGATCGCCACCATGATCCCCCTTCACAGTCTAAACATCCCTCTGAGTTCCGCCACGTCTCCTTAGCCCCCCGCCGCCGCTACACAGCAGCCTGTGCCAGCTAGCAGTATCCAACAGCAGTTCGCAACAATATGCAGGAGTATGCCTGCAGTATGTAGCAGTGCGCGGAAGTGTGCAGCAGCCGGCCCGCAACGCTAAGTACACAAAGAGACCCCAATGTGCACAACAAGCTGGTGTATCGAGACTGCGTGCATAGCAGCCGCTCCTGCAGCAGAACACAACGCGTTCATCAGCACAATGTTGCTTAATAATCACAGCAGCCCGTAACAAGTACAACAAATGCTGTCGTAAAGCACAACTGAGGCACCCTGCGGCCTCACGTAGCAGCAGGGCAACATCGGACGGCGCAGCAGCAACGCTCAAGGTCACCAAGCAGGCTCAGTCAATAGCGGAATGTCATCTCCCTGATGACGGTGCCCAGACGCTTACCACAGTCCACGCACAGTCAGGCAACCCAACAACCAGCGCTCATCGACTGTAGCCGCCTGCGTACTGCCTACTGGCAGACGCCTCTCGCATCGCCGTACTGCATAAAAAACCGCCTTGACTCGGGCTGTATGCACGCCTCATACTTATTTTCACAGCATAGGGCTTATATAGCAGACGCAACACGTATAGCGATTCTACACATCCTCGGGTTCCCTAGCAAAACACGATATATAACGCAATAAGATCACGACGCCGTATGAGAGCCCTGCGCTGTGCGGCATGCTGCAAATCACAGTGCACTCCACAAGGCTCAGTAGCACACACTGCAGCTCTGCAAGGTGCACAATAAGCGCACTCCCAGCACACAGTCGTCACACGGCCTCCATTGCAAAAACAAGTCACACCGGGGTGAATCTTTCGCCAGGATATAGGCAGATGCCCTGCCAAACTTCTGCATCACGCTGGTCGTGTATCTCAGCATTACGACTCAGCTCCCCGACTCCAAGGTAAGTGCTCTCTCTCTCGCTCTGTAGTGGAGTAGCCACTTCACTCCGGTGTATAGCCTGCGCACAGGTCAGCGGGTAGGTCTGTACCTTCAAGCTGGCAACGCCCCGCCCGAACAAGCTAGCCGCACAAAAACTTTCGTCATCTTGAAAGAGCAAAATCGAGCAAGTCCCCCGCTGGATTTCGACTTGGTGCATCGATCCTCTCAACCTTCTCTATGCTACCCCTGCCGATTGAACGAGCATTGCCTCGGCCATCCCTGCACTGCTACTTGAAATCCTCGGCTGAATACGTAAGCTCCCGACCGTGCCGCTGGCTTCATGCTACTTCCACCAATAGGTAGGCAAAATCGACTGGATCTTTTGCTAGGACGCGGCGGTATTCATCGTCATTTTCAAGCTTCTTACCTCGACGCTTCCGCTATCCACCCGCCGGTCAACAGGTAAGTCAGTAACCCCCACGGCTGTCCACTTGCTACTATCATCGATAGAGTGAGCAAAATCGGATGAATCTAACGTCAGAGTCCGGCTAGATACTTCTACGCTTGCTATCTTTTACCCCTACGTAGCTCCCCTGCACGACCTGTTCCTACTTACTTCTCTTCTACTTACCTTTCGTCCTTTCAGCCTTGACTAACGGTTTCGCCCCAGTCCAAGACTTCATAAACGAATCTTCCTTCGACCGTTTCCATCGCGGAGCGAGCGTGATCCATCTTTCTCCCTTTCGTCATGCTCATGCCTTCCACCATATCCACGCACTAACCTTTTTATCTAACTCTGATTCTACTAACCTAGCACCAAATCTAACACTATCATCATACTCGCCCGGCCCTCAAACCTCAAGATAGAGTCCTTCCCTGCTTGTTTCTGTTAAGAATCGAGCTTGCTACTAACCTTCTCCTTCACCGTATCCTCTTCTCGTCTCCTTCCCGCGCACCACCTGGCGTAGCTCCTCGTCCAGGTTCACTGGCTTTTGCTAGGTGTTAAGCCTGTTGCCTCCACCTCGCTGCACAGCCCCAGCGCCCGAAATTACCCGCCCTTCTCACCACCTTGCCGTTTCTTCCCCTATTGAACGTACCCGACACGAAATCACGTCCGGGTTCGTTCCTCCTACTCTTGCTTTCGCTGCTGCGCCCCGCCACTCTCCCTTCAGCTTCTGGCAAATCAAATGGTAATCTTTCACATTCTGCTAAGGATGCTATAAAAAAAGTAATAAAACCAACTGGCTGACGCCATATATTCCAGCTGAAAATCCCATATTGACACTGTTGTTCAACAATCTCAGAAGTACTTAGCTCGCTTCGCCTCGACTCTCTAGCCCCTGTTCCCCCTACGCTGTCACTCTAATTCTACTAACCTAGTACCAAATCTAACACTACCATCATACTCACCCGACCCTCAAACCTCAAGATA
>BFEA01000010.1:357399-382750 GCA_003427395.1 Chara braunii | reverse complement strand
ATGAAGTTCAACTGCTGCTGAGGCCTCCCGGCCTGAATTTGGACTTGAAAGTCTGGATCTGGACTGACCCCTGGACTTAGACCAGAACTGGGACTGTGCCTATTGACTTAACTTTCGGACAGGCACAACTCTCAACGAACAGACATTTACTGCTTGAACAGACACTTTATTTTGCACCAACAGGTACACTGCCTGCACGTACAGACACACCCTTACCCGAACAGACATGACATACACATCTCCTGGTGAACAGGTAAGTCTTCTGACAATACCCTTTGCCTTAGCTTTAGATATGCCTGTTGATAGAGAACTTGACCTTTGACCTGCTTTCACGTTTCTGAGCTCTGGCGAGATACCTTTTCACAATGCTTTACTTTTTCAAGGCCCGTGATGCTTTATTTTTACAAGGCCTGAGGCCTATATCGGGTAAAGGCCCTTTAACTAGTCTAGGATCGAAGAGATACCGGATAATTCGCGAGGTAACAAACGCCGTAGAGCGACTGATTGTTGCCCCTGGCGTGCCGTACGAACCGCAAGTGTTGATCGACAAGGCCTCCATAGGCGTGCATGACTTCGCCTCATTGACCAAGAAAGCCCTGAACATAGAGGCCAAGGCTAAAAGTTGAGTGCCCAACAAGGACCAGTTGATGGGGGAAGAAGAAGCTTCCTCAGCATTGAAGGAAGAAGGGCAATCTTATGTTCATTGACCACGATGGTCAAACGACTGAGATTGATTACGTCTTTGATCTTAGGGAAGAAATATAGATAGAAGGGCTCAAGAGACTTCAGATGGTGGAGTAGCCGTGCCCAATAGAGAAAAGGGTAAGGAGGTTGGGAAACAGAAGGTAGACCGGCCCAAGGGTCAAAGTGACCAAGGACCACCGATATAGGTGAAGCTTGGTCTGGAATACGGGGTGTGGTGAGACTATGTTATGCGAGGCGCTTGCCTAAATTGTGGCCAGTATGGGCACACAATGGCCAAGTGCAAGAGTAAGCGGGTCGTTGGGGAGGTCGCATCCTCGACAATGACGGTTGGATCTTCCAACACCGGTGGTGCTTCCGAGAGCACTTTGCAGGGAAACACCTCAGGCCAGTAGGAGTGTTAACCGCTCTTACTCGTGCTGAAGTAGTAACCTTACCTTCTCCATTTCAGATGATGGCCACAGTTGGATCTTCCAACTCTGGTGGTGCTTCCGCGAGCACTTCGCAAGGAAACACCTCGGGCCAACAGGGGTGTTAGCCGCTCTTACTCGTGCTGAAGTGGTAACCTTACCTTCTCCATTTCAAGTGATGGCCAAGACCCCAAGATCGCCCCGCGGATAGATCCGAACCAATTGATGCTTTGTTCGATGGATGTGTCCGAGTCCTTAGAGGAGTTAGAGACTGAATGGTTAGAGAAGGACCCTAGAGACTCTTGAGCGATGTTGAACAAAGGTCCAAAGGGTGAACACTTCGTGGTAGAAGTCGATGTAGGTCGCCGAAAGGTTGGCATCTTCGCAGACATAGGTTCTACGCGAAACTTCATCAGTAATGTTTGAGTGGATAGGTTGCGCTTAGGGGACCAAGTAACGCGGCTTAGCAGATTTGTGGCATCTACCTTAGCCAACAAACACTCCATAATAGACGGACTAGGTCAAGGACGTAGTCTCCAACTTCTCCTATGGACGAGGGGAACTGAGATACAACAGCTCGTTCTTGGTGAGTGACGAGCTGCCATTTGACATGTTCCTAGGCATGTACCACCTCGAAGTTGCTAAGCCTCAATTCGATTGGGACGGGAAGGTGATGATCCACAAGTTGCCAGATGGAAGGATCGTTAGGCTGCAGAAGTTAAAGGCTAGAAGACTAGTGAAGAGTTGTGGTTGCACGTGCGCGTCGTCTTTCTATAACTACAACAAGCAAAACCGCGAGGACGGAATGTACCTAGTCTTTGTCTTTGAAAAAAAGGCGGAGCCATAAAATCACCCCTCGTGATAGAAGCAGCCGTTGCACAATATTTAGACCTTTTTGAAGAGCCTAGGAGTGTGGTAGAAAGGAAGATTGTCCACGCGATAGAAGCCCGGTCGCAAGGTACCTAGAGTGTGGATCTATAGGATGTCCCTTGAGGAGTTAGATGAGAGGCTACTACCGCCCGTTTGTCAAGAGTTGTAGTACTGTAGCCTCCCCTCTAACTGACCTCACTCGCCTTGACACCCCATGGGAGTGGACCAAAGAGTGTGAGGCATCCTTCAAGAGATTGAAGTATGCCCTGACACACTATGAAGTCCTCAAACTGCCGGACCCTGAACAACCCTTTGTTGTGACCACATACGCCAGCCAATACGTCATAGGCACTGTCCTTGTGCAAAAGAAGGGGGGAAAGTTGAGGTCGATCGAGTACGTGAGCATGAGCTTTATGCCCTCTATGGAGCGCTGGTCGATTGGAGGCACTACCTCCTAGGCAGATTCTTTTATGTGAGATCCGACCATGAGACGCTGCGCTGGATTAAGACACAGCCAGTGCTCTGCGACGCACTTAAGAGGTCGATTGAAGTCGTAGATATGTACGACTTCAAGCTCTACCCTCTCAAGGGAGAGTATAACAAAGTGGCTGATGCACTATCACGTAAGACTATCTGGGCGCGCTAGTGACCGAGTTTGGGATATGTGATGATGTACCTCGAATCTATGGTGGAAGCCTATCAAGAGGACACAATCATGTCTGCGATCATCCGGAAACTCGAAGTTCAAGACAAAGGTACTTCTGATGAGTTTGTGCTGGTTGAAGGCTTGTTGTTCATTGAGAAGGCTGGGAATACACACTTACGTATTCCGAATAGAGTAGTTTATTTTTAGGTGAATGCCACAACGCAACCGGCTTCGGTTATAAAAAGACAGCAGCAAATTTAGTCCAAAAATTTTGGTGGCCCACAATGATAAAGGATACGAAAAAGTATGAAGAGACTTGCCACGTTTGTCAACGTGACAAGCCAAGAACGCAGGCACCACTTGGGCTTATTAATCCCTTGCCTGTCCCTGCTGGACCTGGTCAGAGTGTGTCCATGGACTTCGTGGATACTCTTGTGACCAACAAGAATGGTAACAGGCACGTCTTCATCATTGTGGACAGGTTCACTAAGTATGCTATAGACTAATCGCTCTGCCAGAAACAGCTAGGCCTGACCACGTCATCAAGCTATTCATGGACGACTGGGTACGTGACTTCAGTCTCCCGAAGTCCATTGTGCGTGACAGGGATGTCAGATTCACAAGCGAACTGTGGCAAAGTACAGCCCAACAGATGGGCACCCGGCTGCAAATGACATCGGGGAGCCACCCTGAGTCAAATGGGCAGGCTGAGCAGATGAACCGGGTAGTGCAGCACTTGCTTCGACATTAAATTAAGCCAAGTCAAGATGACTGGGATGAGAAGTTACCTCTCATTGCCAGCCTGTACAACAATGCTGTAAACAGCACTATCGGTAGACCCCCAATGTAGCATACTGCGTAGCCACACGGGCCTGCAGGGCCTGTCCCGCATTTCCAGCCTAAAATCCTAGAAATAAGGGCTGACAGACCCCTGTCGTTTCAGCCTGAAAGACTGAAAAACGAGGGCCTGCAGGCCCTATGTCGTTTCAGCCTAAAACAGGGTTTTTCAGCCCTGAGGCTTTTCAGCCTGAAACGGAGGGCCACTTTCGGGCCCTCATAAGATCGACCTACCCTAAGACTCAGGCACAAAAACAGGGTTTTGGGAACAGGCTATTTCTGGCCTGTTCCCCACGACAGCCTCAAGCAGGAGCTGCAGCGGCAGCCCCTGACTGCCTTCGGCATTGGCAAGAGCAGCCTCCTGGACTGCCTCGCCTGCAGTCAGGAGGCACCCGGTAGTACATAGGAAGTTCCCATGCACTTCACGGGTAGGTAGTTGCACAGTAGGCAGGAGTAGTCTTCAGGATTCAGCCGCAGCACTCAGGAGGAGCTCTGGCAATAGTAGTTAGCGCTACCAGTAGTCTTCAGCGCTGGGCGCTCATTGCTGTAGCAGTAGTCTTCAGCGCAGGGCGCTAGTAGCTGCTAGTGGTAGCGTTGGAGGGAGATGGCTGGCGGAGGCCAGCGGTACTTACCTGTGGCGCCATAGCTCCAGCTCCATCTTCGAGGTACCTGCATCAAGGCGCCAACTTCACAGGTTAGTACTGGACACAGAGAGAAAGAGAGTTCTTCTTCTTCCTCTTCTAAGTCCACCATCTCTTCTCACCATCTCACCACCTGGTTCTCAGGATCAGCAGACTACAACAGAGAGAGAGAGAGTTGTGACTTGAGACTTGACAACATTGGATCCAGACTCGACATTTGGGATTCAGACATTTTGAGGAGGGACTATTTGGGCCCTGTGCGAAACACTTGGTGTTGACGACATTCCCATCTTCCCCTCCTCTTCATCTAACCCCCTTCTTCTTCGTCTGTGTATGGTTGGGGCTGGCGCAGTCTTCCTGTGTGAAGCGCCAGACCCCTTTCACACCATGGAACAATGTATGTTCAGGGCTGCATTGCAATATTGATTGTTCGGATCATTGGTATCTAAGTCTTCCGCTACGCTATCTTGTACTTTGTATTGAGAGGTCAGTTCTTGTTCTGGTCTGCACCGTTACAGTATGCAACACCCAACCAGCTTGGTTGGAAGCCTAGATCTGCTCTTGACTTCCTGTTGCCTGAAAACCAGTCAACCGCAGCACTTGGGAGCATAGAATTTGCTATCAAGTATGAACAGATGCTTCAGCAGACTGTAGAGCACATCAAGAAAGCTCAAGATGCCATGGTTGCATCTGAGAACAGACACAGACGACTGTCTGCATTTCAGGTAGGTGAACGAGTCTGGGTAGAGCCGTCTGAGTTGGGACAGGGGTTGGGAATACCACACAACTGATGCCACAGTACTTTGGACCTTGGGAAATTGTAGACATAGTAAGAGATCTACCCGATAGTCCATCATATGTTATTCACATTCCTGGTCACCTCCGTCCACACCCTGTTTTCCATGCATCTAAGTTGGCACCCTTCGCTGAAACTGAACAGTTTCCCTCAAGAAGATCGATGCTGCCCCCAACCATGGACGGACACGTGGACATTGACGATATCGTCGATCACAAACTGATGCCTGTGCCCAAGCCTCCAGGCAGGGGACGACCTCCAAAACCGCAGATGCAGTATCGAGTGCGGTTCCGACATCATAGTGATCCTGAAGAAGATCGGTGGTTCACAAGAGACGAGTTAATAAAGACTGCTCCCTACATTATCTCAAGTTATGAACGAAATTTGAAAGCGAACCAGCCTGCTGTGTAATGACTTCTCAGAGGACTATCGAAGTAAAGGAGGAGGGAGTGCGAGGGTTTACCCCTTGGCTAGGGCCTTGGAGCAGACGCGTGTCTGGCTCTGTCACTCGCCAGTTGGTTACATCCGCCATTTGCTCGTCAGAATCCAAAATATCCGTGAGCCTTCCAGGCTCTTCCAGCAGGGAGCACCACACGTTTGTGCTCGAGCGGTTAGGCAAGCCTAACCAATTCGGTCCCAGGCCACTGTCTGAATGGGTCTGGGCGCAGACACTTTGGGCGAGACTGAAGCTACTGGAAACTTGGTCTCACATGGGAAGCACATGGGAAAGGACTGGGCTCCAGTCGAGGAGGTCGGGCACTTGCAATTGCAGACGGCAGCGCTGCTGGAGCGATAGCTCGTGGGCTGCTTGCTGCACTAGCGCTGGCGCTGTGTGCAGGCGCGGGTGTGCAGGGTGCAGGGCGCTGCTGAGAAAGTCATTAGGGTGAAGATGCAGGTGAGAAAGTCAAGTGAGAGAGAAAGAGAGAGACGAGGTTGATGATGTGAGGGCACACACCTGGTCTTGGCGATGGTCTACAAGGGTCGACATCTTCACGTACTTCGGTTCTGCTGCTGACGTCACCTGGATGCATTGTCAATTCATAGGCTGCTAGTAGGCTGTGTGATAGTAGTCTGGGCGCTGAGCGCCAAGTATGAGGAAGCACTCTGGATACATATGTTGGTGGTGACGAGAGTATGCTCTCATTGACATTCAGATTCAGTGCTTTGGTTCTCCGTTGGTGGAATATCAGTGCATTTCTGCTTTCTGGACAGCGTTGGACTTGCTGGCTTCCAATGTGATTTTGCATTCTGGATTTCTATCATTTCGCTATCCCTCATTTTCCTTGCAGAATGCAACAACTGCAGTAAAACAGCAGCACACGGTCTGTAATGTACTGGCTCATGGAAGCTGTTGTTTTCACAGTTACACTTCCCAATAAGCCAATGCCTCACATCTTCCTCACTTACAGCAGCGTCTACTCGGGGAGGGTTTTATATGACTAACACACACACACACACACACACACACACAAGTACACCTTGAACCTTTCACATGGCACACACAGGGCGCACACACATAAAACATGAAGCTTTCACATGGCACAGTCATGTGCGCACATACACACGCACACACACACACAACCTGAGAAAGCTTTCACATGGCACACACACACACACCCAAAACTTGAGGAAGCTTTTGTATGGCCAGCACACACGCACACAAACACACGCGCGCGCACACACACACACACACACACACACCTTGAGGAAATTTCATATGGTCAGCACAGACACACAGGGGGACGGGTGCAGGGAGGATGTAGACAGCCATACCATTTGAATTCCCTGAATCGGCCCATTTCGTTCTCGCTCAGCTAGCCATTCAGGCATTTTTTTGGGCAAGCTATGTTTGCCAGACCGTCCCTGCTCCTGTCGCTGCTTCTGGTTATCCACATCATCGAGTCCTTTGTTACTCCAGCTGCAAAATGGATTCCATTTCCGTTGTGCAGAGTAGTGATGTCTCTGATACCTTGGCTGCCTGTACACAATTACCTGCATGGTGACAATCCATTATTGTGAACCCCAGTAAAAGGAAAAGAAAAAGAACACTTTCATAAAATGAAATAGAGAAGGTTGCCAAAGCATCATATCGCTTTCAAGTGCTCAAAACCACTCCAATAAGTAATAAGATAAGTGGCATTTATAAGAACAATTGAACCCAACGCAGCAAAGCCGCGGCCCAGCGCCAGCCCCACAACAGGCACGGCCATTATCTGGCCCGGGCTAGATCGAGGGCATTTGTTTTAGAACATGAGGGACGCAAAGCATTCGGGGGGGCATCGTCAAGGCATCAACACACCATAGGATCCTTCGTAAACCAGAACTATTTTATTGAACTCACATCTGCAATTCAAAAGTTTCATGTGTGCATCAACTGAGGAGCCTGCCAATGTGCAAAATGAGGAGTCTTCCACAAGAACATAGGAAGATAAACCGCAACAGAGAGATACAGCAGGGACCGGAAAAGGCGAATAGGACGTGTGCGGACTCCGAACGGAGTAGGCTATAATTCGCGATCGAACTCGGCGTGGAGGAGTTTTCAGTAACGATGACAACGAAAGCTACAGCATAGATAAAGGATAGTGGGTGATGAGGACAACGGGGATACAGTACAGCAAGAATTGTGGGCAGCGGGCGGGGCTGAGTGGAGAAATCGCGCCGGAGACGACGAGGTGAACAGCCACCATAGCTGACCAACGGCGATCGACTTGACGCGAAGCAGCAGGGACCAGAACAGGCGTGCACACAGCCATGGCGGATTCACGTTCGATCTCAGCGTGGAGATGGTTTCAGTGATGAGGACAACGGAGAGAAGGCGCAGTTAGATCAAGGACAGCAGGTGACGAGGACAACGGGGACAAGGTACGTGTGAGTGGTTACGAACAGAAGAGAGAGGGAAGGGGAACGCGGAGTTCGTAACACGGCTTTGAACGGGATGAGATGAGTGGTAAGGCATCCTTGGGCATGATGTGTCGGACCTGTGGGTGGGGTGGGGGACTGGGGGGCAAGACAAGCAATCCGTGCAAACATGGAGAGAGAGTGTGAAAGGCTACGAACAGAACGAGGGAGGGAGGGGTGTGAAGATTAGGTCTCGAGACGATGCATCGTCAGCTCTCACCAGCCCAAGAAGGGTGATGCCCTGTGTAGGTGAATGGCAAGGTTTGCGGCGCAGCATCGATCGGGATGTAAGCGCCTCACGAAGAGGTGGGCGGTTGTTCTCGTAGCGAAAGTTGGCGGGAGGGAAGCACGGACAGAAGGGGGGAGGGAGGTGAAATGCAGGTCTCGAGACGCTGCAGTCACCGTCAGTAAATTCCTTCTCTTGAAACAAAGACGGATGGGGAGAGGGAGGGAAAAACTGTTGGGCAATGCGATAGGGAGTGTTCGGCCCAGCCAACCCCGGGTTATATCCTACCCTGGGAATAATTGACAGAGAACGACACAGACTTGGGACGAAGAAGAAACGAGGACGAAACGAAGAAGAAACGAAGAAGAAACGAGAAGAAACTAAGAAACGAAACAAAGAAGAAGCTAAGAAGAAAGGAACAAGCAAACAAAAATAGGATCTGAAAAATAAACAAACAAACAAACTCAGCCACGAGAAAACTGCCACCATGAGAATGTTGAACAGGGAGCAGCGTGCGCATAAACGTACGATGCGCTTCCACAATGGGGCAATGAGACACCTGGCTGGCCAGCACCTTCGCCACATGAGATGGTCCCACCAGAACCACACTATGCAGAACGACGACAAAGGGGTCCTCAAGGAGGAGGAGAAGGAACTGCAGACATGAGGCACAAAACATCGTCAGGCAACAGCCCCCCCTCCACCCAGGGATCAGGATAAACACCTGGAACAATCCACCTAGGCAAACAAACTCAAGGACCCGTTCAAAGGTCCGACACTCACCATCCATCGGGGGCAGGATGGGCCGCGGACCGGGAACCTGGACATCCCTCTGGATGGGTTACAACCGGCCCGAGCCTCTTTCGTGTCCAAATTCCTGATTCCGTCAGAAACTAAGGTGGTGACACAAGGGGGAAGAAGGTCATGGTTAAAACCCTTCCGAGCAGCGGCGCTGCCAGTAGAGACGAAATTTACATGAAACACGCCAGTAACTGGGTGTTTCATGATGATGCCGCCTTCAAGTCGGCCAATGATAAAGCCAAGTGGATTGGTCGGCGACTAGAAACCCTCAAAGGAAACCCCCAAAGCCAGGGACCAATTTTTGATTCAACCCGTTACGCTGCGAGCGGGCAGAAGTCCGGATACATGCATGGGTGCCACAACGCCGATTAGGACCGGAGGAGAGGAGGGCACAACTGATGCAGGATTACTACTGGGTAGAGCTTCGCCATATCCCAGTCGAAATCCAGGCGGCCTTCGTGTACGACCTTGGGATGATGTACGATATCATCGCCTTTATTGACCCCCTCCCCTCCTTCGTCGCCAAAAGGGATGATTACCTGATGCCGGCCTTGGATTTTCCTCAAGGCCAGCCTTTCTCCCTAGATGACATGATTCCGTACCAAATAGGGGTAAAGAATACATGATTCACACTGCTCATAAGATGCGGCCATGGTGTCATAAATGCAACGCATACGGCCATCTAAGTATGGAGTATATCTGCCCGCTCCACCCGCACAAACCGGCCTGGCCAACTGGGAGGCTACTAAGAGACCCTATCAAAGTAACCCAATGGCGTGCGGTTGAGCCGGGTCATGAGGGATGGGTATATGTCGAGGACCCAACAAAGGACGGAGCACTAGTGGGGTGGGTGTGGGAAAAATCAAGGGAGCCGGACTGGGAGTCGTGGCCCCCGAACACATGGGTCCCTCCTGCATCGGTGGAGGAGAAAGTGGAGGAGAAGATGTAGGTGGTAGAGTCAAACCCACAGGAGAATCGAGAAAATGCAGAGTGGAAAACAGTGGGAAGGAAAAGTGATAAGGAGACCTAGGTTCAGAAGAAGCAGTTGGCACACGGAGGGCGCTCGGGAGGGGACCTGCCAGGACAGGCACATATGCTGGAGAACAAATGGCACGTCCCGAAAAAAAGCGACGGTGGGGGCCAGGTCCCGACGGTAAAGCAATATATCTTGGACCTGGGAACGCCCTTCCCACTGGGACACACACAGTTGGTGGAGCACGAGGGAGTGGCGGGTTGCTGAGAGGATCAAGAAGGGGGGTCAGCCAGTGCCAACAAGATGTTGAAAGATCCATTGAGACAGGAGATGCAGACCCGGAGGTTGGGTGTGGAAGTCACGGGATAGGAGGAGACGCAGACCCGAAGGATGGAAATGGAGGGGGAAACCCGATCGGTCTCAGGAAGGGGAGAATCGACACGCAATGAAAACAACAACAGCGAAGTCACAGTCCAATCATATAACAGCGGCTGTGGCCAACCCCTTTCAAACAGCTTTTGTCCCTGAGTCGATGGAGGTCGACCCCTCCTGGAAAGCACCACTGCATCGCCAGAGGGGCTATCCCCGAAACAGGAGGAGGAGGCACGGGGGGAGGGGGCACCGCCTCAGGACCGTACGATTGAACAGAAGCTAGTTGCTATAGCAGACTGGTTGATGGCCAACCTGAAGGCTGAATATGGCCCCCTCACAGACGACTTTTGGGATCAAACGTAATTGGATGTGTTCCCCGTGCTTGATACAAGTCCCTCTCTGAGGAGTGTAGTAGAAAATGGACTTCCAACGGGTGTGAGCTGGACGGCCGTGTGGCGCAGACTGGCCTCTATAGTTTTTTCTCGTTTCCCGCCACCTCAATCAGCTACCGTAAATGGGCCATCCCAAGGTGAGCAAAAACAGAGGAGACAATTCCGCCCCCTGACCCAGCACCTCCGGATCCGGAGGAGGATATGCCTTTGGATCTGGTGCGCAGAGGAAAGCTTAGACACGTCATTGAACAAGGGCATGACAAGGACCCTCTCTCCCAGACAGCGTCATTACTGATACGTAAAAGAAATGGGAGATGGGAGAGGGGTTTGTCTCCATCAAGAAACGGAAGGCAAGAGGGCGCCAATTTACAAGGCTGGTCCTCTTTCTGGGCAGAACCGCGGAATTGCCTATCTGAGGCAGTGGCAAGGATCCTTCAGATGCAATTGGAATCACACATTGTGGACTCTCTGCCGCCAGGGGCACAGGCCACAACATCTATGGTATCGGGGCCCGACAGAATCATCTAGAGATGTCTATATCCACTACGACCCGGACACAGACGCAGGCCTGAAGTGGTATTCTCATCCCCAACTTTTGGACCTGCAGACAGTCAAGCTAAAGTCCAACAATATCTGGATATGTTTATGTGCCATCCTCAGGATGTCTAGGCATGTTTATGTGCCATCCTCAGGCTGGGTCTCCGGGCAGGGGAAACAGTGTGGGACTGGGACCGACTGTCGTGGGTTTGTCTAGGAACATGAGAACCCCTACACAATGGACCCGGTCAAGGCGGTGTATGGAAAGGACAAAATTTGAAACCAATGCCAACGAGCTGCAGACTTGGATTTACGATCCTTGAATGTGAACGGCCTGGCTTCGTGCAAAATAGATAAGTAGACTGCAATACGGGACCTAATGAGAGGGGTGGGGGGTAGGAACTGGCCGGATATAGTATGCATTCAAGAGACACACCTCATGGACACCCCAGAACATAACCGCATCCATAAGACGCTGTGGCCACATAAGGCATTCAGAGCGCAAGCTCCGAAACCTAGTAGAGCGGGGGAGGCCATTTGGATTCCCCCGAAATCCCGCGCAGAACCGGTACACTGGGTGGTGGACCAGGAAGGCGGCAGATGGGCGTCAGTTCTAGTTACATTGGAACTAGAAATACTTCGCATCCAGTGCGTCTATGCCCCTAATACATTTGGGGGGAGAAGGGTGTTCTTTGAAAACTTGAAGACACAAATCCTTGCCGAGTGTCCCAGTTATCATGGCTGGCGATTGTAACGCAGCCCGGGATAGATGGATGGACAGATGGAAGATACCGTCATATGTGGAGGAGGACGAACGGATGATCCGAGATTTTTCTCTCATTAAATGTTTTTGATTCCTTCCGCATGAATAACCCCGACATAGGATATTACTCATGCCTAAGGAAAGTCGGGACCGAAAACAGGTCCAGATCCAGAATAGACCTGATCTTAATCCCTGAAAACATGGGGGGCTCGCTGCTTTTGGCAGGGATCCTCCCTGCGAGTCCGGACCCAGGACTTTATCACAAAATGTGCACGATAATTATGTCATTCCGCAAGAAACCTGACCAAGGCTCTGGGTGCTATAAACTCAATACATCCATCATGCAACATAAATCTTTCCAAGCCTACATTAGAGACCATATATGCGGCGCATCACGATGCGCTGCACCGCGCACGTGCGTCGCACCATGCATCACGCACGATGCGCACGCACTGCATGTGGCGGCGCACCTCTAAAAACGGGGGTCGAAAAAAGAAGAAAAAAAAGTTGTGAGGGGGTGTAGTAGAACCGGCCCCCTGCTCGCATAAAATAAGAAACGGGCAGCCAATTTTTTTTTGGAGGCCACGCATTGGCCTGAACGCTTTTAGTAAAACTTGTAGTCCGTGTAATACTGTGTGTGTATGGTAGGGTTCTTGCAGTCTGTATGGCAGGGTTCTTGCAGGCCAAACTCAGTCATGATGAGGGTCGCGATCTCTCAGAACGTTCGCTTCTTATTACTTCTAAAGTAAAAAACGATAGAACTGACAATCGTTTCTCCTGGAGCTTTTTGCTAATAATAAAAAGAAAAGAACGTAAAGGAAGAAAATCAGAATGACTTACTGTCGCCCGGATCCCTCAAAAGAGGCACCAACTGTGAGAAAAGAGAATGAATTTTCAGCTAGAACATGAAAAGATGCATCACCTTCGGTTTTCTCTTTTGATCACGCGGTGAGCGGTGGAGCGAAGCCCCGCGCGTCCAATCTGTCAGTACCTCAACGGGACTATTCACCAATGGCCTCGCTGCACTACTCTCGACATGTACACAAGACAGTTATGGCAATGTATCTTTCCATGTTCATGCAGAGGATTCAATCTCATTTATCCAGAGATTCTCCAAAAAAATAAAAGAAAGGTTCCTGGGATACGGTATGTGCTTTTACCTGAGGCCTAGCACTAGCACTTCCAGAAATGTATCTGATGGCACTTACGCCTAGACTACGAATCTGACCACACTCGGACTTTTTCTACTAAGCTCTGAACGTGATTGCGGTCAGATTTGTCCAAGTCTCGGATGGGATACCTTCTACATTAGCACGCGCCACCAAAACCATCCATCGTGGACGCGTGCTGAGGTCGAACGAATCTCTCTCTCTCTCTCTCTCTCTCTCTCTCTCTCACACACACACACACTCCTCGTTAATCTCAAGGGTTCCATTCGACACCCAAGTGTCGACTGACGCGCGCCTTGAGGGATTGATCTCTCGACGTTGGACAACCGCCAAGTGCGGTTGAAAGCCACACCCTCTTCTGCACCCTGCGGAGAGTGGGTGGAACACAGGTTCATACCTGTGGTGGCAATCGTCTCTTATCGCCCTGGAGACTAGCTCTATCATTAAGGGCCTGGAGGGAAGTCAATGGGTTTGACTTTGACGGTTGCCACGGACTACAACGTCCAACTATAAAAAACAACAAGCAAAATCAATCAATAAATAAACATCCCAACACTCATATATCAAATCAAATCTCGAGATAAAATAAAATAGTCATCAGGTATGCAGATCGTGCTTAACATGGTTGTCATTCTCACCGTCTCCAAGGTACGGCTCATATACCAAGCTCCTAAATACTAACATGCATAAAACATAGACACAAATCATAGCCACATTGCCATACACCAATGTGGTCAACTTTACTGTTCCCTGTAACTCACACCACGCCTCAGACACTCAGGCCCCATTCATAGTTCAACTTTCCATAAATCTCATAAATTCTTTATAACGGCCATTAAAAGAAGTCCGCTTAAAACTCTCAAAGAAAGATATAAAATCTCAGGGCTAAGGCAATCAAGTTGAGGTACAGGTGTCAACAAAGTTGTGTCGTGAACCGACAAGTCCGCGATCAACCAACCGACCTGTTATCAGTGATAACAGAAGATGATCCTTGCAGGATCAGGCTAAAACTAGTCTAAACCCTGGATCGAATGTCCGAAGAAGACCTGTATCATACGACAGGTCAATGTCGGAGCTAAATCGTCAATGTATGAAGATGAAAGTCCCATGACACATTCTCACTCAAGACTCTCCTGATAGCCCAGCCTAGGCCTACCTCTAAGCCAGTGCCAAAAAAAAAGGTACAACTATGGCAGAATCTCCTCTTTACAGAGTGGATCGCCAGAGTCGCCACCTGTCAAAATATAATACATCTCCTCTAAACTAAGAAAATTTTGGCAACGCTTCCCGTAGGAAAAGTATCTTCTCTGAATTTATATCAGCCTGAATATGAAAAAAAGGAGTAATCTTTAACTTTCCAAAGTCAAATTTTGTCCAACTCCTTGAATTAGCAAAAAGTTGGGCAGCACTCCTTTTAGAAAAGGAGACTTGATCTCTCTTATTCAACTCGTTGAAATTCAAAGAAATTTATTAGACTTATAGAGTATCAATAGTCTCAAATTCAAATTTAATCTTTTTACAAACTTCACAAGCAGCAACTAATTCAGGACTCCACTTGGTAGCCTCTCGAATAATTTCATTACCTTCATGAGCTAAATCTCTTCCCTCATTGCGTGCTTGTACGCAAGCTTCCAAAGCTACTCGGTTAGCTACAGCTCCTGGAGCATTTCCCCAAGGATGACCCGATCGGAGAGCAGCCTTCCAAATTTTTACTAAGCCATATATAAATATAAAGACAAGTTGAACTTTGAAAAGTCAAATTTTGACTAAGCTCCTGGAGCATTTCCCCAAGGATGACCCGATCGGAGAGCAGCCTTCCAAATTTTTACTAAGCCATATATAAATATAAAGACAAGTTGAACTTTGAAAAGTCAAATTTTGACTAACTTCTTGGATTTGCAGAAATTTCGGGACCGCTTTTCGTAGAGAAAGTAGCTTACCAAAATTTATACAAAGCCAAGTATAACAAATGATCCCAGAAAATGCTAAAATTGAAACTAACTCCTATAGCTCTAGCACGTGGCGAGCAATTAAAGCAACTAGGTATCAAGTGAAACCCAGACTAAGTAATGATCTCACTCAGCCATATGCAAGGCCAAACCACAGAGGTAAGTACAATCTTATGGGAACCTGTCTAGCTCAGCCATAGAATATACACAAACACGGGGCACTGCAACTTCTCTTCTTTGGGCACATGACTAGGTTAGCCAGCCTAGTCGCCGTGAACCATTTAAGTATCCAAGTTATATATAATTGTATGCACTTAATCTTTTGAGGCAACATATGACAGAACCGATCATCTTAGATCAAGGTTCAACTTGTACCTTCTTTCCACAATTTTATTCTTTATTCATACTCTCTTCAGTTGGTGATAAACTATAGTCAGACCATCCAATCTTATGGAAAAATGTCTGACTAGCCTGTTCATAAATATAGTAGTATAGAATATAAACAATTTTAACCTTTTGGTTTCAGCATGTGCGCGGCTCCCAGACCAGACCTCCCAATCTTATGGGAACCTGTCCAGTCCTTCGCCTCAGAATAAAACAAAGAGAAACTAATAAACATCGAAAAATCCCAAACGAAACAAGGCAGCCAAGCCATCCAATCTTGTGGAAACCTGCTTGGTCCCTGAAAAAGCAATCACAAGCAGCCCTCGCAAGTCAAAGCAACCAGACCACCCAACCATATGGGAACCTGTCTGGTCCTTCAGGCAATCGAAAATAAACATAGCTCTAGGCCCTCCAATCTTATGGAGACTCTCCCAGCCTTTGATCAACCCAGTCAAACACAAGCAATACAACCTTCCTCCCACCTTTCCCCCAGATGCAACCCCACCATTTGCTTTCAGTCAGACACCAAAATTGAAACTGGCATTGCGCATACCTTTCTTTATTTAAATCTGGTTTATCCTGAGAGTCAAACTGAACGACAAAGTAGGGGTGCACTCAGTATATTTATTCAAAACATAGTTAGGAATACAAATAATGCGTTATAACAGGGTTTATAGAAGGAAAGCAATGGTTACCTGTCAGTTCCCTGCCTCCAGAACTCCTCCTGAGTTTATAGAGGGAAAGCAAAAGGTTACCTGTCAGTTCCCTGCCTCCAGAACTCCTCCTGAGTTCCAGCTCCCGCAATCGATGGGCTAGCTCCCCACAGAGTCTTGCTGCGGTCATACGAGTTGCAATCCCGCCTGCCGCCTTCCTCTCTGAACAAGATTAGACTTAGATTAAAAAGGGCAGAGGGTAAGGGGTTTTAGACGCTCGAGATACAAGAGAGGGACTCAACTCTCAAGAGACGGCCTTGTTGCCTTGATTCGCCTGAGGGCCCTGCAATGGTGGCCAGCGTACACAGCAGCTTGGTTAAATCGAAGTCCAAGTGCCTACCGTTGACCTTCTAACGACATTCCAACTCACACAATAAACCCCTTTTTTCACGCTTGATTACTTCCTTCAAGTCACTGTGCCATTTCCTCTAACCAAACTGCCGCTTCAGCATCCACCAGCTATTTGCAATGGTAATCCAACACTTTCGGCCATACCAGCCACTTCAAATTTCAGAGGCAATAGCGTGCGGCACACCGAAGATAAGCACGCTACGAGGGAGAGGTCTTTTGTAACTGTGATAAGACAACCCGACTCCCGTACCCGCAAAATGCGCAAAATGAAATTGAATCTCCTTATTGAAGGTCGGGAAATTTTTGTCGCCGTTTCAGAGCTACTTACTTTCGCAACCCTTGCCGAACATGCCTAGCATCCAGCCTGGCCAGATGCCGGTAATCCAAAGCAAACCAGGCCCGCAAAGAACAGCCCATGAGTTGCCAGTGGTAAAAGCAAGCGGACAGACGAGAGCGGGCGTCAACTGAGCAACCGACCAGTACATAAAGTCGGGAAGGAGTCCCCTTCAAAAACACAAAAATATACTGCTTTTCCAGCCATGTGCACAATGGATTAGGGACAGCCGCTTCCCTCTTGGTACGATAAAGAAGAGTATAATGAATCTTTTGCTCGGGCCTGGGCAGATACACCCCCACAACAGCCTGGTTCCGCTGCGCTCGCTGTTTGGAGTCTTCTAAAATAAAATGCATCTCCCACTGATACATCGTCATATTTGAGGTAAGATATTTCCCTCCCCTCGCTGTTGCTCGTTCTTCCCTTCCTTATAATCTGTCGCATCTACTCGTTGCTTTCTTTCCCACTGTCCTATTCTCCTCAATCTCATTTATCAATCCTTTCACGCTCCCCATCATCACTCTATCATCATGCCCGACATTTCTCACGGCTGACCACACAGCTCCAATAGCCCATACCAACTAATCTACTAACTCCTTGTGAAAACTAATGCTACCATCATACTCGTAATGCCTCAAAACCCCATAATCGAGTCTTCACTCGCTCGATTCGGCTGAGGAACGAGCGAGATATTTCCTTTTTCCCTCACCACCTCCACTTTCTTTTAGCACCTTCGCGCAGCGTTTTTCCGCTGAGGAATGAGCGAGATATTTCCTTGTTCTATACTAAGTTTCATGCTAATCTGACCCCGAATTTGAGTTCGCCTAAACTCAAAACATCAGATTTGCATCTTCTCTCGCCTGATTCGTCAAGAATCGGGCGAGTTCTGCACTCTTCCCTTCGCCACTTCTCTCTCCCTCTCCGCCATCTTCGTCCCCAGTCTGAATGCACCTGGCGTGATTTTGCGCCGAGGTTCACCCTCCTTTCTCATGCCTTCATGCTTCTCTTTTGCCAGCCTCCCTGTCGCAGCGTCCAGCCTCCCATCCCGTCCTCCTACGCGCCAGCTGCCTCAACATTCTTGTTCTCTCTCTCTCTCTCTCTCTCTGCTGCCCACCCGTCACACCTTTTATATGCCATGCGCTCTTTCGCTGCGCTAAGTTGCTCCTCCTATTTGCGCTAAGCTGCACACTCACTCGTGCACCGCACGGGTCTTACTCTGGACAGGCAATGGGTCAGCGGCCACCAAAGTCCAAGTCCGCTGGAACATCTGTTGCTGAATCAATTAGCCCCGGGGCAGAAACCGACGAGTGCGACCTGCGCTCGTCCGTCGTCGTGATCTTGGCACAGCCATGGGTCGATGGGCTCGAGGCTTGCTGCTAGCCTAAGTGTGGGGCTGGATTGGCCGGGCCCGATCCTAGTGGTAGTAGCCAATGCTCCGATGAAAACGTTGAAGACCAAAGTGGAGGCGGGTTCCATAGTAACGACCGTTGCAGCCTGTACTGATGCAGGCCTCCCGACAGTACCCTGGGCAGGCTCACACCCAAACTCTCGCAGGCAGACGACGGGGGTGGACTGCACCCCGCAACAGCCCCTACCACCCTCAAGTTGTAGCCCCACAGGCTCACTCAGAATGCTCTCCAATTAGGAAATGGGAGAAGTAACGACCACGGACCTCATCACTTTCCATGCAGGTTGACCTCTCCAGTCTGTGCTTCAACGCGGGAGGGATCCAAAATTCTCGCCAGCATCCCCAACTCACAGGAACGAGAACAGGCCAACTGAAAGAGGCGCGTGGTCAAAGTCCTTGATTACCGTGACGGCCACCCGTGCCCTACGGCTTAACAATGAAGCTCGTCGGTTCCGGCGTCGGCCTCAGAGCCGATCACTGGATCCAAGGCACTTAGCAAAATTTAGAAGTAAGCAAAATGATAATAATAAGAGGAAACATGAAGACCCAGAAAGGCAAAGGGGACAAATGGTCGCGCGTCCCGCTGGCCCGTGACGCCGCGCACACCCAGGTTGCGCATGATTGCACCTCCCCGTCAATACCCCACGCGCACCGCTCACTTGGGCGAGGACCTAAACTACCTCCAACTCGCGCGCCGTCAAGCGAACGAGGCTGCATTAGTGCGACTTGCAAAAAGCATGCCAAATACCCTTGTAAGGGTATTTGGTACGACAGCGTCGAATCCAAGATAATATTTTGTTGGTTAATGAACTTCTCAAGTTGTCTTGACAAGACAGACAAAATGCAGCCGTGGACTTCATTGATTTTGAAAAAGCATACGACCACGTGGATTGGCTCTTCCTGGATAAATGCATGGACAAAATGAATATTGGCCCATCCTTTCGACGCTGGATCCAGATCTTACACCGCAACGCTACTACATCCGTCTAGGTAAACGGCCTTCTAGCACCGGTGATCTCGTTGCAACGATCGGTCCGCCAAGGAGACCCTTTGACCCCCTTCCTCTTCATCATTGTGATCGAGGCATTGGCGGCAAACCTCCGGGCTAACAAAGATCTAACTAAACTACAGATCTTTGCTATCCCGAAGGACGAGATCCCTATTTGCTCGATGTTTGCGGATGATTGGACTATTATTGTGGATACCACCTCCGAGAATATGGAAGAAATTAGGAAGTTGTTGGAGAGGTTCACGACTGTCTCTAACATGACCGTTAATTGGGGAAACATAACTCTGGGGTGGTGGATCCACCATCAAGGGGCGCACCCCCCGGAGTTGCCATGAGTTAAATGGTTACCAGAGGCGGCCCCGGTCAGCGTCTTGGGAATCATGTTGACGACGCATGGAAGACCAGCATCGAACGATGACTGAGTCCTTAAATCGGCACTACAGAAATTAAGACTGAGAAATGCAATGGAATAGTAAACATACTTCTCTAATTGGCAGGGCACTTGCAATTAACAACACAGTGTTTGCGGCTCTCTGGTACAAATTCGCAATCTGGGATCTTAGAAAAGAAGCAGTTAAATCCCTTAAAAGGCAAGCAACCACCCTGTTGTGGAGAGGAAACAGCGAGTTGCTAAATGTCATTAGTCGGGTGGCCTGGTCGTCGGTGATCCAGCCCAAGAACAAAGGGGGCCTGGGGATCCTCGACCCCGACATCTAGGTCACGACATTGCTAATACGATGGGCGAGGAGAATGTTGTTCACGCCAGATCTTCCATGGCTCTCTCTTGCCTTGGAGCAAATCGCCAGATTAGCCCCACAGGCGCCGCAAGGTGTGCACCCCTGGATGTGGTTGGGAGGACCACTATTGGTCCATACCACGGCGCGCTCACACCATCAAGAGTTCGGGTCGACGAAGCAAGAAGAGACCTGTGAAGGGATGATTTCTGGCCCCGGATTCTTAAAGCATGGCGCCAGCTGCCGTTGCCCGACAAAACCCCGCCAACCACTTGGGAAGAGGTGAAGCGACAAGCCCTCTTCGGCAATAGAAATATCACCGTTAGAAACAGGAGGGTGTACCGCAGTTCGGATTCCCCACGGAGTAGCTGGGTCATAGAGGGTATAGTCAAGGTCAAGGATACATCGGACTTAAAGAACAAAAACTGAAAAACGGTACTACAATTGACGGTCTCCATGAGGTATTGTCATGACGTCGAGAGAAACCTGGATGAATTGATTTTTGCGGTCCCTCTTGACTGGGCCCGCATTTTGCGTAAAGGACCACGATTGACAAAAGGGGATTGGGTTGTGACCCCGGGAGATATTGAGAGTGTGGGCAGCGTGGTGGAGGTACGGGCTGACGAATCCTTGGTCAGCCTCCTCCACAGAAGGAAGGAAAACGTCCTCTCTAAATACACCCCAGAGGCGGTGAGGTGGTGTAAGAATGTGGAGGTGTACGAAATTCGCATGATGAGGCAGAAGGATCTATGGGTCACCTTTCAACCAGAGACACCTCTGGAAGAGCTCCCCTTCGACCCGGAGGAGTGGCACTGGAGGCCTAGAAGTAGGTCGCCAGCAATAGGAGTGGCACTGGAGGCCTAGAGATGGAGGAGAGACACCATTAACTCTTCTAGGGGCTCAGACACATCTCTCGAACAGAGCGTCGGTGGGTCTGAATGTGTCTGCGGGGCGATGTGTGGGTCTCTAGCCTTGGCCAACGCCTAAAGTGGGGAAGGCAACGTTACCACTTCAGCACGAGTAAGAGCGGCTAACACTCCTACTGGCCCGAGGTGTTTCCCTGTGAGCTGCTCGCAAAAGCACTCCCAGGATTCGAAGATAAGCCCACCACTGTGGGCGAGGCTACCTTCGTTGTGACCTTTTTGCCTCAGCACATGCAAGTGCCCCTAGCGACTCGGTCCCTCCACACCTCGTAATCCAAACCAAGCTTCACCCATGCGGGTGTCCCTTGGGCTCCCCTAGCCTTTTCTTTGATGGGCGCCACGACTCCACCATGTGAAGTCTCGCTAGCCCCATCCTCCTCTGTCAACTCCCCAAGGTCTAAGAAATCGTCAATCTCAATCGTTTGACCATCGTGGTCAACGAACATTAACTGACCCTTCTTCTTCCAGTCTTGGGGTAGTCTCTTCCTACATCATGAGATGCCTTATGCGCAAACCCCAACTTTGCCTCAATGTCCAGAGCGTTCTTACTAAAAGAAGCGAAGGTGTGCTGTTCGACATAGGCCTCATCAACCAGATTGGTCCTTACCTCTGCAGGTAGGCACCTTAGGTAATCCGTCAGGAGAACCTGCTGGTCAAAACGCACACCAGGTACCACGAGAAGGCGTTCTACGGTGTCTGTAAGCTCTCTAACATCCTTGAACCTGCGGGAACAAAGGTTGTTGATAGCATCGGTGGCCTTTTGAGCCCCTTGCGGGTCATGCCACCTGTTGTAGAAGGATTGTACGAACTATTCCAATGTCTGGGACTGAGCCCAGGCATCGAAATCATGACCGTAGCCCTGTTGCTGCACTGGGCCATTCAACCAGCGAGCTGCTGATCCTTCTAGAAAAAAGGCAGCCACAACAACTTCTTGCTCTGGCCTTGTGAGCTTGTGCCTCACATAAGTAGGCACAGTCCTCACCCAGGTGTCTAAGTCCTCTTCCTTCTTCCTGTCACCAGAGAAGGGCTTGGGACTCATCAAAGGTATCTTGGGCATCCACTGYATAGGCTGCATGGGCCCAGGTGCTTGCTGCAGCGGCTGCATAGCTACTGAGACAAGTTGTTGTACACTAACCTGGGCCTGGCTTGACAATGGGACTGTGGTGACCACTGTTGTAGATGGTACGGCTGAGACTCTTTGAACCGGACCACTAACTACTCCTACACCACAAGGAGGGGGCATGTCAAACATAGGAGAAAAGGATTGTCCCGTGGGTCGCGGCATCGTTGAAGGACCCGCGCCTGCAGGGGGAACTACAACAAACTGTGGCTGCCTCATCACTGGACGAGGAGCTTGGAGTGCATCCAGAATTCGTTTCTGGCCTGCCACTAGATCAGTCAACAGTTCCTGTTGAACTGTTTGCGCTTCTGCTATAGATAGGACAGCATTACGCAGCACGCGTCCAGCAGGCTCTAATGTCGCCTCATCTAGGTCCTCTAGTCTGCCTAGTGCCTCCATCCTACTCTCTAATCTGGCCTTCCTCATGATTGCTTTTCTTCTCCTCTCTGATGCTTCGTCCAACTGCCACCGTAACTCATCCTGAAGTTCTTCCACTTTTTGGATTTCTATGTCCTCAGGTGTGAGTAGAGCCTGTTGGTTGACTTGCAAGCCAATAGATTGACTAACTGCACCCGATCCACCCTGTCCAGCCCCTGACGAAGAAGACTGGGAGGTGGACTGCGATGTCGAAGAGACGGTAGCCATCGCAGCCGCTAAGCTGGCTGCTGCGTCCCTATTCCTCCTCGCCGCTGCCCTCTCCCTAGCTTCCCTTCGTAGCCTCCTCTCCTCTCCTGGACCTAACACCAAGAAAGTCAGTTGACTAAGAGCGGTTTTCCGTGTGGTCCTAATGGGTTGCACTAGCCTTTGCTCCTCCTCACTGATGTCTTCACTCATGAGCTACGGTGTGTGTGATCTAAACTAGAACTCACACTGAATCCTACCTTAGCGTGACACACAACCGTCTGTGATATACAAATATTATCAGTCGGCATGAACAAAAACAAATAGGTGATATAATCACAACTAATGTCAGGTCCTACACGATATATCACATCTATTTTTAAATCAGTCTAATACAGATCACCTTACAGCAAAGAGTCTACTCTGTCTGTAGTTGTCTGTCAGTTGTCAGCAAAGTCTGTAACAACTAACTAATCAAAGAATGAAATAACATCTCCTGCTGGAGATGTATACTGGATGGCTCTACTACACGATAGTTAATTGCCACTGTGAACAGTTACCGGAATCCCCCCCTCCCCCTGTATCCTTCTTGATTGGTCACTTTGTGTCAACGTCCTTAGCATCTGGTTGAGCAGCGTGTCTGAAGGTGTGCAATCCGGCCCACCCCTGTATCCCAAATCATTGTCGAACATGCCAGCCCATCCACTCTTATTTATCCTCGTACGAAACGAGCCTTACCACCCGGTTTGATCTAGCTGATCCGGAGGGATTTAAGGAGAGCCCCCATCTCCTCAGGAATTATTTCACATCGCAGACAAGACGACGATCACAGCCAGAATCAACACCGAGTCCGCAGCCAGAAATATTTATAGACGGTCTGGTAGGCGTCTCATTAAAGGCTGGCATGCCTTGCACAACCTCTATTGCGCAAGCAGCAGAACCAAGGACTTGCAACAAAGCATCCGTGTACTACTCCCAGCAGTTTGGCATGGTGACCGTGACCCGAGTGCTTCGTCCAGGGCCCTTCAGACGCTTTGCCCGTCTCCCACCAGCTTGCTGCCCAAGAAGATTGTCGACTCTCAAGGTTGAGCGCTCGCGACACCTCACATCAAGAGGACTCTCAAGACAGAACTCACTTCCTCACGGTAAGAAGACATGAAGAGGGCATATAAGGAAGAGAGCAACGTACCTCATAAATGCTGCCCCCAACCACAGATTTCTCACCGACAACCTTATGTGCAATTATGATGACCGGTCTTTGCCTCGACACAACCAACAGCAGAATGCGGTTCCACCTCAACTTAATATGCCACATCAGCAAGTTCTCATCATCCAGCATACACCCCGTATGTCACCAAATAGCTCCCTGCCGCGCCCACACTACCCTGGGCCGCCTAACATTCAACGCCAATGCCTTATCACTGCCACACACCTCATGCGAAGCACCAATAGCTATTGCGAAGAACCATTGAAGCGCAATATGAACCAGCTCCAATACCAAATTGCAAGGAAAACAAGCAACAGCGAGATGACAATTCCAGTTCACACCATCACATTGAAAGCCAGATAGTCACACTGTGTCCAAAGAGTAGCATTGCACCAATAATACACCAATGGAGGTTCGTAGTACTGAAAACCAATGTTCACGGAGAGCAAACTCTCTCCCCCCAACACAAGAGTCCAGTTCCTTCACACTCACACTTGGCGCTCAGCGCCCAGCCTAATCCTACACAGCAACTACAGACTACAAAAAGACAATGCAACTGTTGACATCAGCGGCAACCCGAAGTACTTGAAGATGACGCTCATGCAGACCATCGCCAATATAAGGTAAGTGCCCTCACATCATCATCATCATCATCATCATCCTTCACCTATCCCCTAACTACACCCACACCTGTCCTCTCTTTCACTCGAAGACCACCCCTGCGCTTCACTACAAGCCCGCCAGCTATGGTGGCTGGGCTATGGCGCTGCCCTCAGCAGCGCCTTCCTCCTCTGCACGACCGCACGTGCTGCACCTCGCCTCCCAGCGCTAGCAGCAGCCCACGAGCATCTGCTCCAGCAGCGCTGCCGCCAGCATGCGAGTGCCTGAATGAGGCAGCCAGGGCCGAGCTCTTTCCTTTATGGAAAGAGTTGGCCTGCTCTCGCAGCCTGGCTGCACTGGCCTGGGCCCAAAAGCTTTCGGAAGGCCCCAGGACGCTGCCTGCGTACAGCAGCTACTGGGCTGCTGAGCCTCGTTCGGTTAGGCGCCCAATTGTCTCTGTATGAGGTTGCGAATCACGCCCAGGGCCTGCATTCTTTGGAAAGGCACGGAGGGCCGTGGAAATGTCTTTGTTGCTCGGCCTGTGTTTCTCTCAACCTACTGGCGCGTCGCAACTGCCTGGACACCAAATATGAAATTGATAGTCGAGGGCCTCTTGCAAAAAGCCATGCCCGCCTTCACTTAGGGCGGGTAATGCTGCAAACAGGGCCCCATAGGCCGACCGAGGACCCTGATCCTCGCAATTAGTAGGATCCCGTGATTGGGATCACGGCTGATCACCCAATCATGGGACAGCCAGCAAGCGGGAGCAGNGGATCCCGTGATTGGGATCACGGCTGATCACCCAATCATGGGACAGCCAGCAAGCGGGAGCAGCCCTAAGTGAAGGCTGCGCTCACCGCCGCTTGCTGGGTGAAGCATTTTCAATACTTCAATATTTTTCTAATTTATGAAATAAATTAATTAGTTGGATCCCGTGATTGGGATCACGGCTGATCACCCAATCA
>BFEA01000010.1:343774-357084 GCA_003427395.1 Chara braunii | reverse complement strand
TTGCTTTCATATCTTTTTGTAATTTCAAAATTAAATAATTAGTTGGGTCCCGTGATTGGGATCACGTCTGATCACCCAATCACGGGACAACCAGCCAGCGGGAGCAGCACTAAATGAAGGTTGCGCTTACCGCTACTTGCTGGATGAAGCATTTTCGTTACTTTAATATTTTTGTACTTTCGAAAGTAAATAATTAGTCGCACCTCGTGATTGGGATCACATCTGAGCACCCAATCTAGGGAGAGATAGCAAGCGAGAGCAGCCCTAAGTGAAGGTTGCGCTCACCGCCGCTTGATGGGTGAAGCACTTTTATTATTTTCATATTTTTGTAATTTTGAAATTGTATAATTAGTAAGATCCCATGATTGGGATCACGTTTGATCACCCAATCACGGGATAGCCAGCAAGCGGGAACAACACTGAGTGAGGACAGCGTGCTGCTCACTAACACCTGCATGATTATTGGTCTGCTTTATTTTATGTTTGAAGCAAACGACACCCCTATGCAGTATATGAACAAGGAGTGCGCAAACTGCACCCGTGTACAGTATTTGAACAAAGGTTGTGCAAGCTGCGTCCCTGTGTTGTATTCGAACAGGGACAACACTAGCTGCACCCTTGAGCCGTATTCAAACAGGATTGTGCAATGTGAATCCGACACTAAGGTAATTTAGTTGATTGGGTTCAAGTGAGGCTTACTGCAAAATTGATCAGAGCACACTAGACGAGGCTGGTCTCCATAGCAGAGCATCAATCAGGCTATTGGGATGGGTTTGGTTACTTTGTCCACATCAGTAAAGACTTGGCTAAAGGGACAAGCCATACATGAGCGCCTATGGAAGAGGGCGGTAGGCAAATACAGACCACCTCAAAAGTGGCCGCTGCAATAAAACCCCAGGAACTTAATCTATCTATTTATTAATCTATTATTTACTCACCTTTGAGCTCATCACATATAGCAAGGTTGACCGCTCACAATTGAGCATACTTAGTTGGGAAGGATTTGGACAGCTTGAGAGAATGTGAAAAACAAGTCTTCGCACGAGGTTTTGAAAAGTGTTCTAATTGAGGGAGACTGTTTCATTTTCGGAGACGCATCCAAAGATCAGATACCACAAAACTCAGGGGAACTTCATTTTGAGCACTTTGATCGTTCGGATCTTCGATCGATCAATATTCAAACATAACGAAAAATAGATGCGCGAGCATGGGTTTTCAGAGTGAGCGGTTTCGAGTACCACTATCAACTAGAGGCGCCTCGTTTTTATTTATTTATATATTTATTCACACAATTTTACCATGATTAGATGCAGCGTGGATTGCAGCTCGACAATGAGCTGTGGAGGTAGCTTTCACTACGCTGCCTGGACCGAAGCGATTATTTATTTATTTATTTATTAACGAGAGGAGAGTAAATCACGCCTCTGTACAATATTCAAACTGTCTGGGCATACTACGTACTCTTGTGCCGCAATCGACCATACGGTGCTAGGACTGTAACCCCGTGCACTATTTGAACAGGGGCAATGCAGAGCTGCACCCTATGCTGCACCCCGTGTTTTCATTGAACAAGAGGTGAGAAAGCAACATACAATAGATCTGATCCTGTACTCCACAGGCTTTGCACGTTTGGGGTTGTAATTAGCAGGTTCACGTAGTGCTCAGCAAACTTGGCTTGTTACTGGCCGGACTCTGACTCAGCCTCACCGCTCAGAAGATGCTGGTGACACACAAGCTGTTAAACAAGATTCACTGTGTGGACCCATTATGGGCAGACTCGAACTGAAGTACAAATTGTTGTCATTAGGCTCGGAAGTAGACACATGAAGGATAAACTACCTCAGCTAAAGCCGAGCCCAACAGTCTCAGCCTTAAGAAGCCAACATACTTATTTTATTTTCAGTTGAATTATTCATTCTCTTCACAAGTGGAAATGAATACCATTCATTGTCAACGAACTTAGCCCTACGAATTCAGTTAAGTTTCTTCAAGCTCAGTTCAATGTCGGGAATAAAACTTAGTCTTAACAAGATCAGCCTACTCTATGAGAACTCGACAGATATTTTAATTGTGATTTAACTTACGTGACACAAAGTTCAGTTCAATGATACAATTGAGCTCCGAAAACTTTGAATAGGTTCAGACCTCATGTAACAATTGAAATGTGTGTGAGAACAGATCTTGTGCGGTGAGAATGGATCCAAGACATACTTAGTGTGGAGGACAGAACGCAATCTGTTTGAGGCCGAACTCGGCCCAGTGATCTCAACACAGCGTATCTGAGGTCAGACTCAGTATTGGGAGATACGTTCTTCTGCAAAGTTACATCACAACAACAAATTAATTCCATCATGGAACCAAGTTGTTGTTTATCTCTTTTATCTCCATAACTCAATTTCATTCCAACAAAGTTCACATAAGTTTTCGGTAAATTCTCAGCAGGAGATCAGCTCAGTTCAATAGTGAGTTCTAAGTAAAAAGTTAGAAATTTTTTTAGCAAGTTTTCAGCAGACAGTTCGGAGTTAGTAAAACTCATTTCATTCAGTCTCAGACTCACAGATATAAGTTAGATTTCGGCAAGTTCAATACAGGATCAGTGAATCCAATTCCCTGTCAGTGAACTTTGTTTCAGTTTCGTTGGATTCTGCCCAAATTCAACGTGTTCAATTACATCTCAGAAAGTTCAGTTCAGTTTGAGTGAATTTATTTCAGATTTTGTGAAAACAGTTCGATCTCCCTGAATCAGCCTCAATGAACTCAGTTCAATTCCGATGAACTCGACCCACTCTCTGTAAGCTCGGATCAACTTCAGTGAACTCGATCTCTGTAAGTTAAGTGCAACATCAGTGAACTCATGTAAGTTTCATTATGATCAGTTGAATTCCTCTAAATTTAATCAGAGTCAATGAACTCATATCAGTTTCAGTAAGCTCACTGCAGATTCAGAGAACTTGGATCAGTTTCAGTAAGTTCACTGCAAATTCAAAGAACTCAAATCAATCTCAGTGAGCTCAGTTCAGCATTGGTTTCAGATCTAAGTGAGGCTTTCAGAGAGAGCTTCAGTTCAGCTTTCAGTTTAACCCTCAGTTCAACTCTTAGTTCAGTTTCAGTAAATTCAATTCAATCTCATTTTCGGTGAGTTCAATCTCTATGAATCAGTGACTAAGCTCAGTTCAACGTCAGTTATCACGATTTGCTCTCAGTAGACTGTGTTTCCAAGAGATGTAGTCGAGTCACAGCGGATAGTTCCGGTGACAGCAGTGACAATGTTGGCCACAGCAGATCCCGATGGTAGCAGCAACGATGTTGGTCACAACAAACAATCTCAATGACAACAGCAATAGTGTTGGTCATAGCAGGCTCTCCTGGTGAAAGCAAGGCCAACACAGTGAGTGTCATTAGTATTCAGTAAGACCGATCATGTGATAAGTAAGTAGTCTCAAGATCAATAAGTATTTTGAGGACAACGGACTCAGGACAAGATAACTTGAGCACAATCATCAGATACAAACCGCAGCAGACCTTCTCTCAAGTACAGGTCAGCACTATGTGGAGTCACTCAAGGATCATTGGACAACATACTAACCATTGTCTAATCTCCGAGTACGATATGACCTTCAGAGATGAGAGAGAGGGCTGACTATAGTGACAATGGTTCTATGATTTGTTTGTTCATTTGTGGCCTTCATGCGATAAAGAGCTCTCCTCTTCTCTCACATGATCATTTACCCTTGTCATTGCTCGAGTCAGTCAGTCTTGCACCGTCTACTCCGCCTTCGTCTGATGATCCTGTCACAGTTTCAAAATCTAGTAAATTGGCAAAATTGATGCATGCATGACATATCAGAATTCTATGATTATTATTTGCATGCTTCTCTGCTATTCCGAATCAAAATAAAAGATTCATAAGACCGGGGACCGGTGTCAGTGCGAATACCCTTACAAGGGTATCCACCCTGGTTTTTGTAAGTGACAGGAAATAGGCTTGGTTTAAAATTTAAGTATTTCGTGCGAGGGTGCGGCCGCGTCTGTGATTGACGTTTCACAAGATGGTTGACCAGAGTAGAGAGTGTGTGGGCTCGCAGGTTTGAGGCGCAGGTGATCGTCGGTCGAATTTCTTTATTTTTGATTAAATTGGGACTAAAAAGATTATGTCTCTTGATCGATACGCTTGCCTGGGACCTAGGCGTATGTATGGAGAACGGCGTCGACAACAATGTGATTTTGAGGACGTTTCGATAGAGCTACGTGTCGCGCCAAGTCCGCTTATCTAGGTGTTCGTAAAAGCTACGCTCGGCCTTGGCCCTAGTGCTCTTGGTTATGGTGGCGAGCTTTCGTTTGAGAGATTCAGGGAACGAGATCAAGCGGCGGCGGGTATTATTTTTATGATCAGGCGTTCATTGACTCGGATACGACGCCTGGGTTTAAAGGTCGTCACGACGGTCAAGCACCTTGAGCGCACGCCTCCTTTTGACAAGCCCGTACGGATCCCGACATGTCGAGGTGTTGACGAAATGTTCCTATACTACTCACTTTGAACATGCATACGAGCTAGTGGGTGATTTGACCCACGACGCAAAGGACACCTCAGCGGCGGGGACCGTCGTCGAGTGCACCGTCCGTCAACCGCTAACTGTCGCGAAAGGGGCTTGAGTGGGCATTCCCGTCGGGGCTAGAGGAGGCAGGCAGCAATCCAGGGCACAGTGAGGAAGCGCGCAGCTGTGCCAAGTGCCTAGCTCGCCTGTGGAATCTCCTCCACCTCGATCTTCAAAGTTCTCATTTGGATACCTACTACCACCACCAAGGCCATTGCGGGACCCACGGGAGGGTGGAATAGGCCCAGGTAGTCACGGGTTTGGGGCCAAACTGGCCACAGGCGCGATAGGCCCAGTAGGCACACGGAACCAACGACACCACGACATGAACTGTTGAGACACGACCGTGCAGCATGCTTCGCCGGGAGCTGAGCACCCGGGCAATAGACTTTTGGGCTGCTGCGCCTGCCGTTTCCGAGCTTCCCTAAGGCAATCGGCCGTTGTGGGGCAGCTGGACAATTATTAAGGGAATGTCGCTGCACAGTCGACCGCTACTGGAAAACAGCACTAGTCGGGAAGGAGTAGTAAACGAGGTGCGACCGGCTAGACTGCGCTAGCAGCCGCGACGGACACCGAGGTGCGACCGGCTAGACTGCGCTAGCAGCCGCGACGGACACTAAGGCGGGGCAGGACAGTGGGGTGATAGGAAGACGAGGTGGAGGACAGATAAGAAAGACAACGCGAGTCGGAAAGAAACTTTGTGCCCGGTGCGCTAGCTGCGTAGGAAGGGATCGGATTGGATAAAAGAAAAACGAACATGGGCGAGATTGCACGTCGGGTACGGTCGAAGACAGAGGTGGTGAGTGACGAGCGGGGACATAGCGAGGAGGTGGTGGAATGCGTAGAACTTCATAGAATCAGGTAAGAGACGGGGAGTAGTGTAGGGGGAGTTAGGAAGGGAAGTTGTGCGACAAGCTATGGTGGAAGAAAGAATCGATGAGAGTGAGGAATCGAGATGTTACTCGATTCTTGATGAAATCAAGTAAGACTGGGGCCTAATATGAGTTTTTGAGGCATGGCGACTTTAAATCTGCGGTTAGTTCTAGTAATGAGCCACTAGGGATCAAGCTAATAGAAAAGAAGGTGCGCGGTGGTATCGAGAAAAAGGGGCATGGCGAAGTAGGAGATGTAGATCTCGTGCGAATCTGGACGGAATCAAGTGAGGGAAGCATCGGAGTAGGGGATCTGCAGGAGGGCGAATCCGCTGATACGGTCGGATTTGGCAGTGGGGATGCGGATTAGGGGGTACGATAACCCATGGCTGCACCTCGGGTGAAAGAGTGACCTAGAGACTTTAGAGAGCACCCACCCCCGTTTTAGCAGAAGATTCATCGGATTTCTTGGTATGAAAGTGGGCGCAGCGGTACACAGTGGGGCGGCAGTGTATACTTCTGTGTTTTCAAGGAAGATCCGTTCTGACGTTGTGTTCAGAATAGCGGAGAAGTGAGTAGCAAGACTGGGGACTCACTCGTTGGCCAACGTATATCAGATGTAATGACAAGAGGGCGACTAACGGGAGTAAAAACTTGGCGACTAACAGGAGTAAAAACTTACCTGCTGATCGGGACGCCATCCACCTCCCGAACCGAGTAGCGTAGAAGTGAACAGAGGGATCGAAGGCTTGCCAATTGGCCGGGTGGATTGCACTTTTCGGAGGGGCATGCTTAGCCGAATTTGAGCTGAGAGGTTCACTACGGTCGTGCTTATTTAACCAAAGCGCGGAGCTGCTGTCTGTCTGGCTGCGTATGCATGTGCGGGAACGGGGCCACCGTTTGTCTTGGCAATACGAGAATAAAGAAGGGAGCTACGGTGACTAACTGCAGTACGCTTGGCACAAACTCTAGCGGAGGTTTGCTCCAGGGTCGCTTGCCGCATTAGCAAGAGTGTGCGGACGACTGCAGACGAACTGGTTGCTCAACCCGTTATATGAAGTAGTGGGAGGGGGCAAACCATGGGTGTATTAACTATCAAGAGTGTTGATACACTGCTCATACTGTCGAACGAGTGTCGTAAGGCTAATTGTGGGTTGAAGGTCGATCTGCTGGCCAAGTGCGTTGTATGTCGTGGTTAACAAAGTACGAACTGTCGGACCCCGTTGTTGGCTGTGCTCACCAAGTTCACTGGCCACCGAGCAGTTGGGCTTCGCTGTTTACAGTCACCTCTGTTGGTGTGCGCTGGTACTCGGAACCTGTTGTGCTTTTAGTATTTTGTTATTGTTGTTGGGCATTAGCGACAGGCTTTGTCCAAACGCAGCTGATTAGAGTTATATAGGTGGGGTACTATCGTGGTGTACAACGTGTGGTGCGTTGAATGATGATTGGTGTCTGAAGGGAAGAAGGCTGGCTACCAGAGTGAAGGGCTACTCGTTGGCCGGAGCGTTGCTCATTTCTGCCGCATGGAGAAGCAAGGAGCGAAGGGCAAGATTACATACTTATCTGTTGGTCAGTATGTTGCTTACACTGCGGATTGAAGTAGTGTGAGCTCTGCTGTGGGTCGGATACTGACCAGAGCTCGGTGGGGGCTGCATAGTCGGTGCCTGTGCACACCATAGCCGTTGTAGGGCTAGTTGGACCTCGCTATTGCAGTACTGCGATTTGGGAGGTCATCAGAAGGGGTTGCGTAAACAGTTGACTTCGGTTTGACTGGCAGCTGCGTACCTGACCATCATTGCGGGGCCCTCAGGCGCTTGAAGATAACAAGGCCCTCTCACACAAGTCTGAGCGCACCCTCCTTGGATCTGAAAGACTTAAACTTTCTCTTTCTATCATTCTAGCTCCAAATGTAGTCCTAATCTGAGAGGAAGGTGGCAGGCAGGATTGCAACCCGTAGGACCGCAGCAAGACTCTATGGGGAGTTAGCCCACCGATTGCGGGAGCTCTGCCGAAACTCAGGAGGGGTTCTGGAGGCAGGGAACTAAGAGGTAATCATTGCTTCCCTTCTAGAAACCCAATTATAACCCTTATCCGTATTTCTTGTGATATATACTGCATGCCCTTTACTTTGACTTTTTCAGTTTGACTTTCAGGACAAACCAGACAAAGGAAAGGAAAGTATGTGAAATGTCAGTTTCAATTTTATTGGTTGACTGGAAGCAAATTATGGGATTGCATGTGGGGGAAGAATGGGAGAAAGGCAGTATTGTTTAAGTTTGACTGGGTCTATCAAAGGCTGGGCAAGTCTCTAAAAGTTTGGGGAGGCGCAATGCTATGTTTATTTTAAATTGCCTGGAGAACCAGACATGTTCCATAAGTTTGGGTGGTCTGGTTGCTCTGACTTGTGAGGGCTAACTGTGAATGACTTTTCAGGGACCAAGCATGTTCCATAAGTTTGGGTGACTTGGTCGCCTTGTTTACTTTGGGTTTTTGTCAGTTTCTTTAGTTCCTGAACGAGGAGGTTTGAGCATGTTCCATAAGCTTGGGTGGCTCAACCTCTTCCTGCTTTGGTTTTAGAAGAAATAAACCAGGCTGAGGACCAAGACATGTTCCATAAGTTTGGGTGGTCTTGGTCCAACGCCTCGCACATGCGGGAACCAGAAGTTTGGCTATACTTCACTACTATTCTATCTATGAACAGGCCAGTCAGACAGTGTTCCATAAGTTTGGGTGGTCTGACTATAGCTTATCACCAACTGAAGAGAGTACTAATTAAGAATAACTTGTGGTGCAAAGGGGCAGACAGAATCTTGAGCTAAAGATGATCGGTTCAATTATATGTTACCTCAAAAGACCAAGTAAAAAGAATTATATAAATCATGGATATTTAAACATTTCAGGGCGATTAGGGTGGCCTGGTCATTTGCTCAAACAAGAGAAAAGTTGTTGTTCCCTGTGTTTGTGTATACTTGATGGTTGAGCTAGACATGTTCCATAAGTTTGGGTGGTCTAGCTTTATGCCCTATGTAAGCTGGGTATAAAGGGATAAGTCATTGAGAGACTACGAACTATTGTTTGATAAGTTGACTTTGGGATGGTGAGAGTACTTACTTTTGTGGTTTGGCCTGCATGAGACTGAGTGCGACTACTACTTAGTCAGAGTTTCAGTTTGATAGGTAGTTGCTTTAGTTGCTCGCCAGGTGCTATAGCCATAGGAGTTAGTTTCTATTCCTGCATTTTCTGAGCTAAGTTTATTTAACTTAGGTCAATTTCTGCACTTTTTGGTATAGCCATAGGAGTTAGTTTCTATTCCTGCATTTTCTGAGCTAAGTTCAATTTCTGCACTTTTTGGGATCTTTTGTTATACTTTGGTCTTGTTTCTGAGCTAAGTTTATTTTCCTTAGGTCAATTTCTGCATTTTCTAGGATCTTTTGTTATACTTTGGTCTTGTATAAATTTTGGTAAGCCACTTTCTCTACAGGACGCGCTGCCAAAATTTCTACAAAACCAAGGAGTTAGTCACATCTTGTCTTTTTCAAATCCGGTTTTTCCAACTTTTTGGCTTAGTAAACTTCTGGAAAACCTCCTTTTCTAAAGGGAGTGTTGCCCAAACTTTTGCTAATTCAGGGAGTTAGACAAAATTGGACTTTGAGAAGTCAAAGTCCTTTTTTAGATTCTGAACTAGCTTTGTATAAATCTTGGAATAACACTTTCTCTACGGGATGCGCTGCCGAAATTTCTACAAATCTAAGGAGTTAGTTAAATTTTATCTTAGTTGAACTCAGGTTTTGTTTCTCAGTTCATATCTAACTTAGTATAAATATGGGAGGACTACCTTGCTAAAGGAAGTGCTGCCCAAATGTTTACTAGTTCAAGGAGTTAGACACAATTTGACTTTCCAGAATTGAAGTTTGATTTTTGGGTTATTATAAACTCTGGAAAGGCACTTTTCCTACGGGAAGCACTGCCGAAATTTTCTTAGTTTAGAGGAAGATTATATTATGACAGGCGGCAGGTCTGGGCAATCCACTTTATATAAAGGAAATTTTGTCAAAGGTCCACCTTTTCTTTAGGCACTGACTTAGGGGTAGACTTAGGATTAGTTAAGTAGATGATTCTTGGTGAAATCGTGATATGGAAATTACTCTCGATTTGGACTCATAGATTTAGCTTGGGATTGGCCTGTCTTGTGTTACAGGTCCTCTTGAACGTTTGATTCGAAATCAGGACTAGATTCAACTTGATCCTACAAGGATCACCTTCTGTTATCACTGATAACACGTCGGTTGCCAATTCGTCGGTCTACGACTCGACTCCAATTCATCCTCAATACTAAACCTAAAAGGCTTTAGCCCTGATGATCTTTGTTGTTTTATCAAGGTTTTCACCCGAACTTTTATAGAATGGCCATTTAACGAAGGTACTGAGTATTTAATTATGGTTTGCATGGCTGAAGCAAGGGGTATGTGTATAGAGATTGGTTGGAGTTGACTTCGTGTAGTGCGTGGACTTTGTTGACTCTTTGGTGTGATTGCAGGTATGATCTATGGTTCAGATTTTGGATTTGACTGCCTGCGATCACACATATATATATATGGTTGTGAGGAGTCCCACTGCGATTGTGAGAAGTGCACGTCACATACTTACTCCCATTTACATGTATATGCGTATGTACCTATGTTGGGTGTTCGCGTGGCCTGAGAGGGCCCACGCTTAGGGGATTAATTAGGGTTGAGATTGAAAAAGGAAGATTTATTAGTCGAACGTTGGTCATGGGCTTGGATTTGAGGTCCTTGTGCAGGAAATCCCAGGCCCTAGACTCTCCTTGGAAGGGATCTCCCCCCGCGCAGAGCCTATTTGCCCTGCCTGCTGAGACACTCAGCCTAAAAGCCAGAGGTGTCGCGGCGGCCGCGCGGCTATTCCTTCAGCCGTGCAATATCGTGAAAGGGCAAGCCTTTATGATTCTTTGAGTCTGACACTTGAGTGTCATAAGCGGTACTCGGATCCACGAGGGACCGCTTGATTATGAGCACTACATAGTACGACATCATTGCGACTGCTTGCGTATTTATGCATTGCTAGTCGATATGAGTTAGCCCTACATTCGCGCGGTTTTATACAAAGTCTCGCGCGAGACGCATACCTGATTTCCTCGTTGGAAAGTTATGGGATGGCTGCTAAGGGACTAGGAGTGTTGTCGCGTTGTTTGTTCAGTGTCATTCTGTATATGTATATGTATGTGTGTGTGGATGTGCTTTTATTTTTATTATTATTTTGTCATAGTAGTGTGTGCGTGGAGTGTGGGATGCGTCCTAGTCGACCAGCGACGAGTCGCGCTTGGGACCTCAGCCCCCCAAGATGTCGGTTCTCATGCGGGTCCGATACATGCGTAATACCGCGCGTACCCCCTATGCTACAGCGTACGAGAAATGCCCTCGCCTGGTCCACCTCTGCGATTGCACCTGATTAGCTTTCGTATTGTGGACTGGTAGCTCGGCGGGGTTACGCCCACCGAAGGGAGGTGACAGCTCCCGCAAGGTGGAGGTAAGTCGTGCCTTATGTAGGCCCTATCCTGTCGTACGAACTAGCGGCCTGTGGAAGCTCCATATACATTTGCAACGAGGATTAAGACCAACTCCTACGTGACGCGGTCGGGAGGGTCCCGCGCTGCGTTGTGCGGTGCCGAACCGATGCGCTTGACAGGTGGCGCCATTGCCGGCGATAACGGAAGCCTGCCGTTGTCCCTGGTGAAACGACATCCGGGTATAAGATTGAGAGAAAATAGGCATATAAGGAAAATTGGAGTACGTAAGCTCTTGCTAGGCTAATGATAATAAAGGAGCTTCACTATTAAGTTTCTTTGATTTGATTGATTGCATGGGTTGGAAAATCATAAGGGAAACCCTATAGGGAAAAACGGGGTTTATTAAGTTAAAGTTCTATGGGAGTGGAAATGGGGTAGGACCTGTTAGGCTTGGACCATGGGTTAGCTATAGCAGCGGTCTGATGTGGAATGTGATAAGATCAGACTGTTGAATGAGGTGGTGTGTTCTTCTTAAAACAGGGAAAGTCGAGTAAGGACAACCCGCAGAGATGTCGGGGGCCATAGCAGACGGTTCAGGGAAGGTCCTGACCCTCGATGATCTCATCGAAGCCTTAGACATGCGAGAAAGGGCGCCGAGTAACGTTCCTAAGGTTGATGCATTCCACTTCAATGGAGAGCGGGTCTCTGATTGGTTGGATCTGGTCGAGCAGGCTAGGGTGGGGTTGTCAGACGAGGTAAAGTTCCAGCGAATTCTGAAGTACGTGCTTCATGGGCATCATCAGGAAGTGAGGAAGGTTGTGGACACCGCCAATGGTAGTTGGGCGATGTTTAGGGATGGAATGCAGAGGAAATACAGGTTGGGCGACAACCTGTTGACCACGGCAGATCTAGAGGCCATGAACAGAGACGACTTTACTATGGTGGGAGCCTTCGCCCAAGAGTTTAAAAAGAAGGCCAGGAAAGTTCATGGTATATTTGAGGAGGCGCAATGCGCCATATTTTTGGGATTGCTCACCGCCTCGGAGGCTGCGGAGCTAACAAGCCACGGAGGAGAAAGTGTGAAACTCACCTAGGCCACCATTGATAAAGGAATAGAGGAAGGAAGCCTGGACAAGGTGGAGCAGTACCAAATGCGCCTGCAAAGGCGTAAGAGAAAGGAAAGGGATGCCACAACGTCTGGGACCCCAGGAGTAAGAAGGATCGTCACCGACGTACTTGTAGAGTTGGGCTATGGAAAAGACGAAGTAATACAAAAGAAAGTAGTGACGGCAATCCAGAGGAAAGGAAAGGATTAAGTGGTGGAGGAAGCCGTCCAAGAGGAGTGGGAAAAAGAAGAGCCAATACCCCAACACCTCTCGAAGGCGCTACGAAAGCAGCGCAATTTAACCCCGAGGGGGCAAGGCTCAGGAAAGGGGCAAGCGCCCCAAGCAGTAGTAGTCGCATCACCAAGTGCGTCGGCTCCGTCAAGTAGTGCGGGACCCTCGCAAGTGGCGGTACCACCATTCGGGCAGTGGCCATGGCCTATGTACAACACCTTTGTACCGTTGGGAAGCCCAACTCCGTCTGGGCAAACGGTACCATACGCTGGGCCCCAAGCAAGTAGGCCGCCTCCAATTTATCCCGCCTCCAAGTTATCCCGCCACTCTGGCCTAACCCATGGCACCGCCTCCGTCGCCCGCACCTAGTTCACAGGATAGTGTGGCCGGTGGAGGTAATCAAGGCCAGGGTAATTCGGGGAATGGAGGGAGAGGCGGTGGAAGGGGACGTGGCAAAAATGGCAGTGGCCGAGGAGGTCAATGGAACAGCCAAGGCTCCCAAGGCCAGGGAAATCAAGGAAATCAAGGGAGCCAAGGGGGCAGGAGAACCCGTTTTGATTGGAGAACCGCCATATGCCAACACTGTGACAAACAAGGTCATACTATACGGTTCTGCAATATTAGACGGGAAGATGAAAAAGTGCAACTGATTTATTCTAATATGGATAGCGATATGGACCACGGATACGATGTGAAGCTGATTGGTACAGACACGACACTTAATGGGGGCTGGGTGGGTCGTAGGTAGTTAGAGAGACTCTCTCTCTCTCTCTCTCCAGCGAGCGAGCGAGCGCACGCGCACTGCAGTACTTTTCCCATTTCTCCTTGGGTACCGACGGACCGCAGATAAGATGTGAAGCTGATTGGTACAGACACAACACTTAATGGCGGGGTGGGTGGGTTGTAGGTAGTTAGAGAGACTCTCTCTCTCTCTCTCTCTCTCTCTCTCTCTCTCTCTCACACACACACACACACACACACA
>BFEA01000010.1:324353-336111 GCA_003427395.1 Chara braunii | reverse complement strand
ACTCAGAAATCAGCTGTGTATTTCAGTCCATGTTTGGACGGGTTATCACACTACCCCCCCCTCAAGACAGGCACAGGCACACACACCCATACCAAGCAGGACTCAGACAGGCACAGTCACACGCACGCAAGCCAACCAGCACTCAGACAGACATGCAGTCCAGCGAGCACACACACACACTGACTTGGCAAGCGGGAACTCAGTAGGGCATTCCGTCTATGAGCAAAACTCAGAAATCAGCTGTATGTTTCAGTCCATGTTTGGACGGGTTATCACACTACCCCCCCCTCAAGAGCGAGGTCCCTTCGAGCGAGTAACTCATTCTGAGTCCTCGGCAAACGCATCGTAGGCGAGCAAGGCAAAGAGATTCCTGGAATACTTTGTCGCAGTGAGCTTTGCTGAGATCTTTGGTGTGGCGTTAGCAGCGATTTGTCGCTCCTAGGCTTTAACAACGCGCGGTGCGCTGCGTAGCAGTTCCTGTTTGGAGATCCAGTACAGATCGTCTAACGGGTGATACATAAAATGAACCTAGTACTGTCTGTTTCTCCCCTTACCTACATGTTGTTTGATTCTATCGCATGCCCGCCCTTGATTGTGTGAGGGATCATATCTTCACGGTAATCGAATGTCTTGGCATCACGGTGGAGATACAATTTAGATGCATGGAACACGGGATATGCGCACAGGTGAGCTGGCACGTCTACAACGTATGAAGGGCCAAAGTGATCTTCCCCAATTACATCCAAAACTTCCCAAGGCCCGTAGTAAAGTGGGAGGAGTTTGCGTGAGACTCCCTCCTCCTCTAAGAATTCAGACATCTTCACCCAGACATAGCTTCCTACCTGGATCTCCGATGGTCGGCACTTTTTGTTCGCATGGTGGATCATGGCACGTTGTCGCTTGGTCATAGCTGCAATAGCAACTTTGAGCAAGCGATCATACTTAGCCTTGAAGCCGGGCCTGCCAGGTGTTAAGCCAGCTGGCTGCTCGGGGAATAAGTAGGCGAGCGGATTACGAATCTGCCAACCGTAATGCAACCTGTTGGGTGTCATGGCGGTGGCAGAATGAATGGAGTTGTTGTACAACCCCTTAACAGAATACAACTCCTCATCCCATGTCTCCTGGTCCGGAATAATCAACGCGCGGAGAAGTTGAAATACCGTCTGGTTGATCTCCTCAGCCAAACCGTTGGCTTCGGGGTGTCGGCCAGATGTCATGCACAGTTTGATTCCCAGGTGAGACGTGAAATCCTTCCATTCAGTGCTAATGAAACGCGGATCCCGATCGCTCACAAGAGTCTTCGGGGTTCCGAATTGCAGAATGTATTTCTGTTGGAATTCACGAATCCCTAGATCTGTTGGGGCGCGGGGCGGCAAAATGATCAGGTTAAGAAATTTTGAAAATCGGTCAACACTCACCATGACTTGTGAATAACCGTTTTTGCTTACCTGACCCATGTCAGTGAAGTCGATGGAGATAGACTCCCCGGGACCATCGGGAATGGGTAGGGGTGTGAGTAGCCCCATGGGCTTTTGTCTGCATGGTTTGATTCGTTGGCAGACTTGACATTCAGCCACAAACTTCTCAGCAGTCCCTTTCATGCCAGGCCAATCAAACTGTCACAGCAAATTAGCGTACGTTTTTGCCATGCCGAAGTGCCCACTCCGGCCATGAGCCAAATCCAAAAAGTGTGTGCGGTGAGGCTCATGGTTGGGCACACACAGACGGTCATGGTTCCCGTAGCGGCGGAAGATCAGTCACTAAACTCGTGAAAACCAGGCTGACCGCCTGGATCAGTCCGTAGCCGCTCAAGGATGGGACTGAGTTCCGGGTCCTTGGCGGTGTGCTCTACAAGTTCCTCCCTCAGTTTCTTCCAAAGGTCGTAGGACTTAGCAAGGCAAGTCATCTACTGTGGGTGGCAAAACAAAGCATCAGCTACTCGGTTATAACAACCTTTCTTATGCCTTAATTCAAAATCAAAAATGTCAATCTCGTGGAACCAGCGAAGCAAGGTAGGGGACAGGGTAGTTTGCTGTTTGATCCACTTCAGGGTCTCATGGTATGAGACGACCTTGAAATGGCGTCCCAAAAGGTAGTGCTTCCAGTGATCCAATGCCATGCGCAAGGCATAAAGCTCCCACATGTAAGTGGAAGTGGCTACCTTGACATTGGGCATGCGTTTGCTGTAATATTCGAGTGGGCGTAGGCCGTCGCCGTCATCTTGCTGCAGCGCTGTACCGATTCCATACTGACTTGCATCCGTAGTGACTACGAACGTCAGTTTGAGATCTGCAATGCGGAGAACTGTGTAACTTACCAAGGCTTCCTTGAGAGCTCGAAAAGCTTCCGTACACGCGGCATCCCAGGAATAAGGCACATTTTTACTGGTTAGTCGCGACAATGGACGAGCAATGATAGAAAAACGGGGTACAAACTTCCGATAATACAACGCGAGACCAACGAAAGACCGCAGTCCGCGAATGTTCGCAGGCCGAGGCCAATCGCGTATGACCTCAATTTTGGTTGCTTCAGGCTCTAGGCCTGCAGCAGACAATCGATGCCCAAGATAGATGACGCTATCCTTCCCAAACTCTGATTTCTCCAAGTTGAGATGGAGTTGCGTCTTCTTGAGGATAGCGAGCACCTCCTCAAGATGCTCGAGGTGTTCCTCCATGGACTTGCTGAAGATCAGAATATCATCTAGGTACACTACCACAAACCGACCAATCTATTCGCGGAGGACCTTCTCCATGAGGCTTTGGAAAGTGGCTGGTGCGTTCGTGAGGTCAAAGGGCATTACGGTGAACGCATAAAGCCCGTCGCGTGTTTCAAACGCAGTCTTGTGCTGGTCCGCAGGATCGACTTCAATCTGGTGGTAGCTAGACTTGAGATCGATCTTGGAGAAGACCTTGCACCCACCTGCGGCGTCAAGCAGGTCATCTATGCAAGGCAAAGGGTAGGCGTTCTTTCTTGTGATGCGGTTTAGAATGCGGTAATCAATACACATGCGGAGTTTGCCTCCCTTTTTAGGCACAAACAAAACAGGAGCACCAAATTCTAACTCACTAGGCTTGATCCACCCCTTATCAATCATTTCACCGATCTGCCGCCGATGTTCCTCCAACTCGCCGGGTCCCATTCGATACACACAGGCCTTTGGAGGAACAACACCCTGAACCTCCTCGATGGTGTGTCGGACCAATCGCGTGGGGACTCCCCGTGGCTCGACCAGTACTTTCGGAAACTGATCGAGGAGGTTTTGGATGTCTGGTGGGACTGGTGGGGGTGAGGGATCAGCAAAAGGATCACCTAGATCCAGTCGTAGGTCACGTATCGAGACGACCGAATCAGCAGTAGGATCATTTAGACCATCAGAAGGAGGAGAAATAGAGGTAGTAGCGGTGATAGTATTAGAAGTAGGATTACTAGTTGAAGTAGTAGTTGAACTTACCGCAAAAGTAGAAGGCACATGGGCAGGACGAACAAAAGCAACATACAACTGTTCGTCCTCCTTGTGCTGGCGCCATTTCTTGCAGACGCATTTAGAAAAGTCACTGGGGATTCGTGCTTCTCATCCAAGAGGACAGGAAGCTCGTTCCCCTGAGCATCTTTGACCATGAATAGTGACACCTTCCACTTGGTCCATTCGCATTGGGACTGCAGCCAGCCCAACCCAAGGACAGCGTCGAAGGGGCACTTGTCAAGGACAAAGAAGTTCAATGCGTGGGTGACAGTCTTGCCTTTGTCAAAGGTGGTGCGCACACCTTTGACTGCATGCGTGGAAGAGAAAACTTCCTTGTTGCCAACTTGGGTTCAACAAGGGTTCTGCAAGGCCACTTGCTTCATCGCCAAGCCCACCTTGCGTATCCTGTGTGGTGACATGAAATTCGCCGTAGCACCACAGTCAATCAGAACACAGAGATAGCGATGGTTTATGAGGAGTTAGGAAAATCAACTTTATTGTCCTTTGGGCACGCTGCTGTTTCATCTCAGCCCAATGCTCCAAGTGGTAGTGAAAGTCGACTGCCTCAGACTCCTCCCAAGGTTCGTCATACAAAACATTGCTTACCTTAGCCTTGTCTTCAGCAGATGGTTGGGCTTCAAGGGAGGGCTGTTGGTTTTCAACAGAACCGGACTCCCCTGTTGTAGAGTTTGCTGAAACTGACTCTACGCCCGATTCTGGTTTCCCTGCAGCCTATAACAGTCCGGAACCTTATGGTTTGGTTTTTGGCAATGCAGGCAAACCCCTTTCTTGAGTCTGCCCCGTGAGTCATTCTCAGTGATCTGGAGGTCAACACAAGGTTTGGTAGACGCGTCCTCCGGTTTAGGCGGGATCTTGACTTCCTTGGGAAGTTGGACATAATTCTTCCCCACACTCCGATTCGGTCCCTTGGTGCTGGCAGTCTTTTTAAAGGCATAAAATTTTTCTTCCTCTTTATTTGCATCGGACTCATGGGTTGAAGAACAAGCTGTATCGGAGTCCTGTTCTCGATCGCATCCGCATCGACTTCTTCTTTGGCCTCCAGCAGGTCATGCACAAGAAAATGGTTGCTGCCCTTGAACCGTCTGCCGCCCATGGGCTTTTTGCTGCCTGCCGTGCTAACGAGGTCTTCAACCTCCAAACTGACTATATCCTTCGTTAGGGTGAACCAGTCAGTGTATGCAATGTAGTCCCTGCCCAGGCGATTAGCGAAGTTAGTTGGAACCGCGCCCTTAACCACATCTAAGCAAGACAAAGCAGTCAATTCCAAACAAGGTGTAGCAAACATCTTGCTCAGATAGGTCTGCAGGCTTTCATGGAGCCCGTCCACTTGTTGCGCTTGACTTTGTCAAGTTGGATTCTTGCCCTAGCCGCAACATGTGGATCCTGATATTGTGAGATAAGGAGATCCTCGAGGGAGGCAATCGGGGTGGTCCTAAGCCATTTGGCTAGTGCAGTCTTTTGGAACCCAGCCCGCGTCGCTTGGACTTCTAGGAAGCCCCGTACGATTGGCTCAACATTCCTTCCCATGATCACCGCCTGGGTCTCAGGTTGAGTCCCCAAAATCTCAAAGTAGGCCCTCATGGAGCCGATCTAGGACTCGATGTCTTCCTTGCCATCGTACTTAGACGGCATTTGTACCGCCTTTCGGTCCACATAGGAACCGGCGTAGCTGGGACCAGCACCTACTGATTCCAACCTTGGGGCTGCAGCAGTTGCAGAATTCCCGGCCTCGTTGCTAGTCACAGGGGTAGAGGGAGAGGATTGGCCACTTGGGCCTGCCGCAGCTCAGCCACCTCTTGTGTCAACTCTTGGTACTTGAGGGTCATATCAGTCAGGTCGTCCTGAAGTTTTCGCAATTTTGCAAAGACGTCAGTGATCTGAGTGTTATGATCTTCAATATTCCGGACTTGAACATATGCGGCGAGTATAGTCTGCAGTTGTTCCCCACACTGCTCTTTCGTCAGTGAGGGAACAGTTTCCAAGATGGCCACTTGACTCTCCAATAAGGACTCTTTCCTCTCCTTCTCTGCCTCCTGTTCCTTCTTGATGGCATTATTTAGGAGTGCTTGCACATGTGGTTTTTCTGCATCACTGGCTGCGTCTAACATGGCCCGCCATTGGACTGAAGTTAGCTGAGCCATTCTTGGACCGTTACTGGTGGTAGGTGGGTCAGAGAGTCGCCAATCAGCAAAAGAATCAATAAGACTATGAAGAGGTTCACTCCCCCGCTCTCTTAGATGAACATTCCTCTTCCCAGTCCTTGCCCACTCCAGACGGTCACTCTCTCTCCCTCCCTTTTCTCTCTCCCTTCTCTCTCTCTCTTCTTTGTGACAGCGGGTCTCCACGGGCATCGGAAATGAACACAGAAAAACAAACTTGAAAGCTTAGAGAAGAGAAGATAGAACTCCTAGCCGGAGCGACATTTCATTTCGAAGTAGAGAGCAACAAAAACAAACAAACTCAATGAGAGGTCTGATCCAACGACCCAGTCTGATCAGACTGCATACGAGGTCCTCTCGAGTCCAGTCTGACCAGCTCCGTGATCGTACAACAGATCAGACAATGAGTAACTAAATGCAACAATTGAGAATTGAGTGGTGTACAGGGTGCGAGTCAAGCCACGAACAGTGCAATCAGAAGACATGCGAAACATCTCAGCCAAGATCCCCTCAGCAGTGGGTGTCCTAATCCAAGAAGAATGACTTTGTATCCCAACCAAGAAGACAAGAGGTCAATGCCTAACTGATTTGGGTCCAGAGGCTCTTCTTGTTTGGGCCCGATCCCACTGGGTCCCAGGGGGTCCCACGTAGGTCTCAACCAGGTCCCAACCAAGAAGAGTTCCACATGAACTTAGCTCAATCTCTACTGCACTGAAAAACGAAATTTCAACTTCTGGCAGAACCTACAGACTACAACCGTTCAACAATGAAAAGACAAAGCACTGTAGAAAGACTCGGCATTCAGGTCAAGATACTTCATTCTCCATCCATCAGGTGAGTAGGTAGATCACATGCATTCAGTCACACAATCAAGACCACAGAGGAGTAGGAAAAGAAACCCAGAATACCCAAACAGGACAATCAATACCATACACACATACATGGGCATCCCGTAGGTGCACGACACTTACCTGAGTGGCCTTCAGCTTCGAGATGAATAGAACTCACCCCCCCTCTCATGTGGTCCTCCTGACCCATCTAACGCTACCCCTACACTAGTGTCCTATCTCCTAGGAGGGTCTGACTCCAACACCAAAGTGCAACGCCGGATCCCCCGTCAATGCTGAAGAACGAAGTAGCAACTTGCAGTCCGTAGATGCTAAGTGGCCGCTGACCCTCAAGCTCGCCTACTTGAGGGCAGCCCTTAAGTTGCCAAGTGTCTCCCTTGAATCATATTGAGGAGCGAGTCCCTCTAACTGTCGCCTCTCTCAAATCGCCGCATGAAGTCTCCTCGAAATGTCTCGCCACCCTAATCTCACTCTCAAGCAACCTGGTTAGGTTCTATGTTGACCCCACATGACCTAACCAGGTGGGGGCAGCTTCCCTTAGCCATGCTGCCCCACTTCCCTCAACCAACCAACCCTAACCCTAAGTGTTGCCCTAAAACCACTTAGGTTAGGGTTCGGGCAGCAAAGTCAACTCTCACCAGCAAAGTAGAAACCGCTCTGATACCAATGTTATGACCCTGGCCAATTTCGAGATACACATCCACCAGAAAGTACAATGCCATCCAATTGCAGAAAGAAACGAATAAACTTGAGAGGAGAGAGAGAGGATTAAAGGAAGAAGAAGAAGTAAGAAAGAAGAAAAAGAAGATGTACACCAGCAAAGACAACGAAAAGGCTCTTCTTTTTCGCCCAACAATCTCCTCCTCCTTATCTCCCCCTTCTCTTATTCATACAAGAAATAATAATACAATGTTGAATGACTGATCCAGAATCAATGTCCGAGTCCCTCTTCTAGTGCAGGTATCACTCAAGGTCCACCATAGACATGGCCGCCTCTCCCATTCTTCACTCTCATAGGCCGAGGCTATGGCGAACTACTGGGCTCTGCTCAGATGCCCAAAGGACAACCCAAAGCAGCTATGGCTGCTCTAGCTCAGGCCGCCATGCCTGACCCTGCCCCGAAGCTTCTTGGTATAGCTCTCCCCGGCTGGGGACTCTCTGCTGCAGCGCCCACCAAGGTGATGAAGATGGCTGCCACCATAGCCACGTAAGTACCCCTGGCGTTCCTCCCCCTTCCTTCCTTCTTCCTCCTTCCTCCCTCGCGTCCTTCTCCTTCCTCCCCAGCAGCGCTGCTCTAGCCAGCGCTCCACCAGTGTGTCGCCAAACTTGCACACCGAAAAAGAGGCCGGGTCTTAAGCCCGACCTGAAGATATAGCGGCCTGCTTTGCCTCTTGGGCGGTGACTTCCAGGCCGCTGGCCTTCCCAAGCAACCGGTACCTCCTCTCTCGGAGGGAAACATCAGTGCAGACTCTCATATTGCCCCTACAGGCCCTAGACTCAGACTGGTACCCGCTAGACCTAGCCTACACTACCGGCCTCTAAAAATGCCACTTTTGTCTTCTTCTGCTYGGCCTCCGGTACCTGCATATTCACCCCCCTGCCGGGTGCGGTACCGGCCTACCCGCTACTTCAATGCTTTTTCCCAGCCCTTAAAGCCACGACCACAGGTAAGTATCGGCCCTGAGGGCCCAACCAACGAACAAGTGCCCTGGCGGCCACACACACACTCATACCAACCAGCACTTAGACAGGCACAGTCACACGCACGCAAGCCAACCAGCACTCGGAAAGACATGCAATCCAACGAGCACACACACACACAGACTTAGCAGGCGGGAACTCAGTAGGGCATTCAGTCTACGAGCAAAAATCAAAATGAGTTGTGTGTTTCATTCCATGTTTGGACGGGTTATCACAGTACAAATGAAAGGCCACTTATGCGTCAGTTATAAGGAAGTGGTCCCTCAAATGGGTTTGGGAATGGGAAAAGGATCTTGTGAAGGCAAAAGCGACAGGATGAAACTCTCGTCGTGTTTGATGACAACACAAGGGAGAAGTGGCCCCTCAATGAGGCCGAGGGTGTAGCAAATGGTGGCAGTGAGTTTGGGAAGGGTGACGACACTGCCATGGTGGCCCACAAGGGTGGCACCAATCAGGGAGGATATAAGAAGAAGAAGAGACCACACTCCTTCCCGGAGCATCCTGGCATAGCACTTGGGAGGCCCTAGGAGAAAACGGATCTGACACAAGAGTGTCTGAAAAGGATATACAATCGGCAGTGCCTGAAGTGCGGCATTGCAAGGCACGTCATAGCATGGTGCCCCCTCATCCATAACCCAAAAAGGAGCAGCCAGTAGGAGTAGTGTCTGCTCCTATTGAGTTGGAGGGTTCAAAAAAAGGTAAGGCGCAAAAAAACCCTTTTAACCCCCATACTCGACTTGGTAGAGGATAACTCTTCTTCGGCCCATCGTTGAGAACGCCCTGAAACTGTTTTGTGTTCCATTTCTTTGGGCGAGACCCTTGACGAACTTGGTGATGAATTGATTGCATTGAGAAGTTTGTGGGCTTAGAAAGGGAATTCTAACATTGAACTTTTGATTGCTGACATTGAGATTGCACGCTCACGAGTAGGTGCTTTGCTAGATTCTTGGTTAATGTGGTTCTACATCTCAAAAAAGGCAATAAAGAAATTGCATCTGGGAATGAAAGTGTCCGACCTCTTGCGACCTATCACGTCTATGCTTGGAGATAAGAGCACGACCGCTATCTCTCAATATGTTAGTCGTGTGAAATATTATTTTGAACGAAGGGAGGAAAAATTATATTGCATGAAGTTACTTTCCTCATAGAGAAGAACCTACCCTTTGATTTGATTCCGGGAATGGATTGGCACGAGGAGGTCGACCCGAATATCAAATTCAAAAATAAGATTGTTAACTTAAAGGATGAAAAATCCAATACAAAATCAATAAAATTGTTTCACAAGTATAGTTCTGACTAATCATTGTTTTTCTGTTGTATGAGTCTTCCTGCTTTTCGAAGCATGGTTACAAAGAAGAAGTTGGCACATAACGTAATGATGGTACTCGTCAAACGAGTAAAAACATCCAATATGAAATCAATGAAGTTGTTTCTCAAGTCTGGTTATGACTCGTTATTGTCTAACTGTTGTATGCGTCTTCCTGCTTTCCAAAGCATGGTTACAAAGAAGTTGGCATAGGACGTAATGATGGTACTCGTAAAATGAGTCGGTTAATGTTTTTCATCCTATCCTCCTCCTATTGTTAAACTTTTTCATGAATTCAAGGATTTGTGGATTGAACCCACATGAATAACTGAACGTGCTATTAAGCACACCACAAAGATCATTCCGGGAATAAGATTCCCAAAGGACCCATCTACGAAATGTGTCATTAGGAATTGGAAGAACTTAAAAAACAACTGCAAGAACTTACTGAGAAAGGATGGATTCGACCAAGTTCCTTTCCTTATGGTGCTCCTATCTTATTTGTACGCAAAAAAGAAGGAGAACTTAGACTGTGCATAGATTATTGAGGATTGAATTTCCTTATTGTGAAGAATGCGGAACCCCTTCCTCGCATTGACAACTTGCTTGATTAGTTGCAAGGATATAAGTATTTCAACAAGATTGATATGAAGTCAGGATACCGCCAGATCGAGGTGGCACCTGAAGATCAACACAAGACAGCCTTCTGAACCAAGTATGGATTACGAGTTCGTGGTTATGCCTTTCGGACTCGCTAATGCACCTTCTGCTTTTCAATAGTCTATGAATGAATTATTTCATCAATGGTTGGATCAGTTCGTAGTAGTGTATCTCAATGACATCCTCGTGTATAGAGAAACACATGTGAATGGTTCCACAAAAGTTGCGAGAGGGCAACTATAAATTGAACCCTCAAAAGTAAGAGTTTGCTAAATCCGAGGTATTATACCTTCGACACATAGTGAACGAAGAAGGATTAAGGCCTCAAGAGAAAAAGATAACAACAATTAGGGATTGGCCCAAGCCAAAGACTGTCACTGAATTAAGATTTTTTCTATGACGTGCTGGTTACTACAGGCAGTTTGTCAGAAACTTTTCATTGATAGCTACGCCTAGGAGAAGATTGTTAACGAAAGAAAAACCTTGGTCATGGGACAAAGATTGTAAATCTGCATTTAAGAAGTTAAAACATGTGCTAACTCACTATACTGTCTAGAAAATTGATATCCTTCTCTCCCTTTCATTGTCACTATTGACACTATTTAGTTTAAGATTGGGGTTGTACTACAACACGATGACGACAAGGGATATAAACCCATCGAGTTAATGTCCAAACGTCTTTCGTCTAACAAGGTGGCCAACATGGAAGCATTGGACACATGGAAGCACTACTTGCTCAGGAGACACTTCACTCTTTATTCAAACCACCCACTTCTCAAGTGGATAAAGACTCAACCACGACTCTCTGACAAGCTAGTTAGATGATTTGCATTCGTTGATACGTTCAACTTTAAATTAAAGACCATTAACGAAAAGTCTAACATTGTTGCAGATGTTTTGTCCGAACGATCCGATCACTTTGGAACTATTGTCTCCTGTTTTAACATTGGGAATGAGTTAACAGATCAAATTCGTAAGCGTTATGTAGATGATCCAATTTGCAGTCCTATCATTGGGACACTACACAGGAACCTTGAACATGGCTTACTATTCTTTATTGACGAAAACCAAAGAAAAACTTTGCATTCCACACAAAGAACAGATTAAGAGTATGATTAGAAAACGTACGCTACCGTAAGAGAACGCTTCGAGTGGAAAGGAATGAAAGAGGATGTGTTAACTTATATGCGAACTTGTCTTGTTTGCCAAAGGAACAAGCCCTCGCATGAGAGTCCATTTTGCGACCACTACCTATAGGAAGTGGGCCAGGTGAGTCCATCTCAATTGATTTATGAGTTTCACCAAGAGTCGGAATGGCAATAGCCAGGTAATGGTCATTGTGGATGGATTCTCTAAATATGCTACTTGATAACATGTTGTGGCTTCGCTCCAAAAACAAATATGATGGGTGATACATTCATGGTTGTGGCATGCCTTCAATCCCCTCCCCACACGCCTTCTCCTAACCCTCCCATCATCTCTATCTCTCTTTATCTCTCTCTCTCTCACACACACAGACACACACACACACACACACACACACAAACACATGCACACACACACACACACACACACACACACACACACACACACACACACA
>BFEA01000010.1:279837-309402 GCA_003427395.1 Chara braunii | reverse complement strand
TGCTGCAACTGTAAGGACCCCACTTCGTGAAATGTTCGTACAGAGGGCTCTTGTTGATTTGCTGGCCCGCCTTCACTTAGGGCGGGCACGAGGCTCGTTGGGGCCTTAGCCCAGAACATGTACATCATGGCAAGGCCCCTACTTGAGGGCTCAATCCTCACACAGTCCTCACCCTAAGGAAAAAAAAAAATAATAACTACTTGTTTTACTCAAATTGCGAGGGCTGAGTGGACCCTCTCTTTAAGGAACCTGCCAGTTCACAACTTGGAGTGTATCACACCGCATGCATAGACATCATTCACATAGACAGAGAAGCCTCACACAAAGCCAAGTCGAGATAAGATGAGAACCAAGGTAGCGCAGCCCTTATTATCACAACCACATCACACAAAGAGTATCTCGAGTCCAAGAACAGAATACAAGTCCCCCTCGTTCAATCATCAGCATGGGGCCTGGCTCAGCCAGCATCTGCCCTCATATCACAGGTAAGGCGCCAATAAGTGTCCACCATATCCAACTTCTTAACCTGTCTTCTCTCTCTCACTCTCTCGAGATCCCTGTCTTGGTTCCCTTGTCTTACTCTGCATGCTTACTCCCTATTGATGAGGATCTACTCTGAATGTTACTCACTAATGTCTACTACTAACCCCTCTACTTCTATTAACCATGCTGGCGCAGCTATGGCTGCTTCTGCCAGTCAGCGCCCTGCCTCTTCTTCTCCTGCTTGCGCAGCTTCCAGCCAGCGCATTCTCCCTGCAGGCTAGCGCACAAGTGCTTCAGCACTTCCACGCATCTATGCCAGTGGAGATCTGTCCTGTGGGGAGGTTGGCCTGGCCTCTTATAGTGCTGGCCTCCCTTAGTGAGGTCTGAATCACTCTTCCTTGGGTCTTTCCCCAGTCCCAGACCATTGCAGAATGTGTCCCAGTACCTTTCCCTCAGGGTTTGCTGCTGCAGCGGCCTTTAGGCCTGAATTTTGGACTTTGGGTCTGAATCTAGACTGCCTGTTGGACTTTGACTTGGACTGGGACTCTACCCCATTAACTTCCATTCGAACAGACAACTTCTGCACGAACAGACACTTCTACTGCACGAACAGACACATCCACTGCACGAACAGATATGACTCACACAGCCCCCTGGACGAACAGACGTGACTCCCACAATTGAATGCTGCAACTGTTCGTCCTGGGGCACAACTGCGACCTTTGCCACAACTCCTCACTTCAGTTAGGTTGTGACTTTTGACCCAGAGAACATGTCTTTTGATCTGTTTTTCACGAATTCGGTTCTGGCCGAGTGGGCCCCGTTATGCTGCGTTCATCATTCAAGGTCTGAACGGGTAAAGGCCCTTTTAAATTGTAACTGCATACCATATCTTTTCACCACCTTTTCTCCAAAATTACTATCAACATGACTATTAAATTGTGAGGCGGGCCTGGGAAGACGCTGCCAGTGGGCCCAGAAAAAAAAAAATCCCGATGCCCACGGGTCCCAGGACAAATGCATTTTGTACGTGGGGGGCTCGAACCGCACTGTAATGAGCCCAGTCTTGTCAAACAATCATGTTGACAGACTGCAATTCCGTGAGATAACTATGTGTCGAGATAATCATTCCAGCTAGTCCATCAATTCGAAGTCATTAAGTATGTGTAAAGTTTCCAAGTCAAGAGTATCCAAACTAGATCAGAGAGGGGGAAGAAAAGACAATTGGAAGGAGAAGAATATCGTAGCAATGAAGTCCCTCTTCTCCTCCAGGCTTCCCCACCTCTGCCACGCCAGCAATCTGTACAGAGTATGACACGTGGATGATGTAAACACAGCCCCTTGCAGACGAGTCATCCTTCAGCAGTGAGCAGAATCCGCAGCAGCATCACATCAGGTGAGACCACGTATGCACACACGACATCACATCTCGCCCACACCTCGCCATCGTCTACGGTCGCAGCAATTGCTGCCTTCCCTCTCTCTCTTCTCCTATTACAGCGTCTGGCTGAAGCCCACGAAACAACCTGGCACCAACGTCCTCCTCTCAAAGTCTCACGTGCAGCATCGAAGCCGCAAGCAACTCGCAAGACTTGAATGTCCAAGCAGCGGCGAAGTAAACTCTATATAGTGTTGACTCGCGTAGCCCAGGGTCAGCTTCTGTCTGTGTGAGACCCTGGACCGTCTGATTGCCGACGGCTCAGACGCATTTTGTCCGAGTTTCCGTCTGGACTCCTTGAGGCCTGAATCTTCCGGAACCTGCAGACCACTGTTAGATCATTCCAGATCGACGGCCAGGAAATCTTGTGTGTTGGCTTTGACTTCTCGGATCTGGGCCTGGGTCCACGAGTTGACTATTGACATTTTGGTCAACTGTCGGTCTAGACCTCTTCCTAGGGCCTCCTTGACCCCTTTTTCAGGGACTGACCATTCGTGCTTGTCTGAGGGCGCAACCAGAGCCCAGCGGCTCAATTTCGGCAGACGAGTTACAGCAGGGTTTTATTGGGTTCCAGGGCGAAAATGCTTTCCTTTCGTTTTCTGGTGGGGGACTCGAACACAGGCCACTTCACGGGTTTTGTTTGTCCTGCGCTCCTCAAACATTCGCGCCTGTTTGGTGCGCATCTCCGTTCGCATGGCAACGCGTATCGTGTTTTGGGACGTTGGGAAGGGGTCTCCTAAGTTAATACATTGTGACAAAGTAACATTCTGTTGGTCATTGTTCGTCTTCCACCAGATACGTTGCCAGAGAAGATTGGGGTGTGTCTGTTTCAGAGATAGACAGACAGACAGACAAACAGCAGATTGGAGCAAGCTGTCGTTCTGTTGCTGATTGTTCTTCTCCCCAGAGGTGGGCATCGTACATAGACAGAGCGAGAGAGGGAGGGCGGAGAGAGAGAGAGAGAGAGAGAGAGAGAGAGAGAGAGAGAGAGAGAGAGAGACAGACTTATATCGAGCATCGAACTGTCATGGGAAAGATAATTGCGGACTCAAGAGAGCAAGAGAGTAGGGAAGCCCGTCATTGATAAGAAGGACACGGAGAGGATGAGGAGCAATGGAGGATGAGAAGACATCATTAAAGAGGAGATGAAGGCACGAGAGGAGGATGACAGCAAGGGATCGGAGAACCGAGCTGCGAGCACCCCGAGGAAAATAAAAAGGTGATCGTTGAAGCGGGGATGAAGAGGAATGGAGGATAAGAACAAGGGGATCTGAGAGTCGAGGGATGGAGGTACAGGAGGAGCATGAAAAGAAAGGATGAGTGCCGAGGAGGAGGGCAAAAAGATGATCTTTCAAAAGGGTATGAAGGCACGGGAGGCAGATGAGAAGAAGCGATGGAAGAATCAACAACTTTCTTTTCTGAAACAAGGACAATAATGACAATGACACTCTGCTACAACCAATGATCCCTATTTCCCTTAATCCTACCCCTAATTTTATCCAACAATAAATACTGTCGTTGTTGCTGCTTGATATGTGCATCGTCTTCTTTTTTCCCTGTTATTATTATATTTTGCGCACGGGCCATGCTAATTTCCTTCAAGTAGTTCTTTCCAATTTCAACAGATGCCGCGGACTAGATTCGCTTGTGGAGCCAAGCGTGATGGCTATTATCCTGATCTCGATTACAATCCTGATGTTTTCTTCGGACTGTCGCGGCGATAGAATCTTCATCTACAGACATGTCTTCGGACCCCCAAGTGGTGCGGTTACTCGACGAGTTCACCGACATCTTCGAGTTCCTACCGGTGTTGTGCTGGATCGACCGATCTCCCACGAGATCATTCTTGAGGCCGGTGTCGTGCCGCCGAAAAGATGCATCTATCGCATGACCGAGGAAGAGCTCGCGGTTCTCCACGAGCAACTCGATCATCTGTTGGACAAGGGCTGGATCCGCCGTAGTAGCTCACCATACGGCAGTTCTCTCCGTACAGAGAAGAACAAGGACCTTCGCTTGTGCATCGATTACCGCAAGCTCAACGCACAAAACATCAAGAATGTGGGACCTCTTCCGCGCATTGACGGCCTTCTTGAGCGTTTGGGCGGCGCGAAATTCTTTTCGAAGTTGACTTCAAGTCGGGCTTTCACCAGATCTCCATACGCCCGCAAGATGGTTACAAATCCGCGTTCAAGACGTGGTCCAAGCATTTTGAGTGGTTTGTTATGCCTTTTGGCCTCATCAATGCCCCGGCGACTTTCCAAGCGGCGATGACCAACAAGTTTCAGGCAATGTTGGACTGGTTTGTGCTGGTCTACTTAAACGACATTCTCGTTTATAGCCGGAACATCTCGAGCACCTTCGACATGTGTTGGAGACGCTCCGTCGTGCCAAGTCCAAAGCCAACCATGACAAGTGTGAATTCGTGCATCAAGAGTTCGACTACTTGGGCCATTTTGTCACACCGGAGGGCATCAGTCCGTTGTCGGACAAGATTCAAGCCATCCAAGAGTGGCCGGACCCGAAGAACGTCATGAATGTCTGATCCTTACTTGACTAGCCGGCAACTTTACCGCTTCATCAAGGGATACTAGAAGATCGCGACGCGTTTATCTTTGACGACAATGCGCGGGCTTCCTTTTTGGTCCTCAAAGCCTCAATGCTATCCGCGAAGGTGTTGCCCATCTACGATCTGCTTTCGCTGACACGCGTCACTACCGATGCGTCCGGGTATGGAATAGGCTTCGTTCTCGAGAAACATGATGGCGTGGACTGACACCTGATTGAGTACTTTAGCAAAAAAGCGCCCGCCGTGCACTCGATTGACGACCCACGAAAAAGGAATTATTGGCCTTCGTACACACGCCCAAGCACTGGCAGCATTTTCTTCTCGGTCGGCGGCAATTTCGATGGGTGACGGATAACAATCCGTTGGTATTCTACAAGACCCAAGACACGATCAATAGCAGCATTGCCCGTTGGATGGCCTTTATCGACCAGTTTGACTTCTTCCTCAACCACATTCCGACCAAGTCAACCGTTTTGCGGATGCTCTTTCGCGACGTCCGGACCATTGTACCGCAGTCTACTCAACTTTTCAAATTGACGACGACTTGCGGGACAGCTTCATCCGCGGTGTGGCATACTCCGTACCACACGGTGTCGGCCCGACGATATCTAGGGGCGCGTCCCATTTGTGTTGACTAGAGAGTGTGTGAGCATGCACTTTGCGGGCATGCATAAGTTCAGTATAAACAACTAACCACCAACAGTCTAGGATAGAAGTAAATTAGGAAAACTTGGACAGGGCTGAGTGGGCCGCAACCTCGCACTCACAGACAAAGTCACGATCAGCAGAGAGTGAACTATTGGGACTAAGGCTAGAGGGAGGTTTTTGTTGATTCGATGAAAGGCGGCATTTGCTGAGGTCGCATAGTGCGCAACACACTAAGGTGACGGGGTAATAACGGTGTTTGGACTCGTCAGAGAGGTCCGAGGGAGAAAGTGCAAACAGGATTTAATAGGAGCAAATGCCGGGGTTTTTCGGCAAGGCGGCGACAAAAGGGCCGGTCGCGGCGGGCTATGAGGGCTTCGGGCCGCGACCGCGACATGAAGAGGCGATGCGCGTGGTGATCCGAGCAACGCCTGCCCTTGAGGCAGCGGAACACGACATTACAAAGTCATGGGCTTGGGGAATAAGCCAAGCGGTGGCCTTGGCACACCCTTGCGGGCCTGGGCGAGTTGCAGTTACTCTTCATATAGAGAACTGGGGCTGCTACATCTAGGCTCGGGCTTAGCCCTATTGGTTACGTCACCGAACTACCAACTTGCAGATCCCAGGATCGAGGCCAACGGTCTGCAGCAGAGGAACGGAGGAGCGCAGTTTGAAGAAAACTGAGGGGTTGAGGGCGTCGCAGGGCTATCCCCCTTAGTTTTGCTGGGGGAGTCCGACTGCGAGCCCGCGAGGCAGGACCGAAGGCAAGGTCCGACGGTCCTCCTCCCCCTGTTCCGTTTCTTTATTTTTTTTCCAAGTCTTTTTAATTATTTTATTTTATTTTATTTTATTATTATTTTTATTCATTTTTCATTTTTCCCGTTATGGGGTGTGGACCAGTACCAGTCCCAGGACCGGTCGGGAGCCAGCGAGCCTCGTTCAATGGATACACCAATGAACTGTTAGAATGCAGACTTGCGTCCGAATCCAGATAAACCAGTTGTCCCAAGGCAGCAGGCCCAACAATTCTAGGTCTCTGCCCAAGAATCAGTCCAGCGGGACATCCGTTAAAATTGAAACAGTGGAGAATAGAGTCGCTGCGTGAAAGTTCGGGTGATAGTCCTTACTAATGAACCTAGCCAAGATTCAGGATGGGTGCTCTGAGCCTCACCTGTCCTAGAGGTGTTTAGGCCAACGAAACAGGGCTATAAGACAAAGCGGTCTGCAAGGGGAAGTTTCAGCTAAGGGAACGGAACTCTGGTGGAGTGGTGTTCAAACAACGCCGGGTGTAGACGGAGAGCGGAGGGGAAGGAAGTCGAGAAGTTGATTGAGAAGAAGGCTAGGAGTTGACGAAGAGAGAGAAGGAAGGAGTGCGAGGGAATCACGTACCTGGCCAAGGTCGGGGCCGGATTCAGGGAGCGCAGTGTACATGCCAGGGTGGAGGAAGTCGGCTCCGAGCGAGCAGACCGAGTCGCATGTATCTCTCGGTGTACTGGCAAGATAAAAGTAGCGGCAGAGTGACGAGCTACGAGTAACCAGGCTGTTGTGGGAGTGAGCACTGCGAAGTGGTGATCTACGACTCATTCGTCGGACTCGGGCATAGTGGCAAGAGACTAGTCGAACTGTCGAGAAGCTGATTCCCCCTGAAGTCTCCCTCGAGGTCATAGGAGCTGGTGGACAACAGTATCGCCATTATAGGATCAACCGCTGATTGGCACTGTGCTGGTTTGGGAAAGGGACGCAGGGGGAAATCGTTAGTGTACGTGGACACGGGTCCCCGATAGGTGCATTCGAAACGGACGAAGAAGGTGGCGGTGTAGGAAGGAAAAACATGCATGGCGGACAGATGAGCTCGTAGCTCGCCCGTTTCTCATCCAGGCTAGGCAAAGGAAGGTACTACTCCAACGTTTTAGAAGAAGGGGAACTTGATGGGATTGTTAGTTTGGAGTTCAACCAACTATGAATGCATATAGCCATGTTCTAGCGCAAGATTCATGGCGATTTCGAGGTACGGATGAGGAAGAGTACCACAGCAACAGGGAGAGAGAGCTTACCTGAAGATCGTAAGTTTCCGAGATTAACTACGCCCCGCTCGACTACTTGTAGGTGACCGGGACCGTAGCCATATGCACGTCCCTGGACTGAATGTGGTCATAGTTGCGGCCAAGTGCACCCAAAGAAAGTGCAAGTTTGAGTACTCCCTGTGACTAATTAGTGCGAGCGCGTGCATGGGTGTATGGGTGCTGGAAATCTAGCCAAGGTTAAAAACAGCAGCAAGCTCAGCAGATCCAAGAAAAGAGCAGAGACACACACACACACGCACAGACAAGGAGAGAGTGTGCGCACGTGGTACATGTACCCTCCCCTATTTCAGCAGAAGACTCGTTCTCAAGTTCTGCATGCTGAGTCTGCCCGCACTCTGGCCGTAGAACTGCCCTCCTTATGCATTGGGCACATAGCGGAGTGTGACTCATAAGCTACTTACTTTGGGTCATTACTAGAATTCATAGTGGATACTACTACTGATTACCAGATGCCTGGATGCTCGGAGTATTGCCATTATGACTGTGTGACTGAAGCGCATGAGTTGTTGCAGGTATTACTGTGGCAGTTACTGATTGAACGGGGGTTGGTGATTGGGGTGGTGTTGCCTTTTGGCTTGTGTGTTCGCTGCCCCCAGACTTCGTTTGGGGTACAACACTTGTTAATCACACGAGCCGCTGCTTCTTAGCAGATGTAGGTGTTGCAATTGTTGAAGATCGAGAACGCTATTGCAAAAAAAAAAAAAGGAGGGGGGGAGTCAGGAGCAAAAGGGCACGAGCCTAGTTGTGGCATAGGTCTGCATAGACGACATCAGCGTGTGCTTTGATTGCTGCCACAGGCATTTCTTGAGAGTGTGCAGTGCTCATTGTGCGGCAGTAAAGTATTGCCGGCTTACTTCAGCGTGCGAGGCGTTGCAAGGCAGTGGGCTGCTGTCATGAGAAGGGAGTGAGATCGCTGCTGTTTTCGGTGGTAACGCCAGATTGTTGCCACAGCTGCTTAAAAGGGGCCTGGAGTGGTGGTCGGTGCCCCTTGAAAACAATATTATTACGGGAGTGTTGCCCCTGCAACAAACTGGTTTTTACTGATCTTTCATGCCTCAGAACACTGATGTTACTACGCTGTGAGGACTATTACTCTTCAGTACTGTGGTGTCCATGACTATTGCCCTACTGGTGAGGCTACCGTTTCTCCCGGGCTGGTGCGAGACGGAAGGGGCAGTGGGTGAGCCACGTAGCTGCCGAGACTCCGCTGGTATTATTGGCTGGCTCAGATTACTACGACAGCAAGAACTATGTTGGGCTGCTGGTGGACCGCTGTTGGCTGAGAAGCGATATTAGCAGGTTCCTGGAGATGCGACTCCCTGAGGTTGGACGACGCTTAGAATAGGTTGCAGTCAGATGGCTGTATTACAGCTACTGTGACACCGAATTTGGTTGTGCAGTCTGCGCCTGCAGTAGGCGTGCAGCTGTGGCTGTTGATGCTATACTGGTAGGGGAGGCTGTGGGCATCGTGCAGGCTGCAGTCGTAGTACAACTATATGTTTGTCTAAGTGGGGCGTCGATTGCTGATACAGCAGTCCTGCTGGGACCGTTACAGCTACCATCACTACCGCGGGACCAGGCGGCCATCGCACACGGACTGAGGAGCTGCTGTGGCGCCACCTTGCTGTGCATCCAATGTGCTGCTGCTATGCAGGCGTTGTTCCTCTCTGCGCAAGGCTTCTGTGGGACTGGTTACTGAGCGTTGTTGCCCTGGGTTGCTGCTGCACTCGTCTGTTATGCACGCTGCTGGTTGGCCCAGGGCTGTGGAGTTCTAGCCTGCGCTCAGAGTAGAGCACAGGAGTGTGCTCTATTCGAACGTAGTATTGCTGGGCTGCGCGGTTGCAGTCCCGTCAGAAGAGAACGCAGTGGCCTTGGAGGACGGATCCGACTCTAAAGAAGGGGTACATTGTTGTGGTCTGGGGAGCCTGTTAGGGGACATGTGCGTTGCATTCCGATCACAGTTCTAAACGTCTTCTGCAGCGTTTTCCCAGGCCACCATTGCGGGGCCCTCAGGCAAATCAAGATTCCAAGGCCCTCTCCCGTGAGTTTGAGCGCACCCCTCTTGTATCTGAGAGTCTAAAACAGTTCTACTTCTATCTTTCTTACTCTCGGTCTAGTCTAAGGTTACGAGAGGAAGGCGGCAGGCGGGGTTGCAACCCGTAGGTCCGCATCAAGACCTTGTGGGAGGTCCACCCACCGATTGCGGGAGCTCTGCCGGAACCCAGGCGGGGTTCTGGAGGCAGAGAACCTTAGGTATAATCTCGTCTAACACGTGTGATCCCTTCCCCTATCCATTATCCCCTGGGTATCTGAATACAACTATGTAAGGATATTACTTTTATTATTATGTATGTCAAGACATGCATTGTGAAAGGTAATCAACAATTGTATGTGAGAAATCTGACATTTCCGCTGAGTGATATCAGACAGAATGAACTGGGGGAAGGTGGGATGCAAGCGTTTTGCATGGGTCTGACTGGGTCGACCCAAGGCTGAGCTCCTCTAAGTTGATGTGGGCTCAGTGCTATGTTTTACTTATGTTTGTTGGGCTCACTGTATGATCTTTGAGGGCTGGGCCTATCCGAAGTAGGACGAACCAGTCGCTGTTTCTTTCTGGGGTTTCAGAACAGGAGGACGGGCACCCTAAGTTGGGAGGACTCAGAATCCTCATGTTTCTTTTGTGGGTTGCTGAAAAACAGAGCTGGGGATATTCTAAGTTGCGTAGACCCAGTTCTGTGTATGGTTCTTCTCAGGGGGACACAGGCATAAGGCTGAGCATACCCTTAAGTTAGGGCAGCTCAGTCATGAGCCATGAACAGAAGGCGTAACGAAAGTATAGAATCTTGATATATATTATATGAACTTATATCATCCGGCAGGCCAGGCACCCTAAGTTGGGAAAGCCAGTCAGTAAGTCAGGTAGAACAAGAAGAAAAGAAAAGCAAATAGAGAATATAATAAAGGTAATTCGGGCAGGCTGAGCGTACCCTTAAGTTAGGGCGGTTCAGTACTATGATCGTAACAATACAAAGGCGCAGAGAGTTAGTATAAATCTTCTTTTATTTTCCCTTTTAAACACAAGGCAGGATTGGATGTCTCCCTAAGTTGGGTAGGTCTGATCATCTGCCTAATAAGAGAGAAACATATAAAGTTTGTGCAAGTATATCAATGATTGTTCTCATATATTGTCGTTACGAGGACTAAGCGTACCCTTAAGTTAGGGCGGCTAAGTCATACATCGTTTGTACTTTGTTCATGCAGATCAGGCGTACCCTTAAGTTAGGGCGGCTTAGTCATACGTCGTTTGTACTTTCTTCAGGCAAATCAGGCGTACCCTTAAGTTAGGGCGGCCTGGTAGTATTTTCTTATGTACCTAAACCTGTTTAAGCTAGCTAGGCGTACCCTTAAGTTAGGGCGGCCTAGTGATATGCTCTTGTCATTGATGTTATGTAGGTTGGACGTACCCTTAAGTTAGGGCGGTCTGACCATTCGTCGTTCGTACTTGTTTTAGGCAGGTTAGGCACACCCCTAAGTTGGGGCAGCCTAATCCTATGCCCTATGTAACCTTGTCTAGAGTTGACTAGGCATACCCTTAAGTTAGGGCAGTCTAGTTTATGCTTCATGTCGTTAGTTAAGCAGAAGCCAGCCGTGCCCTTAAGTTAGAGTGGTCTGGTCATATGTTCTATGACTAGAGTTCATGTGGTGTTGGGCGTCCAGTTGTGCGTACTTTTACTTGTTTACTTAGGCAAGTTGGACATACCCTTAAGTTAGGGTGTTGTCTGATCCTATGCCATAGGCAAGGGGGTTATTAAAGGAGAAGAACTGAGTAATCTAATGAACTATTCTGGTCAAACTTATGTGGGATTGTGAGAGATGTTTGTTCATGCATGCTTGTGGGGTCTCACTTTGGGCGTCTCTTCAATAGGCTAGTTGCTTTAGATGCTCGCAAAGTGCTGGAGCCATAGGTAGATAAGATGGATGACGGGAGGGAGAACTTGGGATGAAGATAGGACCGACCCTGCTAAGGAGTTAGGATCAGGGCTAGCTCACGATCTCATCTAGAGGTTGGGCGGGCTGTTATTGATTCTAAATCATCGAGCAGGTGTCAAAAGATAATCCCAAGTATAGCTTGCTTTGGCTTTCTGTCTTTCAACTTTATATAAATCTTGACAGCCTCCTGTTCCTACAGAAAGCGCTGCCGAAAGTTTTGCAAATCTGAAAGAGTTGGTCATTTTTGAACTCGTAAAAATTCTGAAAAGGCACTTTTCCTACGGGAAGCGCTGCCGAAATTTCGTAGAATTTGGGAGGTTAGAATGTTTTTCAACTAGGGGCTACTTAGCAGATCTATCTTGGATAGTGGAGATGTTCAGTGGCTTGGTACTAGTAGAGGAGCTAGGCTACGATGGGGAGGAGTATTCTCCCCTTGGCATTAACATAAGTAGTATCCTTCTTTAGTCAGTACTGTGTTGCAGGTTTCCGTATTTCGCTTGAAGGCTTGATCTGTTCAGCCTGATCCTTCAAAAGGATCAAATTTCTGTTATCACTGATAACAGGTCGGTTGCCGATTCGTCGGTTTGCGACTCAACTTTCCCCATTCTCCTACCTCTCAACCTACGACCTTGATTTGTGTGTTTCTTTGGGTTTTCACCCAATTTCTTTATAAATGATCATTTCTTAAAGACTGAGTACCTTTGTTGAGGACTGGTGGGGAAATGGTTGGGCTTGTGTGCATAAGGCAGAGTGTGAGTTGCAGAAGATTGGAAAGTTGACCCCTTTAGCGTGTGTGATGTTGTTTGAATGTGGTGCGTATGATTGCAGGTATGTATGAGAGAATCTCGATTAAGTCTTGTTGAGTGATTATGTTTGGATCCAGATGGGCAACCCACACAACTGTCGTGAGAGTGAACCACCCCACAACCTTTGGTTTGAGCGAGATTGTTCTTTTTCCATCCTGATAATGTGATAGTCAGAGTATGCGACCGCACGCTTACGTTTTCCCCTACTCAAAGATTTTATCTGGTCGGATGTTAGTCCCAGGCCTGGAGTTCAAGGTCCTTGTCCAGGACGTTGATTTACTTGATGTCCCATGGGAACAGAAGCACCGCAAGGAGGGGTTGTCCCCCAGCAACTCGGTCCGGCGGGGCGTTCGTATTTTTCCCTGCCAACGGCAAGTAATCTTTTTCTTTTTCCTTGTTTAAAATTATTTTGGTGGAACGATAAAGTTTCGGGCGGAAGGATTAGCGTGTCGCTGGTGATGCGCCAGACAACTCACCACCGCTCCAAATCCCTTCCTGCCCTAGGAACCATCTTACCCCGCACCCCTTTGGGGCACCTCAGTGTGCAGAAGATGGTAAGGCCCTCATACCGGTTTTGCGCTCGCTAAAGGTTTACCCCCCTTAGCGCGCGCTTCAACCAACGCCTGAGCGTCGAGAGCGACCTCATGGCTCAAATGAGGCCACTCGGGTATGGGCACCACGTAATGCGTCGACATCACGACTGCTTACGCAAATCCGCATTGTTGGTCGTTATGCGTAGGCCCTGCGTCCGCACGGTCTTACGTTAACCCACACGCGCGACACTTACCAATTTACGCACTCGAAAGTTATGGGTCAAGCAAAGAGGGCAAAAGCGCGTTATGGCCAGTAGACCCAAGCTTCGTCAGCACGAAACGACGCGGGAGCGAGGGAATAAGCCCTAGTCGGCCTACAGGGACCCGAGTACGAGCCTCCAACGTCTCAAACATCGGGTTGCCGATGGGTCTCAGTTTGGGCATCATCCGCACGCATCTTTCACATTGGAACGACTATCAGACTATCTGCAGTTGTTTCGTCCTTAAAGTTTTCATGGTTGGACGTTGTAGTCTGTGGTAACCGTCAAAGTCAAACCCCTTGAGATTGGCTCACGACAGCCCTGAAGCACAAGGTGCAGAAGAGGGTGTGGTCGTCAACCGCGCATGGCGGTTGTCTAGCGCCAAGAAGGTAACCCCTCAACGCGCTTGTCAGCCGACACTTGCGTGTCGAGCACGACCCTCGAAATTATTAAGGGCCGCGCAGTTACGAGTACCTCGCAGTACCCCATCAGCACGAATGCTCGCGAATGCCAACATGGTTGGTCGATATAAAGGGGCCATGCACTCGCTCGACTCTCATACAAAAAACCAGCGCGCCATAACTATCTGATTCTCGCGGCATAACGTTATGGGTCGGATACTGAAGGGACTAGGAGTGTTGTGATGTTGTTTGAGGTGTTTGTTTTGTGTTTTTCCATGTGGTATATATAGGTAGATGTCAGTGTTGTGGTGTAACGCGTGGTGTGTGTGATGCGTCCTAGTCGACCGGCGCCGAGTCACGTTTGGGACCTCAGCCCCCCAGCACGTCATTTGCATACAAAAAGCTTTCGCATGTGGTTCAGTAGCTCGGCAGGGATACGCCCACCTAAGGGATGGTGACAGCTCCCGCAGGTGGAGGTAAGCGGTGCCTCGCGTGACCCTGTCCTGTCGTAGGGGCTCGCGAGAGGTACGGCTGGCGCACTCGGCGACAAGTCCTGCAAAATCCTGCGTGACGCGGCCGGGAGGGTCCCAGTGCGAGACCGATGCACTCGAAAACGGGCCCAGCAGAGCCCGACCTGGTAGACTAAGGGTTCGTAGGGGTACGGCCTGTTTCAGGCCCTATGTCGTTTCGGCCTCCAGCCTGAAAACGACGGGCCATTTTCAGGCCCTCGCAAAATCGACCTACCCTGACACTCGGGCACCAGACCGGGGTTTTAGCTCAGGCCTTGAAGGCCTATTTTGTGGAGTGTCAACCCCAAGGTCTGGCACGTTTTTGGCATAGGCACGACCAGCCGCTCGGACGGGCCAGCACTATATAATGTTGACCCGCCTTGCAGGCTGCAGGCAGTTCCTAGGCACTTCACGTGCAGAAGGCAGGAGGTAGTCTTCAGGACTCAGCAGCGGCACTCTGGAGGAGTAGCGATAGCAGTAGTCTTCAGCGCTGGGCGCTACTAGAAGAGAGAGAGAGAGAGATGGTTGGCGGAGGCCAGGGATACTCACCTGCGGCGCCATAGCTCCAGCTTCGTCTTCGATGTACCTACAGCAAGGTGCCACCATCACAGGTTGGTATCCGAGAGAGAGAGAGAGAGAGAGAGAGAGAGCGAGAGAGAGAGAGAGAGAGAGTTCTTCTTCTTCCTCCTCTAAGTCCATCATCTTTACCTCACCCTCTCGCCCCCTGACTTCTCTGCATCTACGGGCTAAGAGAGAGAGAGAGAGAGAGAGAGAGAGAGAGAGAGAGATGGGCGACATGGGATTTGACGACATTGGGGTTCAGACTCAACATCGGGATTTAGAACTCTGGCGAGGGATTATTTGGGACTGTATCGAAGACTTGGTGTTGACGACATTTCCATCTTCTCCCTCCCCTTCGTCTCATCCCCCTTTTCTTCGTCTGAGTATGATCGGGGAACTGACGCATTCTTCCTGTGTGCGCGTCAGCCCCCTTTCACACCATGGAATCATGATGATGCATGTTTGGTCTGCATGTCAGCTTGATTGATCGGATCACTGCTATTCAAGCCTTCCGTTGTGCAATCTTGTATCTGGCGAGAAAGATCGCTTCTTGGTCTGGTCTGCACCGTTATGGTATGCAACAGTTTGGTATCGGAGCGGATCTTTTTCATCAAGATCCGCCCAATCAAGTAGCCAGCTCGCTGGATCTACTGATTGATTGATTGATTGATTGACTGATTGATTGATTGATTGATTGACTGATTGATTGATTAATGAATCAAGTAGGGTTTCGTCAAAATCTCTGCAAATCTTTTTTTCTTTCTTTTTCGTTTCTTTTTTTTTTTTTTTTTTTCTCCTTTCGCAACTTCGGATATTAGCATTTCGTTTTCACGCAGAAAATATCCAAAAAATTCTGATATTAGCATTTCGGGAAATTTCTGATATTGGCATTTCGTTTTCACGGAATAAATATCCGAAAAAATTCTGATATTAGCATCTCAGGAAATTTCTGATATTGGCAGTTCGTTTTCACGCAATAAATATCCGAAAATTTCTGATATTAGCATTTCGTAAAATTTCTGATATTGGCATTTCGTTTTCATGCAACAAATATCCGAAAATTTATGACCAGCGCTGCTGGAGCTCATACTCGTAGGCTGCTGCCAGCGCTGAGAGGCGAGGTGCAGCATGTGCGGTCGTGCAGAGGGGGAGCGCTGCTGGAGCTCATGCTCGTAGGCTGCTGCCGAAAATTTATGACCAGCCCTGGCTGCCTCATTCAGGCACTCGCATGCTGGGCGGCAGCGCTGCTGGAGCTCATGCTCGTAGGCTGCTGCCAGCGCTGAGAGGCGAGGTGCAGCATGTGCGGTCGTGCAGAGGGGGAGGGCGCTGCTGAGGGCAGCGCCATGGCCCAGCCACCATAGCTGGTGGGCTTGGACTACAGTGAAGCGCAGGGGTGGTCTTCGGGTCAAAGAGAGGACAGGTGTGGTGTAGTCAGGGAATAGGTGAAGGATGATGATGATGATGATGATGATGTGAGGGCACGTCCCTTGTATTGGCGATAGTCTGCATGGGCGACATCTTCAAGTACTTCGGGCTGCCGCTGATGTCAACAGTTGCATTGTCTTTTTGTAGTCTGTAGTAGCTGTGTAGGAGTAGGCTGGGCGCTGAGCGCCAAGTGTGAGTGTGAAGGAACTGGACTCTGTGTTGGAAGGAGAGAGTGTGCTCTCCATGAACATTGGTCTTCAGTGCTACGAACCTCCATTGGTGTATTATTGGTGCATTGCTGCTTTCTGGACACAGTGTGACTATTTGGCTTTCAATGTGATGGTGTGATCTGGAATTGTCATCTCGCTGTTACTTATTTTCCTTGCAATTTGGTATCAGAGCTGGTTCATATTGCGCTTCATTGGTTCTTCGCAATAGCTATTGGTGCTTCGCATGAGGTGTGGGGCAGTGATAAGGCATTGGCGTTGAACTTGGGCGGCCCAGGGTAGTGTGGGCGCGCCAGGGAGCTATGTGGTGACATACGGGGTGTATGCTGGATGATGAGAACTCGATGATGTGGCATACTAAGCCGAAGTGGAACCGCCAGCACTTAAATCGCTCCAGACCCCATCACTAAGCAAACGCATCGCACTAAGGCAGAAAAGGACAGTCCCGAGCAAGAACATAGAAGGTCCAGACAGCAGGAAGGCAATTAGGATCCGGAATCCTCACCAGGTGCAACTGAGGCAAGGACCGGTCAGGTTACCGGTGAGAAATCTGTGGTTGGGGGCAGCATTTATGAGGTACGTTGCTCTCTTCCTTATTTACCCTCTTCATCTCTTCTTACCGTGAGGAAGTGAGTTCTGTCTTGAGAGTCCTCTCGATGTGAGGTGTCGCGAGCGCTCAACCTTGAGAGTCGACATTCTTCCYGGKCAGCAMGCTGGTGGGAGACGGGCGAAGCCTCTGAAGGGCCCTGGACGAAGCACTCGGGTCACGGTCACCATGCCAACCCGCTGGGACTAGTACACGCATGCTTGGGCTGCAAGTCCTTGGTTCTGCTGCTTGCGCAATAGAGGTCGTGCCGGGCATGTCAGCCTTTTATGAGACGCTTACCAGACCGTCTATAAACATTTCTGGTTGGGGACTCGGAGAATATGGCTGTGATCGTCGTCCTGACTGCGACGTTAAATAACTCCTGAGGAGATGGGGGCTCTCCTAAAATTCCTCTTGATCAGCCAGATCAACCGGGTGTAAGGCTCGTTCCGTACGAGGGTAAATAAGAGTGGACTGGCTGGCTTGTTCGGCAATGACTTGGGGCACAGGGGTGGGCCGGATTGCACACCTTCAGACACGCTGCTCAACCAGATGTTCAGGAACGTTGACACAAAGTGACCAATCAAGAAGGATACAGGGGGAGGGGGGATTCCGCTAGCTGTTCACAGTGGCAATCAACTATCAATCTGCCATCCAGTATACATCTCCAACAGGAGATGTTATTTATCTAGTAGTGACAGACTTCGCTAACAACTGACAGACAGCTACAGACAGATTAGATATTTGCTGTAGTACAATCCGTTCCAGGGTAATCTAAAAATAGAATTAATATATCCTGTAGGACCTGAAATTAGTTGTTAATATATCACCTAACTGTTTCTGTTCCATCCGACCGAAATTAGTTGTGTTTCATAATCGGTTGTGTGTCAGGCTAAGGTAGGATTCAGTGTGGATTCTAGTTAAGATCACACACACTGTAGCTCATGAGTGATGCAAGCACTAGTGAGGAGGAGTTGTTAGTGGACGACCGTAGGACTACTCGCGGGACTGTTCGTAGTCGACCCTTGACATTCTTGGAGTTGGGTCCAAGAGACGAGAGAAGATTGAGGAGGGAGGCTAGAGAGAGAACAGCGGCAAGGAGAGCGAGGGCAGCTGAGGATAGTGCCAAGACTAGTGTCTCAGCTAGTACAGGTGCAACCATGGCAACCTCTGCCATGTCTCAAGTCTCTACACAGTCCACTTCTTCAGGAGTCTGTCAAAGTGGCTCTCAGGTTCCCATTGGTCAGATTGCTGCCGTGCGAGTTAGAAATCCGCCAAGCAAAAGAACTTCAGGATGAGCTACAGCGGCAGTTGGACGAGGCAGCGGAGAGGAAAAGAAAAGCCATACTTAGGAAGGCTAGACTAGAGAGTAGAATGCAGGAAGTTTTGCAGGCCAGAAACAAATTCTGGCTGAAATTCGGGCTCCTCGCACAATGGTGAGGCAGCCACAGTTTGCTGTAGTTCCCCCTGTAGGTGAGGGTCCATCATTGATGCCGCAACGCACAGGGCAAACTTTCTCTCCTATGTTTGGCATGCCCCTCCTGGTGGTTTGGTAGCAACTAGTGGTCCGGTTCCAAGAGTCTCAGCCGTACCATCCACGGCGGTGGTAACTACAGTCCAACTGTCAAGCCAGGCCCAGGTTAGTGTGCAACAGCCTGTTTCAGTGGCTATGCAGCCGCTGCAGCAAGCCCCTGGGCCCATGCAGCCTATGCAATGGATGCCTAAGATACCTCTGATGAGTCCCAAGCCCTTCTCTGGAGATAGAAAGGAGGAGGGACACCTGGGTGAGGACTGTGCCTACTTATGTAAGGCACAAGCTCACAAGACCAGAACTTGTAGTGGATGCATCCTTTTTAGAGGGATCAGCAGCCCGCTGGTTGAATCGCTTAGTGCAGCAACAGGGCTACGGTCAGGATTTCGATGCCTGGGCTCAGGCTCAGACATTAGAACAGTTCGTACGGTCAGTCTACAACAGGTGGCATGACCCGCAAGGGGCTCAAAAGGGCACCGATGCTATCAACAACCTTTGTTCCCGCAGGATGTTAGAGAGCTTACGGACACCGTAGAACGCCTCCTCGTGGTACCTGGTGTGTGTTTTGACCAGCAGGTTCTCCTAACGGATTACCTAAGGTGCCTACCTGCAGAGGTAAGGACCAAGCTGGTTGACAAGGCCTACGTCGAACAACACACTTTCGCTTCTTTTAGCAAGAAAGCTCTGGACATAGAGGCAAAGCTGGGATCTGCGCATAAGGTATCCCATGATGGTAGGAAGAGACTGCCCCAAGACTGGAAGAAGAAGGGTCAATTAATGTTCGTTGACCATGATGGTCAAACGACTGAGATTGACGATTTCCCAGACCTTGGGGAGTTGACAGAGCAGGATGGGGCCAGCGAGACTTCGGATGGGGGAGTCGTGGCACCTATCAAGGAAAAGGCTAGGGGGACCGAGAAGAAGAAGGTAGGACGGTCCACGGGTCAGGGCGACCACGGGACACCCGCATGGGTAAAGCTTGGTTTAGATTACGAGGTGTGGCGTGACCGCGTTGCTAGGGGTACATGCAGGAACTATGGCAACTATGGCCACACGTCCAATAATTGTCGTGGCAAGAAGGTCACAACGAAGGTAGCGTCACCAACGGTGGTGGGAGTGCTTCTGCGAGCAGCTCACAGGGAAACACCTCGGGCCAGTCGGAGTGTTAGCCGCTCTCACTCGTGCTGAAGTGGTAACGTTGCCTTCCCCACTTCAGGCGTTGGCCAAGGCTAGTGACCCACGCATCGCCCGCAGACACATTCGGACCCACCCACGCTCTGTTTGAGAGATGTGTCTGAGGCTCTAGAAGAATTAGAGACTGAGTGGTCAACGAAGGACCCCTAGGATTCTTGGGCGATGATCAGTACAGGTCCAAAGGGTGAACATTTCGTGGTAGAAGTAAATGTAGGTGGCCGCAAGGTTGGCGCCTTCGCAAACATACGCTCTACACAGAATTTCATCAGTCGTGTTTGCGTGGATAGACTGCGCTTAGGGGCCCAAGTGCAGCGGCTTAGCAGAACTGTAGTTTCTACGCTAGCCAACAAGCACCAAATGTTGGTGATAGACTATGTCGAGGACGTAGTCTGCACCTTCTCCTATGAAGGAGGGGAAGTGAGTCATAAAATCTCCTTCCTGGTTAGCGACAAACTGCCATTTGCAATGCTTCTACTACGTTCCAGCACGCGATGAATAGGATTTTTCATGACTACTTGGACAAGTTTATCGTCGTGTACCTCGACAATATTCTCATCTTTAGTAGGACTGTAGAGGAGCACGTTGAGCACTTGAAAACAGTGCTAGGTCTCCTAAGATAGCACTTGTACAAGCTTAACTTGGATAAATGTGAGTTTGGACGCACCAAGATCTTGTACTTGGGTCATGAAATCTCGACAGATGGATTGAGGCCGGAAGATGCGAAGGTGGCCAGCATACGTGACTGGCCTAGACCTCTGACTGTTACTGAGGTCAGATCGTTTTTGGGGATGACGGGCTATTATCGTCCGTTTGTGAAGAACTATAGTACCATAGCTTCCCCATTAACAGATCTAACTCGACTTGACACCCCTTGGGAGTGGACTGAAGAGTGTGAGGCAAGCTTCAAGAAATTCAAGTATGCTCTGACACACTATGAAGTTCTCAAACTTCCTGATCCTGACAAGCCGTTTGTTGTGACCACAAACGCCAACCAATATGGCATAGGCGCGGTCGTTGCACAACAGGAAGGGCCCAAGTTGAGACCGATCGAGTATATGAGCAAGAAGATGCCATCTCAAAAGTTAGCTAAGGCCACGTATGAGAGAGAGCTCTACGCCCTATACAGAGCGTTAGTCCATTGGAGACACTACCTCCTAGGAAGATTCTTCTATGTGAGGTCTGACCATGAGACTTTGCGCTGGATTGACACAGCCTGTGTTGTCAGACACATTCAAGAGATGGATCCAAGTGATAGACATGTACGACTATCAACTTGATCCTATCAAGGGTACGTACAACAAGGTGGCTGATGCGCTTTCAAGAAGGGCAGATTACCTGGGCGCGCTAGTCACTGAGTTTGGCATATCTGACGAACTTACTCGATCGCTGGTGGAAGCCTATCAGGGAGACGCAGTCATGTCAGAAATCATCCGTAGATTCCAAGCAAAGGACAAGAAGACTTCGGATGAATTTACGATGGTAGATGGCTTGCTATTCCTTGAGAAGGCAGGGAATAAAAGGTTGTGTGTTCCTAATAGTGAATCTTTACGTAGTTTATTTTTAGGCGAATGTCATGATGCAACTGGTCATTTTGGGTATAAAAAGACATCAGCCAATCTAGTACAGAAGTTTTGGTGGCCCTCTATCATGAAAGATGTCAAGCAATACGTCGAAACCTGCCAGGTCTGTCAAAGAGACAAACCAAGGACTCAGGCTCCGCTTTGGTTTATCAAGCCCTTGCCGATTCCTGAAGGACCAGGTCAGAGTGTCTATGGATTTCATGGACACCCTTGTGACCAGCAAGTCTGGAAACAGGCATATCTTTGTTATAGTGGACCGTTTTACTAAGTGCGCAAGACTGATTGCCATGCCAGAAACAGCTAAAATTGACTACGTCATCAAACTGTTTATGGATAATTGGGTACGGGATTTTGGTTTGCCTACATCCATCGTTAGCGATAGGGATGTGAGATTCACAAGTGAACTATGGCAGTCAACTGCTGAACAGATGGGCACCAAACTCCAAATGACTTCAGGGAATCACCTTGAGTCAAATGGCCAAGCAGAACAGATGAACCGGGTAGTACAGCACCTGCTTCGGCATTACATTAAGCCAAGTCAGGATGACTGGGACGAGAAGTTACCTCTCGTCGCCAGCTTGTACAACAATGCTGTGCACAGTACAACCGGTATGACTCCCAACCAATTACATCTTGGTTGGAAGCCCAGAAGTGCACTGGACTTTCTGCTACCAGAAAGACACTCCACTGCAGCACCTGGCAGCATAGAGTTTGCTGTCCAATATGAACAGATGCTGCAGCAGGCCGTTGAACATATTAGGAAGTCTCAAGATGCTATGATTGCATCTGAGAATAAGCACAAACGGCCATTAACTTTCAGGTAGGTGAACGAGTCTCGGTAAAGTCATTTGATTTAGGTCACGAGTTGGGGATATCCAGAAAACTGATGCCACAGTATTTCGGGCCCTGGGAGATTTTGGACGTTGTAGGGGATCAACCGGATGGGCCTTCATACGTGATCCGTATTCCTGCACACCTGCGCACCTACCCAGTGTTTCATGCCTCCAAGCTGGCCCCTTTCGCTGCAACTGAGCAGTTTCCTTCCAGAAGATCAATGCTGCCCCCAACCATGGATGGCGAAGTGGACATTGACCAGATCATTGAGCATCGAGTGATGCCTGTTCCTCGACCATCAGGCAGAGGGCGACCTCCTAAACCAAGAAGGCAATATCTTGTGAGCTTCAGACATCATCTGGATCCTAAAGAAGACCGATGGTTCACACGAAAAAAACTCATGAGAACAGCACCTCAAGTCATCGCAGGCTATGAAAGAGCACTCAAGGGGAAGATGCCTGCAGAATGAGAGACTTCTCAGAGGACTCACGAAGTAAAGGAGGAGGGAATGCGAGGATCAGGTCCTCGGTAGGCCTATGGGGCCCTGTTTGCAGCCTTACCCGCCCTAAGTGAAGGCGGAGGTGCCCGCCCTAAGTGAAGGCGGGCCTGACTTTTTGCAAGAGGCCCTCGACTATCTTTCATATTTGGGATCCAGGCAGTTGCGACGCGCTAGTTGGTTGAAAGAAATCAGGCCGAGCAACAGGCCGAGCAACAAAGACATTTCCACCGCCTACCGGGCCTTTCCAAAGAATGCAGGCCCTGGGCGTGATTCACAGCCTCCTACAGAGACAGTTGGGCGCCCAACCGAACGAGGCCCAGCAGCCCAGTAGCTGCTGCATCCAGGCAGCCTCCGGGGGCCTTCCAGAAGATTCTGGGCCCAGGCCAGGGCAGCCAGGCTGCGAGAGCAGGCCAACTCTTCCCATAAAGGAAAGAGCTCGGCCCTGGCTGCCTCATTCAGGCACTCGCATGTTGGGCGGCAGCGTTGCTGGAGCTCATGCTCGTAGGCTGCTGCCAGCGCTGAGAGGCAAGGTGCAGCACGTGCGGTCGTGCAGAGGGGGAGGGCGCTGCTGAGGGCAGCGCCATAGCCCAGCCACCATAGCTGGTGGGCTTGGACTACAGTGAAGCGCAGGGGTGGTCTTCGGGTCAAAGAGAGGACACGTGTGGTGTAGTAAGGGAATAGGTGAAGGATGATGATGATGATGATGATGTGAGGGCACGTACCTTGTATTGGCGATAGTCTGCATGGGCGACATCTTCAAGTACTTCGGGCTGCCGCTGATGTCAACAGTTGCATTGTCTTTTTGCAGTCTGTGGTAGCTGTGTAGGAGTAGGCTGGGCGCTGAGCGCCAAGTGTGAGTGTGAAGGAAGTGGACTCTTGTGTTGGGGGGATTATTGGTACATTTTCAATGCTACGAACCTCCATTGGTGTATTATTGGTGCATTGCTTCTCTCTGGACACAATGTGACTATTTGGTTTTCAATGTGATGGTGTGATCTGGAATTGTCATCTCGCTGTTACTTATTTTCGTTGCAGCAGTTTGGTGGGTTGCCTGTGTTTCCCACCTACCCACCCCCTTGGCTGTTTTCTCGGCTTGGTAAGTGCCACATCAGCAATACCATCCCAGCAGATTACGTTAGCAGTACCATCCCAGCAGTTTACGTCAGCAGACTACGTCAGCAGGGCCACATCAGCAATACCGCAACACAATACAACTAACTGCAGCTTATGCTCCGACGCAGCAACCGCATCGCCGCACGTGACGGGCGGGCAGCCGCAGCAGAACAGCAGCTACCTCTGCCCCACCCCTCTGAGATGGACGCCCCCATGGTGGACAATGCTGCATCCGACAGACCACGTGAGGCATGCAGCTCGAGCCCCCCGGCCCCACAGGCCCAGCAGGAGGGTTCCACTGCAACTTCTGCGGAAACCCTCGACGCTGCACCAGTCCGGCAGAAAGGAGAGACCATGACAGCCTTCCTGGCCCGCCTGGGCACTTACATGCAACAAATCCAAGAGGAACAGCAACGTGAGGCGGCAGCCGAAGAGGCACGTCTCAATGTGATTGCACACGCAGAAGAGCAACGGCGCCGGCAGCAGCCAACCACAACAAAGCTAGAAAAGATGCCGCGTCTGTCCTCATGCAGCAGGAAGCCACTCATACCGCCGCACTGCAAGCATGGCATGTGGATCCGGAGGAAACGACGGAACCAACTACGAAGCACCAGACGAAGTCAGCTCTCGCCAGCATGATGCACCAAGTCATCCTCACTTGTAACTGGCAACAAGTGGAGCAGGCCCGGCAGGCACGTACCATTACTGAGTACGAGGAGACTCTTAAAAGCCTCCACGCCCGCCTGGACATGTTGAAGAAGGATGACGTGCTGCACAGGCACACGGCATCGTCAAGCACTGATCCATCGATCCGCGAGCTGGAAGGACGGCTGGATCACCTAGTCGCGCTTGTCGGCGATTTGAACAGCTTCCGACAACCGACGACCATCAGGCAGCAAATATCCGCTCTACAAGCGGATTTGCGTCAACTGCAGCAGCAACCAACTGGGACCTGCAACAGCGTAACGCCGAAACAATTCAAGATGCTGAAGTTCAGCATCGAGAGGTTTGACGACTACCACAAGGCGGCCCCCATAAGTTGGTGGCAAGGGTTCACCAATGAGCTCTCCATCCACTTGGTCCCGCCCGAGTCGAAGATCTCAGCGCTTTACCGCTGCAGCACCGCTGCCAGCCAAGTGTGGCTAAATCACCTGGCTCAAACCGAAGGCGTCGAAGTCTCTAAGATTCACACACCAACATCACTTGGGAGGCCATGACTGAGAAGTGGCGGAAACACTTCATCGTCGACAACGCTCAAGGCAAAGGCGTAAACCGGATCTTCAGCATGCATCAAGGCAGCCAGCCAACACGCGAATGGCTAACCGAGTGGCAGAAAATCGTGACGATTTCGAATCTGGACATACCGTTCGGTTATCTTCGTCGCGAATTCTTCCAGCAGTCGGTTGACGCGTTGAGCACGACCCTTGGGGAGCGCAGCTTGTACACAGACTTTGACCAGATCGTGGAGAAGGCGCGCGAAGTCATCCAAACCAATCATTGGGCAGCCAACGAGCGGCGAAGCCAACTGAATTTTGTGGAAAAGGGCAAAGGCCCGCGGCCGCAAAATCGCTGCTGTCCAAGGAAATGGACAAGAGAACGACCAATCGATGACTCACGAGTCTAGTGAAGGAGACAGAGTCAACGCCCTTCCGCCACGACGCAAGAAGAAGAAGAAGAAGAAGAAGAAGAAGAAGACGAAGAAGCTGAAATCTGCATCAACAACGGAAGTCGGACAACCGAACGAGCCATGGAAGAAGTTCAACCTCACGGAGGAGCAATACAAACTCCGCTAGAGGTGGAACAGTTGCAACTGGTGCAACAGCACCAAGCACACGACGTCACAATGCCCCGACAAAGGCAAAGAAGATGTTCGTCCACGACAAAGCTCGGGAAACTGAGCTCCGCGGGAAGTGAGGCGACTCCACTGCCCACTCCGCCGGACACGATTGCCTTGCAAACAACCTCCTCCGCGTCCGAGGAACATGCGTATGTAGCCAGTCTTCACGAAGATTATGAAGACCATGCTGTCCAGCTGGTCCCGCCATTGGACCAACCTCTCCACGTGCAAGACACATTTGCGTGTGCGACTTCATCACCATCGCCAAGTAAACCAGCATCCTCGCCGACATCACTCGGGGACGCATCGGTGTTGTCTAGACTGGAGGAACTCGACCCATTGACACCGGAGGACTTCCAATGGTTGCCTCTTCCCCCATCTGGTTCCTTGCCGAAGCCSCATTGCAACGCCTTAATGGCGGAGCTACGCAACTACTTGCACGCTGCAGTACCAGCTCCGTTGATGGAAGACGGAGTAGCGGTTGTTGACCTTCGCGAGTACATTGCAAAGATTGACCACGAGTACGCCACACATAGGTACGACGACACCGGCGCACCGTTACTCTACGTCCGCATTCAGATCAGGAAGGCGGCCTGCAGCACCTTGATCGATTGTGGAGCTACTCGCAACTACATCAGCCAGGATTTCATGACCCACGCCGACCTTGGGCCGCGCGTTCGAAGGAAATCGCAGTCTACGCAAGTGACGTTGGCCGACGGTAGTACGCACAAGTCCATCGACCGGTGCATTGACTCCGTCCCAGTGTACTTCACCCCGCTTGCACGCGAGGCCGTGTCCTTTGACATATTAGACACACAGTTCGACATGATCTTGGGCATGTCATGGCTGCGCAGCGAGGACCACCCGGTGAACTTCTACCGCTGCACCGTTCATGTTCGTGACTGGAACGGGGTACTTGTGCCATGTACGGTCCCCCCACCTCATCCTTCGATTGGTTATCACGTGGTCTCCGCGGCGAGCATTTACAACTCCATCGCATGGAACGACGTGGAGGAAATGGGCATTTATTTCTTGCACGCCCTACCTCCTGCCGACGAGCCTGCGGCGGAACAGCCACCGGACCCACGCATTGTACAACTTCTTGACTCCTATGGCGACGTCTTTGAAGCCCTCGCCGGAATCATACCGAATTGGCCAATATATCACGAGATCATCCTCGAAGATGGGCCGTACCTCTGCGCGGATGTATTTATCGCATGAGCCAGGAGGAACTCGAAGTGCTTCGAACGCAACTCGACGACCTCATTGACAAAGGTTGGATTCGCCCTAGCTGCTCGCCCTACGGTGCACCTGTTCTCTTCGTTCGGAAGAAGAACAAGGAGCTGCGCTTATGCATTGACTATCGCAAGCTTAATGCTCAAACCATTAAGAATGTCGGCTTGCTCCCACGCATCGACGATCTTCTCGAACGCTTCGGCGGTGCCAAGTATTTCTCCAAGTTGGACCTCAAATCCGCTTACCACCAGCTCGAGATCCATCCAAGAGATCGGTACAAAACCGCGTTCAAGACACGGTACGTGCACTTCGAGTGGGTCGTAATGCCATTCGGCCTCACGAATGCCCCGACCACCTTCCAAGCGGCAATGACAACGGAGTTTCGCGACATGTTGGACCGGTTCGTGCTCATCTACCTTGATGATATCCTGGTGTATAGCCGAACTTTGGACGAGCACATCGGGCATCTACGTGTTGTTTTGGACAGGCTACGTACGACCAAGTACAAGGCCAACCGAGCCAAGTGCGAATTCGCACAACAAGAGCTCGAGTACTTGGGCCACTTTGTGACGCCGCAAGGCATTAGTCCGCTTGCGGACAAGATCAAGGCCATTCAGGATTGGCCGGAACCGACCAACACCATGGAGGTTCGCTCTTTTATGGGATTGGTCGGGTACTACCAACGCTTCATCGGGTGATACTCACGGATCGCCGCACCTTTGTCTAGATTGCAATCTCCACTGGTGCCCTTCCAGTTCACAGACGAAGTCCGCAGTTCGTTCCACAAATTGAAGACGACATTGCTCCTCGCTCCCGTCTTGAGTATCTACGATCCCACCTTGCCTACGAGAGTGACTACGGACGCTTTCGATTACGGCATGGGTGCAGTTTTGGAACAACACGGCGGAGTAGATTGGCACCCCGTTGACTACTTCAGCCAAAAGGTGCCTCCCATCAAGTCGGTTGATGATGCGCGGAAGGAGTTGGTCGCGTTCGTCATGGTACTCGGGCGTTGGCGACACTTCCTCCTCGTGCGTTGTAGGTTCACTTGGGTGACGGATAATAACCCATTGACCTACTACAAGAGGCAAGACACGGTGAGCAGCACGATTGCTTGGTGAATGTACTTCATCGATCGGTTTGACTTCACACCGAAACACATTCCGGGCCTCTCCAACCGAGCCCCGGATGCTCTCTCGTGAAGATCAGATCTTTGTGCTGTGACTCACCACGCGTTCAGTTTAGACGAAGCCCTTCATCAGCATTTTGAGCGAGCATACAAGTCCGATCCAGAATACGCCACGCTCTACGAGCAACTATCCTCGGATCACCCGCCCGCCAGCCACTATCGCATCATCGATGGCTACCAGCTGCTTCACTCACGAGGCAAGGACTTACTATGCGTCCCTAGGACTTAATATGCGTCCCATACGACGTCGCTTACAGAATCGTCTCCTCGGCTACCACGACTCGAGACTCACCGGCCACCTCGGAGTCAACCGTACGATCGCACGACTTCGGCAGCGATTCCGGTGGCCCGATCTCATTACCGACGTCACTCGGTATTGCGACACTTGCGAAGTTTGCCGACGAAGCAAACCCCGCAATCGCAACCCCTACGGTGAGTTACGCCCGTTGCTTATTCCACGGGAACCCGGCCTCTCCATTGCCATGGACGTCACTGGCCCGTTCCCCCAGGACCCCTTCGGGCACGACGACATTCTTACGGTCGTTGACCGTTTGAGCAAGTACGCACGATTCCTTCCTTGCATGTACCACGCCACGGCTCCGAAACTTGCACGCCTCTTACACACCAGCTGGATTTGCGGCCATGGCGTTCCGGAAGACATCGTCAGCGACCTCAACACTCGGTTCATGTCGGCATTTTAAACCTCTCTCATGAAAGAGTCCGGCACCGAGATAAAACCAAGTTCGGCTCGGCATCCGCAAACGGACGGGCAGACGAAGAGGGCACATCAAAACGCTCAAGTAATGCTTCGCACACTCTTCTGTACGGATCAGAAGGATTGGTTCGATCGCCTCCCCAACATCGAATTCGCCTACAACACTTCGGTGCACCCGGCGATCGGCATGAGTCCGTTCGAGTTACACCACGATCGCCGGAAGGGCAGCATCTTCGCCGGTCTTCCTTTTCCAAGGACTGCCGACATTGACGCCACTTGTTCGCCCGCCTCCATTCAGAAGTATAGGGACTTGCTGGCTAAAGCCCACGCCAACATGCAAAAGGTTTAAGTCCGCATGCAACAGCAAGCTAACAGGCGTGGCGTGCCATGCCCCATCCGCATCGGCGACCTTGTTTGGGTCTCCACGGAAGAGTTTGCACTCGAGCAGGATGTATCCCGCAAGCTGCTTCCAAAGTGGTTTGGACCATGGCCCATCACATCAGCCACGGGTGATGAGCCCGATGGCCCTTCATTCGTGATCGAAATCCCGCCGCATCTCACGGTGCACCCGGTTTTCCACGCCTTCAAGCTGGCCACATATACACCAGCCAAGAGCGACGACTTCCCGGGACGACGATCAGAGGGCCCTCCTTCCATGGATGGTCATCAGGAAGTCGACCGCGTCATCACGCATCGGAAGCACGACAACAAGCCTATGTAGTACAAAGTCACATTCAAGTGGTGCGACCCCGATGACACGCGATGGATTTCTCGGGCAGCTTTGCGAGCCTCCGCTCCTGACATCTATGCTCATTATGAGAAGAAACGACTAGCGACGGAAGTTGCACAGCCTCCCACCCGGACTTCAGACCCTCCCTCCACCAGACAGCTTTGCCCTCGCAGGTAAGCTCGGTCTTTCAAGGAGGGGGGAGTGTGGCATACTCCGTACCACACGGGCCCAGCAGAGCCCGACCTGGTAGACTAAGGGTCCGTAGCGGTGGGGCCTGTTTCAGGCCCTGTGTCGTTTCCGCCTTCACCCTGAAAACGACGGGCCATTTTCAGGCCTTCGCAAGATTGATCTACCTTGACACTCGGGCACCAGACCGGGGTTTTAGCTCATGCCTTTAAGGCCTATTTTGTGAAGTGTCAACCCCAGGGTCTGGCACGTTTTGGCATAGGCACGAGCAGCCTCTCGGACGGGCCAGCACTATATAATGCTGACCCGCCCTGCAGGCTGCAGGCAGTTCCTAGGCACTTCACGTGCAGAAGGCAGGAGGTAGTCTTCAGGACTCAGCAGCGGCACTCTGGAGGAGTAGCGATAGC
>BFEA01000010.1:260119-279522 GCA_003427395.1 Chara braunii | reverse complement strand
GTCCATCATCTTTACCTCACCCTCTCGCCCCCTGACTTCTCTGCATCTACGGGCTAAGAGAGAGAGAGAGAGAGAGAGAGAGAGAGAGAGAGAGAGAGAGAGAGAGAGAGAGAGAGAGAGATGGGCGACATTGGGGTTCAGACTCAACATCGGGATTTAGACCTCTAGGGAGGGATTATTTGGATCTGTATCGAAGACTTGGTGTTGACGACATTTCCATCTTCTCCCTCCCCTTCGTCTCATCCCCCTCTTCTTCGTCTGTGTATGATCGGGGGACTGACGCATTCTTCCTGTGTGCGTGTCAGCCCCCCTTCACACCATGGAATGATGATGATGCAGGTTTGGTCTGCATGGCAGCTTGATTGATCGGATCACTGGTATTCAAGCCTTCCGTTGTGCAATCTTGTATTTGGCGAGAAAGATCGGTTCTTGGTCTGGTCTGCACCGTTATGGTATGCAACACGCGGCTACCAGTCCGACGCCGAGTTCCGTGACAAGTATGCGAATGGTTTCTCTCCCAATCCGGCACCATCGCACTATCGGATCCAAGGGGGATATTTGCTCGTCCACTTGCCGGGGAATGATCTTCTTTGTGTGCTGCGAGATTCACCCGCGGCTTCTTGCCGAGTTCCACGATGCTCCTGTCACCGGACATTTTGGAGTCAATCGTACAATTCACCGAGTCCACGAGCGCTTTTAGTGGCCCGATCTTCTTGACGACATCACACACTATTGCGAGTCATGCGAGGTTTGCCGACGTTGCAAATCCCACAATCCTTATCTGTAAGTCGAGTTGCGACCATTACAGGTCCCCTTGCGCCGAAGGGAAGTGATTGCCATGGACATTACCGGGCCGTTCCCCAAGCACAAGACTTGTGTGGATGGGATTCTCACGATGGTCGCCTGACTGACCAAGTTTGCCATGTTTTTGCCTTGCCGCTATCATGCCAAGGCCCCCCTGGAGTTGGCAAATGTTCTTTACGCCGATTGGATTCGAACCAAGGGTTACCCCAAGGAAATCGTCTCCAACCGCGGCACTCATTTCACGTACGATTTTTTATTGGCACTCGTCAAACGATGGGGCTCATCTCTAAAGCCGTGTTTGGCTCGCCACCCGCAAACCGATGGTCAAACGAGGAGGGCGCATCAGACCGCACAGGTCCTACTTCGTACTCTCCCAACCAGAAGGATTGGGTTAGGCGGCTGCCGGATGTCGAGTTGGCATACAACTCATCTATCCATCCGGCTATCGGGATGTCACCCTTTGAGTTCGAGCATGGCTCGCCGGTCACTTTTCCATTGGACATGATTAGCCCACCGGCGGTCGAGAGTGATGACCATCTTCTCTTCATTCGTCAGATGCAAGAGCTTCTTGTCAAGGCACGCGACCAGGTGTCGTAGACGCAACAACGTATGAGCCAACAGGCCAACCGCCAGCGTCTTCCTTGTCCGTTCCACGTCGGCAACCTCGTATGGGTTTTCGTTGCGGAGTTCAGCCTCGAGCAAGATATTTCTTACGAGCTCCTTCGAAAATGGATGGGGCCCTGGCTCATTGTGCCGCCCGCTGGGATGCACCCGAAGGACCCTTCCATTGTTCTAAGTTAGCATTGCTCAGCCCAGCAGAACATGACAACTTTCTCGGGCAACGATCGCAAGACCCACCCTTTATGGGCGATTTTCAAGAGGTGGGCGACATCGTCTCCCAGCGCCGCTACAGCAATAAGCTGATATAATACTTGATACATTTCTCTTACTCTAGCCATAAGGCCGACCAATGGTGGACCCGTGCGGATCTGCAGGCAACAGCGCCCGATGTTCTCACACGTTATGAACGCAAGTTACAACGCAATCCGGTACCTTTAGCTCCACATCGTACTCGCGTCCAGGTTCCACCTTCGGATCGTCAGCTTCGGCACTGCTTCACCCTCGAGCCGGCTTGACTTCATAAGGAGGGAGGGGTGTTACATACCGAGCCTGCACACGACCCCACTTCAGGGGGCCGACGGTTGCTTAGGGGCCCCCAGCCCGTGTGCCCATCGGACACGCGCCTTGGAGGCCCACAATGACTCCCAGGCCGCAGGTTTCAACTACAGGCAACATTTTATTTATTTATTTATTTACTTACTTATTTGCTGTCCTATTTTTGTCCGTGCAGTTGACGTTTCGGACTTGCAGGACCCACCAAGGCTACGCCTTGGGCTGGGGACACAGGAGCGAGACCGTTTTTAGGCCAGACACATTTTTGCGCCTTGCTGCATCAGCAGCATGGTTTGGACGCCCTGTAGGGGCCCGGACCGAGTGGGCCGTTTCAGGCCCATCATCAGGTGCGCCCAGCCAGGCCCAGTGCTACTTATAGCTGGGCAGCGGCTGGGCACAGACACAGTTCGAGTAGCTCACTTCTTGGGTGACACACTGCTGGACCAGCACCACACACAACAGCGCTGCGCTGCGCTGGAGGTAGCGGAGTAGGTAGGGAGACAGCGTGGAGGCCATACCTGCAGCGTTTGAGTATGTACCTGGGCGCCATAACTGGATCTGGCCCCAGCAACCTGCAGCACAGCGTACGCCGGCGACGTCAATAATTGTCAACAGTTACCTGCAGGTGAGACAAGCACAAAAATAAGATGACTACTATTATAGGCATTCATTTGATTCCGCTAGGTACGGGTGCATTATTATTAGTAGCAAAAGCAATCTGGTTTGGAGGTATTTATGTCAATTGGGCACGAGTAGGACGACATCTTCTTCTTCTTCTTCCATCTGTTCTCGCCCTCCCCCCCGTCCAGCCAGCGTCGCAGCGTCCAGCCAGCGTTGTCGTCAACACGTGAAGCCAGCATTCACGCAAGACTGAATGAATGTCAAAGTCAGGAAGTCAGCGCTTACGTAGCGTTGACGTGGGGTCTGGACCCCGGATGCTGCATCCCTCAGCCGTCAAGATCTTAGTGCAAATGACGGCCCAGATTGGCCTGAAACCGAATTCCTTGTCCTTGACCCTGTCTGGGTACCTGCGCACAACAAGTGAGTGTATCCGACCAAGGGCCTGGGCGCGGTACCTTTGACCTGACAGTCGACTTAGACTTTTGACTTTCCTAGGGCAGTGCGTGGTCACACTACCTGGTGCAGGCCGAGTTTGGCCTGGATCGTATGGGCTCTGTTTTGAGGGCCCAGACTGCTGCAGAACACGGGTTACTGCACAAAAATGGCACAAAGTGGCGCAACGGAAGACTCAATATGACCTGACTCGTCAAATACTGACGCGACATCCCATCATACATCACTCATGTGAGAGAGGGAGGAGTGACCACATACATAGACAAAAGGTCCCTTCTTGCACACGCACATTGGGGAGGTGCCACAAATGAGAGATGCGGGAAGAGGCGAGACTAAGATGGAGGCGAGGGAGAGGACGAGACCGCAATAGTGAAGTCCAAAATAGTCTCCTTGTCGAATGTCCAATCAACGTCTGCCACGAAAATGTCGGATCAGATCCTGGGCATCATGCCCGAAGTAACCTCTGCCAGTAACCTCTCTCTCTTTCCCTCGGAAAGAAGAAGAAGAAGAAGAAGAAGAAGCGCTGGCATTTGGGGTGACTGCGGCGACCCGCTGCTGGCTCGTCATGGTGGCTGGCTGACTATTGTCTTCAGGGCATGCTGACGTCGCAGCTGCCACACGTCGCTGCTGATGTGCCCGCTGCCACGTGTACTATGCCGACGTGGCTGGGCTACATGACTGGCACTGCTGTTCTGATTTATCGTCACTCAGGAGGAGATCATGACTGTGAAGTAATCGTGGACACATACCTGGTCATCTTGAGGTCGACATTGCTCGAGTGTGCTGACGAGGCCTGATGGACGTGCCACGTGGCACGTTGTAGTAGAACTTCAGATGTACGTTCAGACTGTTGATTATTTGAGGTGGTGATGGAGGAGGAAGCCCGAAGCAGAAGTGGGCATTGTGTATCTCCACTCTTTGAGTCTATTCTCCCTCCTCTCTCTTTTCGTCCGTGTATGATTCTCCCATCTCATTCTATCTGGGCACGATTATGATTATTAATAATCATCAGCAGGTGTATATTCATCAGGGCTTGCATTGTTGACAAGTGTCTTCAAGATCTGTGTTCATTGCAATTTGGTATCGGAGCTTACTCCTGACGACGACGACCGATGTGATGACAACAAGATCTGACATGGACAACGACGAAGAACGCCGGTGTTGCTGACGTGGCACGGACTTCACTGGCGAGAAGATTAGATCTCGATGCGATTGCTGACGTGGCAATCGGGATCACGATCAAGAGTGACCGCGCGCCAGCCTGGATCGCGATAGTGAGGCGACATCGCGATCCCACGCTGACGGGGCGTATTATGTGCCACGTCTAGAGACGTGGTTGCTGGAGATTGCTGACGTGGCATTCTCATGCTGCATTAGCAGCTGAGGCGCGACCAAATCTGATACAGATGCTGACGTGGCCTTCGGACATCAAGCCGATTGCTGATGTGGCAGGCAGGTGTCGTACACCATTGTCTTCTGATGTGGCGAGCCTGTTATTATGGCATTGGCTCCATTGGCTGATGTGGCATTGATTTGATTGGCTGCAAGAGCGACGGTATGACACCACGACGCGAGGAAGTGGCAAGTGGGAAGGACCAGAGCACACATTTGCTGACGTGGCATCCCACCATTGATTGATTAGACACTGATGAGCTGATGTTGCAGATCTGCTATGTTGGCACGCCAGGGATGACACGTGCCAGGCAGGTGGCTGCTAAGTAAGAGTTGCACCTTGAAGACGAAGGTGGTACGACTCATAGAACGGCTGACTGGACAGCTGTAGTGCCATCTGTCAAGAGGGGTGTGGTATCGCACTGGCACTAGGAACGACGCAGAGAAAAGAAGGAGAAGATTGCTGACAAATTGTTTGTTGATTGGAGTTGGCATCCTTACCTGTCGTTTGCCGTGTTGTGGTGCTGTGCATACTTGTGTGTTGTATCTGATCACAGTGGCCTGAGGTGGTACCTATATACTCTTAATTAGAACGTCATCACACAGACAGATAAAGAACAGCAGTAGTTAGAATTAGAAATAATTGTATTTATTGTCTTCTTCGGTTGTTTAAATTTCTTGCTGTTGTAGAATAGTGCGGCCGTGGAATTTATTATTGTTATTTGATTATTTATTGTGCGGCAGACGCACCTCACAATGTCTCTCTTCCAGAATTGTTAGAAATTATCGGTGCTAACTCGATTTATTCCCTTTCTCTTCTATCAAGTCTCACTCATATTCAGCATTGATAACCAGGCATCAAGTGGATGAGCGGAAGAAGGGTTTGAATGCCCGCTTGGACCAACTGATTTCTGACCTTCGTGGCGCAGGTGCCGAAGCTGAGGCATATGTGCGAGACAAGTTCGACTTGAGGGTAGTACGAGCTGCTATCGAACAGGCCAAAACAAACACCAACGTCGTACGCGTTCAGGATGTACTAATCAAGTGTCATCAGGCAATTGATAAGTACATCATTGAGCAGCTTGGAAGGATTGTAGACCGAAAAGAGGAGAGCAATAATTGTGTCTGAAGAAATTGTGGTTGAAAATATCAAACAACTAAAGGAAGCACTTGAGAAGGAGAAGAAGATGAAAGTAGAATTGAGAAAGAAAAAGAGTGAACTGTTATGAACTTGATTGTCTGACGAATTTTATCGCCACTCGCACACAGACAATCTCACACATGCCCATACATGTATAAGAAAAGGGAAGAGAGGAGACAGAGTCCAAACTGCACACAGGTGGAAATAAGCAGCGGAAGACAATCATGCACAGATGGGGAGAAGACACGCAGTGTTTCTCACTCTCTGACACAACTCCCAACAACCAATCACGAGAAGGAACCTGGGAAGATCACAATTGGAATGACACTGATGATGAGCCAACTCAAACAATTATTGTAACAAAGTTTGTTCCAGTATCTCGCCACTCTCAGAACTCACACCCCACTCTCTATCCTACACCCTGTTAGTAGCGCCACATCAGAATGGCCTCCCAGAGGCCAGCGCCAACCACCCTGATGAAGAACAGGTCCTGCGATGAAGTCTTCAGTGCCGATGGACATTTCTGGCGAATGAACAGGCAGCTATGGCTGCCACCACCCACGAGTACACAGTGTAGAGCCTCGAAATAGCCCGGCCAGACGCAGATACCCCCAGGGGTAGATGCGCTGAGGATGCCCCAGCTATGGCACACTCAGGCTACGCCGGCTATGGCTGCTGTCAACGGTGAGTCTCAGGATGCCGCCTGCAGACAGTCACCGCCACCAACTTGCTTGGCTTCTCCAACGCTGCTTCGCGTGAAATGAACTGCCAAAAGTCTTGAACCGATGCGCCTAACCTATCTAAAGACTACCTAGACCTAGACCGGACTGACTGACCGACAGGTACCGTTGCTGTTTCGGCCTCTCCGCCTCTACCGGACCCGACTATAGGCTATAGGACCGTCTAGTAGCATAGGCCGCTTAGGGCCTGTCTGTCCCAGGGGTAGCCCGGGCCTGCTATAGGCAGTTAGGGTAGCTGTAGGAATTCGGGTTAGTGTTGGGCCTATATTTTCCCAGATTTGCAGATATGTCCCTCACGAATTTCCTTACAGGCAGGTTTCTCGGTTAGCCCTCAGCCAAACAAAATTACAAACCTAACCCTATCGGTTAGTGTACACCCTCGCAGCCAATCTCGGCAGTAGAAATCAGCAAGTCATTGCAGGCTTACCCTCCCCGGGAGCGAGGACCTCCGAGCTAGGGGTGGAGGCGAGGTTAACGACGTGGAAGGTTGCCCTTCTTAGCCGCTTCATATCGCAATACAATGGACTTTGCTGTCTTGAGCAGGTCTCTTCTGTAGAACCACCTATTCTCAGAAGGAGGCTGGAATGCAAACCTGACAAGATATTGCCGATCGGGGCCTGTGCCCCATTCATCCTCAATCCGGTCAATTTCATATCCCTTACCAAGGATTGGCGGACCAAACTGAGGGGGCCATTCTAGGAATGCATCAGCTGGAGTAAACGGCAGCAGCTTGGATGCATGGAAGTCCGGGTGGGTGCGTAGGTGCAGTGGGACGTCAATAACATACGACGGACCGAAGGGATCAGCGCCCACTGTATCTAGAACCTGCCATGGACCCAGGCAGCATGGCAACAACTTGGGGGAGATATCCTCCTCCCTCGACAACTCAGAACTGGCCACCCAGGCATGATCACCAGTGCGGATGGGGGAAGGCCGCCTGTGGCGATTAGCTTGTTCAATCATAGCCTTTTGGGCTTTGAACAAGTTCGCGCGGGCTCTTTCCACATCTGAACGATAACGTCTAGCGAACTCTGTTGTGCCTGGTGTCAAATCAGGCTTAGCCTTGTCGATGATGTCATCAAGAGGCTGTCGTGGTTCACGTCCCCAGTGCAACCGGTATGGACTGAACCCTGTCGAGGAGTGGACAAACATGTTATACATGAGTTGTGCCCTCGCTAAATGAAGATCCCAGTCCTGTTGATCTGGAGAGATGACAGGACGCAGCAGCTGTAATAAGACTTGGTTAATCACTTCAGCCAAACCATTGGCTTCAGGATGATGACCAGAAGTCATGTCCAGTCGTGAGTGCAGATAGTCCTTAAAGTAGGACTACCACTCATCGCTGCAAAATTTGGGGTCTCGATCACTGACTATAGAGGTGGGCGTTCCATGGTGTGACCCACCTCTCAGAAAAGGCTGCTCTCACAGCCGGTACTCTAGCTACCTCTGGCAAGGGGATGAACTCTGCGTATTTGGAGAACCTGTCCACGCAGATAACAACTTGCCGCATGCCCCGAGGGGTGGTCTTGCCTAAATCTGTGAAGTCTATCGACACGGATTCAGCAGGGCCATCATGTATGGGTAAGGGTTTGAGCAGTCCCAAAGGAGGTCTACGCTGGACCTTATTCCTTTGACAGAGCTCACATGTGTCCACATAGCGCAGCATATCACTCCGCATCTCCTTCCAGAAGAAGCGCTGTGACAAGGCTTCATAAGACTTTGGGAACCCAAAATGTCCACGGGCATCATGACACTCTGACATCAGCACTGTCCTGAGCCGCTGGTCCTGGGGAATGCACAAGTGCTCCTCACCTCTGCTGCGAGTATACAACAAATCTGAACTCTGAGGATAGCCTGGTTCAGAGTAAGGATCCGCTTGCAGATTCCTGACAATGGGTCCAAAAGTCTCGTCCTGAGGCAGTAGACGAGCAATGGTCTGACGGGTCTCCTCTACAAAGGAGTGAGTAGAGGAGATCAACGCAAAAGAGTCAAGCCAACGAGAGAGGGCATCTGCTACCTTGTTATCGCAGCCCTTCTTGTGCTTCAATTCAACGTCAAACATGTCAATGAATTGAATGTATCGTGCCAGCTTATCGTTCAACTCTCCCTGGGACTTCATCCACTGCAGGGTGGAGTGATCTGAAAAGATCTTGAAGTGCCTGCCCAGGACAAAGTGCTTCCAATGTTTCAGGGCACAGACGAGAGCATACAACTCTTCCTCGTAGTTGAGTCCTGGAGCTTTTGGGTCTTGATCTTCTTGCTCATGAACTCTACTGGCCATAGACCATTCCCATCATCCAGCTGAAGAACCGCCCCAATGCCATATTGACTGGCGTCAGTGGTCAGGATGAACGTCAAAGTGGGGTCAGGTAACTTCAGTACAGGCGCACGAGTCAAGGCCTTCTTGAGTCGTGTGAAGGCCAACTGACAGTGGAGGGACCAAAGAAAGGGAGTATCCTTCTTTGTTAGGTTAGTCAGGGGTGCGGCCACTGCAGAGTTCTTGACAAACTTTCTGTAGTAGGAGGATAAACCCATGAAGGACCTGACATCCCTCACTGTCTGAGGGTGAGGCCACTCCTGAATAGCAGCAAATTTGGCTGCTTCAGGAGCCAGACCATCTCCAGAGATTACATGACCCAGAGAGATGACAGAGGGAACTCCAAAGGAGGACTTCTCTCTGTTGATCTTATACTGGTTGTCGTGTAACGACTGAAAAACAAAAGTCAAGTGCTCCGCATTTTCCCTGGCAGTTTTGCTGAATACCACGATATCATTCAGGTAGACAACCATAAACTTGTCCAGGTAAGGCCTGAAGATGCGGTGCATCTTAGTCTGGAAGGTGCCTGGGGCGTTGCAAAGTCCAAATGGCATGACCAGGAACTCGTAAGTCCCATACCTGGTCTTGAAGGTTGTCTTGTAGACATCCTCCTCTGCCATCTCAATCTGGTGGTAGCCAGATTTGAGGTCGACTTTGCTGAACATTGTGCAGCCCTGCACCATGTCCAGGAAATCATCGATCCTAGGAAGTGGCTCAGTACTCTTCCTAGTGATCTTATTGAGACCCCTATAGTCAATGCACATTCTGAACTCGCCGTTCCCTTTGGGTACAAAGAGAACAGGTGCACCGAATTCAGAAGTGCTGGGTCTGATCCAACCTTTGCTGGTCAGGGTCTCAAGCTGCTTTCTGAGCTCCTCAAGCTCAGCAGGGGACATCCTGTAGAAGCGGCCCTTGGGAGGGACCGCTCCAGGCAGCAGCTCGATGTGATGCTTGGTTGGCCGGTTGGGTAACCCAAAGGGCTCCTGCATCAGATCAGCATACTGATTTACCACCTGCTGTATCTCAGGACGACAGGAAACAGGGGGAGCATCTATTTGCTTGACCAAAGCAATAAACAGACGCTCGTGGTGGTACTGGCGAGAGAGAGCATGAAATTCCCTCGCTCTCAGGCAGTAGCAGGAGGTCTTAAGGTGATGATCAACAGCAATCATGCATGGCTGATAAAAACCCTGGTTGTCTGGTAGCTCAACTCTAGGGATCTGTCAGTCGATCCTGGGGTTGATTGCCCTCAACCACTGCATGGAGAACACCAAGTCAAAAGGCAGCTGAGGGAAGATGTAAAAGTTCAGACTGTGTTTGACTTTTCCAGCAGTATCGAAGGTCACAGGAATACCCTTGACCTTCTCCCTGATGCTGAGCACTATAGAGTCACCAATCCGCAGTATCAGCGGTTGCTGCAGCTGCTGAAGTTTCATGCCCAGATGCAGCTTTTTAACTGCACTGAGAGACATGAAGTTCCTATTGGCCCCACAGTCCAACAGCCAGTGATCCTGGTGCTGTTGATCAGTGGCCGAAGCATGATGAGATCAGTCTTGCTCTTCTTCTGTTCCTTCACATGAAGGAAGAAGGCAGCAAAGGACTGTAGCTCATCCTGCCCCGGGTCCTGATCCAGGTCAGGATCCTGAACTGAAACAGTTGCAGTTTCACCTACCAGAGTAGATGAAGGTGCAGCACTGGGGGAACTGCAGTCCCCAGGGTCTGTTTCAGTTTTTTGACTGACCTGGGCTTGGCATGAAAGGGCAGTCCTTCAAGGAGTGCTGACCCTCACACCTCAGGCAAACCCCTCTTTCCTCGCGTTTTCTCCAAACTCCCTCCCGGATCTTGAGGTCATGCCAGGGGATTGTGGAGGGATTGAGAGGTTCAGTTGGCATATGGACGTCTTTGGGCAGGTTAGGGCGCTGGGAAGAGGAAGGCCGACGTCCCTTTTCCTTCCCCTTGACACTAGCTGAGGCCGTGGTGGGGGAAAAGTTCTTCTACAGCTGCAGAGCTCCCAAAACAGCTTGAGTCACGACTGCTACAACATCTGTCTCAGCAGCAGATCCGGTCCCACCTGAAGGTGCATCAGGCTGGGAATCGGAATCTGATCCTGAGGCAGACCCCGCATGAGTGAAGGCTGCCTTTCCCCTTCTGCCACCTCTGGGGAAGGCATCTTTCCTCCTATCAGAGGATGGGGCCTGGACATGGAGCTTGGCCTCCATTTCCAGGGCTGCACGGCCAAAGGACCTCCAGTCCTTGTGCCCAGCGTTGTACAAAGTAACAACAAACTTCTCAGACACTGCCTTGCAGAGTTGGTCAGCAAATCATCAGAAGACATGACCAACCCACGACTGGAGGTGAGCTGCTCGAATTCAGCAAACAAGGCCTGCAGGGTGCCGCTGTACCGCTGCTGTCGCAGGGGAGCAATCCTGTCAGCAGCCTTGCGGGCCCGCTCCTTGTCTGCAAACCGGTCCTTCAAGGCCTGCAGAAGCTTGTCTACCCCAAGCCCAAAAGCCCAGTTCTCCATGGACTGCTGCAGGCTGCTGGAAGTTGAAGTGGCCCACTTCAATGCAAGCCCTTCCAGCAGTCCCAGAACAATCGCCACCTTGGTCTGTTCTGCACTGACAAATCCCCTCAAGTAGGCTCTGGTCCGAGCAGCCCAGTCCCAAACATCGGTCTTGGGGTCATCACCCCTCAACCTGTTGGGAGCAGGGATCTTGGGACCTCTTTGGTCTCCTGCAGTCACAGCAGCATAGGTGGCCTTTCCTGTGGCCTTTTGGGAAGGGGTAGATGACCGGGAAGAATGTACAGAACCAGCATGGGATGGATGTGGAGAGGAAGGGGATGGAGGAGGAGGAGGCGATTTGGGTTTCAGCAGAGGGGGCTGAGGGGCAATCAGCTTGGCGGCTGCCAGCTGAGCAATCAAGTTCTGAATAGAATCCAGGATCTTGGACTGCTGAGCTGACAGTTCGTCAACCCGATGCTCCAGTCGCACGAAGCGATCATCCCAGTTCGTGAACTGGGAGCTGGTGATCTTGTGTTCCAACAGGATCATCTCTGCCATCTGCTTGGTAGCCTGGGAACAACGATCATCTGTGAGCGCTTTGTCTAGCTGCTGCAACAGATATTCTCTTCTGGAATGATCTATTGCAGCTTCTAGCTCAGCTATCTATTACTGTTCCAGCTCTGCAAGTCTGGCCTGTTGCTGCCGCAGTTGTTCTTCCAGCTCCTTCTTCAACCGCTGAGTAGCAATATTTACTTATTTATCTATCTTAGTCGTTTATCAAAGTAAAAAAGTCAATTTACGAAGTAGTCCGAGGCGGAGGCTGAAGGTTGTTCACCTTCTACCTTCATCACCACTTCCACCTGTGGCTGCTGCTCAATTCCCTGATCAAACATTTTCCCTGTTCAAAATAAAACAAAAATCAAATAAACAGCAAACAGAGTCCGCAGCAATACTTAGATTCCTTCAGACACCCTGGAATCGCTGCAAATACTCAACACTGGAATAAGTGGGTGTACAGGCAATCAACAGTTTGGGTTGGAAAGGTGTCCCTGGGGTCAGGTGTCAGACACACTCTGTCTAGCAAAATCAGTCACACGATTTCCTTTTACTGACCCTGGACCACACTAGAGTAAGTAGAGTAACTCCATTACTCTTCCAGAGACCCATTAGATTTCCAGTACCCACTAGAAAACAATAGTCAGTGGGAATGATAGAACATGGTTAGTACAGACAAGAGAGATCAACCACAACAAGCGATGCAGACAAATACCCTGTATCATGACTCACACTCAGTTTTAGACTCTGATGACTCTTGCGGCCATACCCTAGGGTATGGCGAATTACAGTTTTCACTAAATCCAATGAAATACTGCAAATCCAACTCTGCGATTCTACAGTATTGTCTATTTTTGGATTGCGATTCACTAGGGACTGACAGAAATGAATTCTGACGGACAGAATTGAAGCTATGACTGGCCCTAGGTAGCACAAACTATAAATAGACTCAGCGCAAAACTGGAATTCACAGTATCACTACCTTTCCAGTGCAGAATTCACAGTTTGAGCATCCTTGAATAATCGCAATGCAGTGTAGCAGTCACAGAACAATTTTGGATCAGAAAGAGTCAACAGAGGGTGAGAAATGAGCAGAGAGGGGTAGGGGAGAGATGGCTATGGCTGTCATGCAGTCTGCAATTTTCACATCCAGTCATTGACAGACAGATAGACCATTATAATTCACTAAACTAATACTATCTGGATCAGGTAGGTGCATGGAACGGACTCACTTTCAGAGAATCTTGCTGGTAATGATGAAGATCCGGCTATGGCTGATGATAACCCTTATCTCGCCAATTCCTCCAGATATTCTTCCTGACAATCCCACGCACAGAACTGCTCCAAATTCGTTGATCCTCCTCAGGGTCCTGTAGCGCTGCATCCCCTCACTCCAGATACACTGTATCTGGTCCTGTGGCGCCTAGTATGCCAACACCAAAATATCTCGCCGCAGTGCCTGGTAGCCGCTGATGCTAAAAATAGCCCCAGATGGGGTTATTTCTCCTGGAGATTGATACTGTATGTCAATCTCCCTCAGCGCAGCCCAGGGATGATGCCGCTCAGGGTTACCTGATACCCGGTCATTTTGAGGCCGACATTGGTCCAGTGCGCTGATGAGGACTGATTGACGTGCCACATGGCACATTGTAGTAGAACTTCAGATGTTCGTTCAGACTATTTATTATTTGAGGTGGTGTGTATGATTTTCCCATCTCATTCTATCTAGACACGATTATGATTATTGATAATCCTCAGCAGGTTTATATTAATCTGGGCTTGCATTGTCGACAAGTGTCTTCACGATCTGGGTTCACTGCATTTGTATGTATCTGGATGTACATTGCTGTTGATGTTTTGCTAACACTGCATTAACACTGCATTGTCCATTCGAGTCCATTTCGTCACTTTGCGGATCCTTGGCTCCCCATGCATTGCTCTACTGAGCATGCATCGGTTGGTATCACAGCTGCCCTTGTGAATCTGGACTCCCAGATTACCAATCGATCAATCAACCTGTGAGGATTGGGCCCTCAAAGGGGGCCTTGCCGTGATGTACATGTTCTGGGCTAAGGCCCCCAGCAAGCCTCGTGCCCGCCCTAAGTGAAGGCGGGCCAGCAAATCAACAAGAGCCCTTTGTTCAAACCTTTCACGAAGTGGGGTCCATACAGTTGCCGCACGCCAGTTGGTTGGAGTGCACCGAGTATCGGATCTCTGCAAATGCAAACATGCCAGGGCCCCATAATTGGTTAGGCTCGAGGCACATAAACGTGAGGCCGACCATACAGAGGCCGAAAATGCCAATGGGAAACCGGTCCACTATTTGAATCTGGCCGCAGGCCTTGATGAGAGGGACGCAACTACATCTCCTGGGCCCCAACCGCATTGGGCCTGGGTACAGGTACTAGGGCCCAGGCGCAGGCTCAAGGGAGGCCGCCCACACGCAACACTGGCATATAGGCAGGGAGGGCGAGTGGGCAGGGATCTTGGCCATTGCGAGCAAGGCCGGCACGCTGCTGCATTGTGCGTGTGACTGCGCTGCGCTAGGCTGAGGGAGAGCAGGCTGGCGCTAAGCGGTAGAGCGCAGCCTGGGCCCAGGGCCCGGGCGGCCATAGCCGGGCTGCCTGTGGGAGCATACGGTGAAGGGCGAACGTGGTTCGTCGGAGGTGAAGGGCGCTGTGTGGGATAACAAGGGAGAGTGTGGGTGAAGAGAGAGAGACGTACCTGGTGGAGAGGAGGTTGGCATTGGTGTTGACATCATCACTCGCTGGCCGTCAAGTTGTCTGGTTGCTTTCATGTTGTAGTGATAGGCTGTAAAGTAGGTAGGGCGCCTGGCGCCATTCAAGAGAGAGAGCTACATTGGGTTATGCTGTTTGTGTTGCCCGATTGGGCTTGGACATTGACTCACGATTCTTCTGTTTCGTTCTCAAATGGATGGTTACTCGGTTCCATTGTGTTATCTGCTCTTGCTTTGACTACTTGGACTTCAGTGTGATTTTGCAACCTGGATTTTTGTGCTTCGTCCACATTCATGTTCCTTACATTTTGGTATCGGAGCTGGTTCGATTCGCCACTTACCTTGGTGCGCTGGCGTTATACAGACTTGGTGCGTTGACGATGCTTCTTCGCAGTTGGTTCTTGTGAGATCAGGCCATATTAGGTGCGCGACCTGGGTAGAGAGGTGTGCGCCGGAAGGCTATACGGCATGGGTTGTCGTGGTTACAATGGAATGTATGATTGGTGATGAGAGCATGCTGATGTGGTGAGGTGGCACTGCATTGCGTTGTGGGTGGTACCGAGGCTACGACCGGTCATCAAATGCACACTCTACTCAATTGGTGAGAAATCTGTGGTTGGGGGCAGCTATCTCCAGGTACGTTGTTCCCTTACCTTATCTACTCTCTCAATCTCTTCTTACTGCGAGGAAGTGAGTCCAACTTGAGAGTCCTCTCTTTTGGTGAGGTGTCGTGTGCGCGCTACCTTGAGAGACGACAATCTTCCCGGAAGCATCTGGAAGGAGAAAGGGCGGTGCCTCTGAAGGGCCCTGGTCAAAGCACTTGGGTCACGGTCACCATGCCAACCCAATGGGAGTAGGTCACGCATGCGATGGCTGCTTGTCCATTTTGGCACTTTGCTGCGCTGAAGCAGTCGTGTCGAAGTGCCAGCCCATAAGAGACGCTTTCCAGACCGTCTATAAATACTTCTGGTTGGTGACTCGGTGTTGATACTGGCTGTGATCATCGTCCTGACTGCGACGTTAAATAATTCCTGAGGAGATGGGGGCTCTCCTTAAATCCCTCCTGATCAGCCAGATCAATCCGGGTAGTAAGGCTCGTTCCGTACGAGGGTAAATAAGAGTGGATGGGCTGGCTTGCTCGGCAGTGACTTGGGGCACAGGGGTGGGCCGACATTACACACCAAGACACTGTTGCTCAAAGATGCTCTTCGGTATGTTGGATTTAGGGGAGGGTAGGTTCTAATTGGTGCTCAATTGTAAACACAACTATATCCACTGTTCATACATCTGCAATATAGTCTGGTTTTATTGTTGATTAGTTGGTTGACAGACTGCTAACACCTCACAGACAGTTTAGTATAGAACTGTTGTATACTACCATAGCCAGTTCTGTGCAAGCTTCTGTAAGTGAACTACTCATAATGGAATCAAAACTATGTTGACCGTCTTCTGTGAATGTTGTAAGCTGCCACTTGATTGGTCAAGTAGGGGACCTGCCGGACACAATTATTTAAGAAAACTAGGTGGCGGTGAGACATATGCTGTGGTAGGACTCCAGCAAGGAGTTGTAGTGCAGATAGTGTTTGCCTAACTGATGAGCGGGCAGACACCGATGAGGGTGGAGTGTCGATGTGAGACTAACACGTTCGAGATCACTTAGGGTCCCGCACGTGTTCCTGACCTTACAACGGGAAGACGAAAGACGGCTTCGTGCCGAACGCAAAGCTCGTGCTCTCGCAGCGGCCAGGGAAACAGCACTAGCTGCAAGTCAGGCGTTGGCAGCAGCAAACGCAGCAGCTAGAGAGCAGGCAGCAGCAGCCAGAGCATTAGCAATGGCTAACGGCGCAGCCTCTGCTGCATCCTCTGCTGCGTCCTCGTCTGCGTCCTCGTCTGGGACCCATTTGGGAATGCCCGTTGGGCCCACGGGTACTTCCGGGGAAGTAAGTTCTAGTCAGTCCACAAGTCAAATGGCGGGCTCGCAGTTAAGCCCGCTGACCCCACGCGGCAGAGAGCTCCTAGAGCTCCAACAAGTCGGAAGGATCCACGAGCGGTTAGAGAGGGAACTGAAGCAAGCTACCGATAGAGAAAAAGAGATTAAAAATAGAACAGCCAGGCTTCATACGTTAGAGGCAGACAAAGCTGCAGTAGAGGGTTTGGATGAGTCAACCATGTCTGACCAAATGAAAGTATTGAAGAACAGTGTACTGTCGCTGCATGCGCATGTGGACAGCAGATTGGACTTCATGCAGAACTCTTTGGACCAGATCTTGGACCTTTCACAAAGGCCAGGATTCAAGCCAGCAGCACAGTCGCCGTTGACGTTAACGGCGATGTCAGGCCTCTTTCCGGTACAAGCTCGCACACAGCCAAGTGGTACGTCTGCAGCAGCCGCAGAGACTGTTCCTCAACATGGACATGGAACTCAAGACATGGTTGAGAACGGTTCCAGTATGGGTAAGGGCAAAGAGAACTATGCAGGAGGAGGAGGTGATTACTGCTGCATCTTACCTGCAGGGTAACGCAACCAAATGGCTAGATGGATTAGTAGCAAAGGCCGGTACAGACGACGCATGGCGGACTGGGCTAAGACCCTAACGTTAGAGGACTTCTTAGACATGGTATAAGCTCGCTGACACAATCAACAGCAGGCACAAATGGCCACTGGTGCAATGCTCATACTAAACCAGCGAAAGTTCAAGTCAGTCAGAGAGCTAACGACTACCGTAGAGAGCCTCGTTGTCGTTCCCGGCATACACTACAATGACCAGGTCTTGTTGACCATGTTTGTGAGATGTCTCCCAGAGAATCTAAGAAATTTGCTGGCCAGCGAGGCTCGCCTCGAGTATCATTCGTTTGAGACCTTATCTAGAAAAGTCTTAGACTTGGAGGCTACTCTAGGAAGTGCTCAACCTACTCCAATAGACAAGAGGAAGAAAAAGAGTCCACAGGAGTGGAAGAAGAAGGGGAGTCGATTGAGGATGGTTGAGTCCGATGGGACCCCAACTGAGATCGAGGAGCTTTCAGACCTGTTGGACAGCACAGAGTACGGCGGCAAGGAAACAACTGAGGGTAGCACCCTTGCCGCAGTAGTAAAGACTAAGGTCGGTGGCCGAGGCAAGGGCCATCAAAAGAGTCGAGGGCAGGCACGTCTTGATCAAGAAGTGTGGCGGGACCGTAGAGTGCGTGGTGCTCGCATTAACTGTGGTGAATACGGACACACCCACTACAAGTGCGAGAATGCAAAGGTCACGCAGAAGATACCTCCTAAGGTAGGGGTACCTTCTTCCTAGGCTTCTAGCTCGGGAAACTAATGAGGCCGGTGAAAGTTTTAGCTGCTTCTACTCAAGGTGAAGTGGGCCAGATACCCTCCCCACTTCATGAGCAGGCCATAGCTAATGACCCTCCAGTCACCCTACAGACTCATCCAGACCAAACCATGGTCTGTACGTTGGATGTGTCTAAAGCCTTAGAAGATTTGGAAAGTGAGTGGTCAAGAAAGGACCCTCGTGAAACTTGGGTGGCACTAAGAAGAGGTCCTAGAGGGGAACATTTCGTTGTGGAAGTTGATGTAGGAGGCCGCAAATGCGGTGCCTTCATAGACATCGGCTCCACGTGGAACTACATATAAGTCGCGACTGCTTGGAAAGGCTGCACCTACAGGACCGGGTACAGCACCTTAGTAGACTGGTAGCATCTACTTTGGCCAACAAGGAGCGCATGGTTGTCACAGACTATATCAAGGATGTAGTCTGTACCTTCTCCTATGGAGGAGGGGAACTTAATCATAAGATTTCGTTCATGATTAGCAACGACTTACCATTCGATATGTTGTTAGGGATGTACTACCTTAAGCTGCCTGATGGAAGAACAGTGAGACTGACTAAGTTTAAAGCCAGTAGTATAATCGATACCTATGGCTGCTTGTGTGCATCAGCATTCTATAACTACTATAAACAGAACCAAGAGGAGGGTATGTACCTAGTGTATGTGAAGCAGAAAGGGGTGGCCGTTAAAACACCCCAAGAGATCGAACACGTCGTTGCTAAGTTCCCTGATCTGTTCACGGAGCCCACAGGAGTAGTCGATAGGGAGGTTGTCCACGCCATAGAAATCATTCCAAGGAGTAAAACCCCAAAGGGAAGGATCTATAGGATGGCTCCGCCCGAGTTGGATGAACTTCGGCGACAACTGAAAGAGCTGACATAAAAGGGATGGATCCGGAAGAGTACTTCCCCCTTCGGATCTCCAGTGCTATTCATACCGAAGAAGGGGGGTACATTGAGGATGTGCATTGATTACAGGGGCCTCAATACCATCACAGTGAAAAACGCAGAGCCTCTACCTCGCATAGACGACCTATTGGATAGGGTGCAGGGATGTAAGTACTATAGCAAGATAGACTTAAAGTCCGACTACCATCAGATCGCAATACGACCTGAGGATCAACACAAGACTGCTTTTCATACCAGATACGGTCTGTATGAGTTTGTAGTGATGCCCTTTGGCCTTTGCAATGCGCCGGGTACATTCCAGCATGCCATGAATAGGATCTTCCATAACCACTTAGATAAGTTTGTCGTTGTCTATCTTGACGATTTCTTATCTTTAGTAAGTCTGTCGAGGAGCATGCACAACACGTTGCGACTGCACTTTCACTCCTGCGACAGCACAACTATAAGGTCAACCTAGAGAAATGTGAATTTGGATGCACTTAGATCTTATACTTGGGTCATGAAGTATCCGCGAATGCACTTTCATGAACTGCCGAGCTAGAACCCTGAACTCGAATCCACATCATATATTGGTGGTCTGCCCACATTTCTCCAACACGTGACGAGGCCATCCTTGTCATTGAAGCTGTCCCTCAATGGCTCCACATGTATTGTAGGAGCCATTTGAGGTACCTGCAGGGGGCCTCGAATTGACGTGCAGGGGACCTTTTGTTCTCTCTCTCTCTCTCTCTCTCT
>BFEA01000010.1:249329-260073 GCA_003427395.1 Chara braunii | reverse complement strand
TTTTTTTTTTTTTTTTTTTTTTTTTTATATATCGCACACAGGGCGCAACTCCCTTAGCGCGCGCACCGCAATGGGTATTGCACACAGCGCACGGCGCATGCGCCGTCGTTCCAACGCACAACACAGTGCACACCGCCCCGCACCGCACTGCGCACTGGTGTGCCGCAACTATGGTTTCTTCTATTCAGAATATCAACCCAATTTATTTCGTGATTTAATAGGAATATTCTGCGATTTATGTCCCAATTTTATTTCCCTTGGAAATAGGAATATTCCACAATTTATTTCGAGATTTAATAGGAATATTCAGCAATTCATGTCCTAATATATATTTTTTTGGAAATAGGAATATTCTACGATTTGTTTTCTTGAAAATCAAAATATTCGACGAAATTATTTTTATATTTTTTCTGCAATTTATTCCGTGATTTTTATTTTCACGATTTTTTTTTCTTATTCCGTGATGTTATGCAGAAAAATAAACTGAACAACTTTTGCCTTGGGATGATATCCAAATTCGTTGTCAAATTTTAAAAATTTAAAATAAAATAAAATAATAACCCTATTTTTTTTTCTTTTTTTGTGCTTTTAATTGCTAAAAATGGACTTGTCCGGGCCCGGACATCCGAGACCCCCCCCCAACTGTCCGCCCAGGACGTCTTGCCATCGGACAACTGGTAGCCTAGTCATTATTCTTTATTTCGTTTGCAGTTAGGAATTCAAAATTTCATTTTATTCTTTTTGAATTTCTGTTGCTGGGGATTGGGAGCCTGCGGAACTTGCAATTTTGAATTTTTTTTATTTTCGAAATTATTATTATTCAGAGTCCATGGTGCCACCCACCCCATCCCTGCTGTCACACCTTCTCTACTTCTCTTCCTCCCGCCTGTCCTCGCCTGCGGCATTGGTAAGTTGCCACATCCGCAGGTCACGTCAGTCCATGGTGCTCACCCGCTCACATACAAACGGCATGGAGCAGCAGACCGGAGAGACACCCGAGGCCTACGAGGCCCGCATGCTGACGATGGTGGAGGAGTTCAAGCAACGGGCAGAGGCGGCCACCGCCGCACGAAAGAAGAGGGACGACGAGGCCGAAGAAAAACGTCGCCTCGCTGAGCAGCAACGACAGAGGACGCCGACACAGCAAGGAAGGCCGCAGACGAACGTCGTCGACTATGCCGAGACAAACTCTTTGAATCCGCGGGAGACCTCGAGGTGGTTGCCAGCGACTGGGCAGTGGCTGCCGAAGAGGAGGACGCCCCCGCCGCTGTGCACGGCCTTGCAACCGCAATTGAAAATGTGGCCGACTTGATCGCTATCTGCACAGCGCAACAGGAGGACATCTTCTGCATGGACACCCTGGTCAGAAAGCAGGCTCGACTAATCGACGACCTGCTTGACTGGGTACGCCGGATTGAACAGCAGCCTGCAGCAGCCACCATCGTCGGACCCTCCAACTTGGCGGATTGCGTCAACGTCTTGGAAATTGACGTCGGATCGCTCAAGGACGGCGCTCTAGCGACAAATCAGCGGATTGACCAGCAGATTTGCGCCACTGCAGCCAGTCCGCCTGCGACTACTCGCGGGAGCATCCCGAAGTTTGACGACATACCGATCTTCTGCATTGCAGCGAAGACAGACCCGATCCCATGGTGGTGCCAGTTCGAACGGAAGCTGGAAAAGTCAGCGACGCCAACCGACACGCGTCCCTATTGGGGGGCGAGTGTCAAGCATGGCTGGACAATATATTGTCCACTACCACCGCCGCAGTCTCCGAGCTGCATACGCCGATCACTTGGCCTGATCTCAAGGCAGCATGGCATAAGCTTCAAGGCACTTGGCCTGATCTCAAGTGGAGCCGCCCTAGCTTCAAGCAGCCGAGAAACTTCAACAGTTCTATCAGACCAACCTGCCAAGGCGTCTACCGCATCCGTACTAAGTACCGATACTGCCTGTGGTGCAACAACTTAGTGCACGACACCACCAAGTGCCCCACGGCGGTTGAAGGCGAATTCCCTTCGGGAAAGTGGGCACCGCCGAGAGTGATGCGGCTGCACTCTCGATGCCTTCGGAACCAGTTGCTTCGCGAGCGACATCTCTTCATTCTGAGGCACATGCGGGTGTTGATAGTCCTCTCTTATATTCTTTTGAGTACTATGCTGCTTGGCCCATTCCTTCGCTGGGTTCTCAAGCTCGAGGACAAGACGTGTGTGCGGTTTCTTCTCCATCCGAAAGCAGGGACAGTTTATCATCTTCAAGTGTTCTTCAAGGGATCTGACGCACAAGTTCAACATAGACGTCTTGGACCCGTTGACATTCGAGGATTTTGCATGGCTTCCTCTCCCTTCCACAGGCTGCTTACCGTGACCGCAATGAGCAGATTATGCACCACCATCTTCGTCGACGGATGACAAAGCTGCGGTGGGGGGCATCCTTACGTATGTTAGCAATGTGGCCCGCGAGTTTCGCACGCAGTGGTACGATGATAACAATGCACCACACCTTTATGTCCGCATCCAAGTTGGGCAAGCGTCCTGCAGCCCTTTCTCGATAGCGGGGCGAGTCACATTTTCATCAGCCAGTCCATCCAAAGGGTCGAACTTGGCGCACAAGTTCGACGAAAGCGTAACCCATCGGCGATCAAGTTGGCGGACGGTCGGACGGATTATTTCGCACCTCGTGCATGTGAACCAATGACGTTTGACATTTTGGACACGGGCTTCGACATCATTTTGGGGATGCCTTGGCTTGCAAGTGCGGATCACGCGGTTAATTTCCATTGGCAACGCCTTCGGCGCCGAGGGGTTGTGTACCATTCCTCTTCCACACCCTTCGATCCGGTGCCAAGTTGTGACGGCCAAGTCTTTTCGGGCCATTTGCGCTTACGAGCGGACCCACGAGATAGGCCTCTGTTTTCTTCGAACTGTCGAGGCGATCGAATCTTCATCTACGGACTTGTCTTCGAACCTTCCAGTGGTGTCGTTACTCGACGAGTTCACCGACATCTTTGAGTCTCCTATCAGTGTGGTGCCACATCGGCCGATCTCCCACGCGATCATTCTTGAGTCATGCGACCGAAAGGATGCATCTATCGCATGAACGACGAAGAGCTCGCAGTTCTCTGCAAGCAACACGATGATCTATTGGATAAGGGTTGGATCCGCCCTAGTAGCTCACCATACGGAAGTTCTCTTCGTACCGAATTCGTGCATCAAGAGTTGTACTTGGGCCATCTTGTCACACCAGAGGGCATCGGTCCGTTGTCGGACAAGATTCAAGCCATCCAAGAGTGGTCGGAGTTGAAGAACGTCATGAATGTTTGATCCTTACTTGGCTTAGTTGGCAACTATCAACACTTCATCAAGGGATACTCGAAGATCGCGGCCCATTTATCCAAGCTTCAATGCGAGGACCGACCATTCGACTTCGCCGACAATGCGCGGGCTTCCTTTTTGGCCCTCAAAGCTGCATTGCTATCCGCTGAGGTGTTTCCCATCTACGATCCGCTTTTGTCGACACGCGTCACTACCGATGCGTCCGGGTATGGCATTGGCGTTGCCCTCGAGCAACATGATGGCGTGGACTGGCACCCGATCGAGTACTTAAGCAAAAAAGTGTCCACCGTGCACTCGATTAACGACGCACGAAAGAAGGAATTATTGACCTTCGTACACGCGGTTTCTTCTCAATCGGTGGCCGTTTCCATGGGTGACAGATAACAATTTGTTGGTCTTCTACAAGACCCAATACACGGTCAATAGCACCATTGCCCATTGGATGGCCTTTATTGACACCGACCACATCTCGGCCAAGTCAACCGTTATGCGGATGCTCTTTCAGGGCGTCCATACCATTATACCGCAGTCTACTTGACTTTTGAGATTGACGACGACTTGTGGGACCGCTTCATCCGCGGCTACCAGGCCGACCCCGAGTTCCGTGACAAGGATGTGAATGGTTCCTCTCCCAATCCTGAGCCATCGCACTATCGGATCCAAGAGCGATATTTGCTCCTCCACTCGCAGGGAAACGATCTTCTTTGTGTGCCGCGAGATTCATACTTGTGCACTCGACTTCTTGGCGAGTTCCACGACGCCTCTGCCACCGGACATTTTGGAGTCAATCATACAATTCATCGACTCCGTGAGCGCTTTTGGTGGCCCGGTCTTCTCGATGACATCACACGCTATTGCGAGTCATGCGAGGTTTGTCGACGTTGCAAATCCGACAATCATTGTCCGTAAGGCGAGTTGCGACCATTACAAGTCCCCTCACGTCGAAGGGAAGCGATTGGCATGGACATTACCGGACCGTTCCCCAAGCATAAGACTTGTGTGGATGGGATTCTCACGGTGGTCGACCGACTCACCAAGTTTGCCATGTTTTTGCCTTGCCGCTATCATGCCAAGGCACTGGAGTTGGCCGATGTTCTTACGCCGATTGGATTCTAACCAAGGGTTATCACAAGGAAATCGTTGTGACCGCAACACTCCGTCCATGTCCGATTTTCCGTTGGCGCTCGTCAAACGATAGGCCTCATCTCTAAAGTCGAGTTCGGCTCGCCACCCCCAAACCAATGGCCAAACAGAGAGGGAGCATCAGACTGCACAGGTCCGACTTTGCAGTCTCATCCATCCGGACCAAATGGATTGGGTTGAGCGGCTGCCGGATGTCGAGTTGGCATACAACTCATCTATCCATCCGGCTATCGGGATGTTACCCTTTGAGTTCGAGTATGGCTCGCTGATCAATTCTCCATTGGACATGATTATCCCTCGAGTGGGCGAGAGCGATGACCATCTTCTCTTCATTCGTTGGATGCAAGAGCTTCTTGCCAAGGCACTCGACCAGACGTCGAAGACGCAGCAACGTCCTCCTTGTTCGTTCCATGTCGACGACCTTGTATGTGTCTACGGCGCGGAGTTCAACCTCGAGCAAGATATCCCTTGCAAGCTCCTTCCGAAATGGATGGAGTCGTGGCCCATTGCGGCGTCCGTTGGGGATGCACCCGAAGGACCCTCCTTTGTCATTCAGGTGCCCGCCCACTTGCCCATCTTCCCGATCTTCCATTGTTCTGAGTTAGCACTATTCAGTCCTGCGGAACACGACGACTTTCCCGGACGACTACTATCGCAAGACCCGCCCTCTATGGACGGTTTTCAAGAGGTTGGCAACATCATCTGCCAGCGCCGCTACGGCCTCAGGCCAAAGAGTGTTTGGTACATTTCTCTTTTTTCCTTCTTTTTTTCTTCGTTTTTTTTCTTTTTCTTTCTTTTTTTTCCATTTTTTTTCGTAAACTCCAAGGTGTTGTAGAGGCCAGGTAGTAGGCTCACGTTGATCACTGGAAGTCGTCAGCCATGGTTGGCCTGAAGAGACGACGTTACCTCCCATCCCATCGTCGTGTCAATACTCCTAGCGCAACCCCTATTCCTACTATCCTACCTCAGTGTGACCACCACTCAGGACCTAATCCCTTCCCTCGCGGGGAACTTGGACTGAACAGTAGTGACAGGCACCAAGGCTAGTGACCCAGCCCTGGTGGAAGCACAGTCAAACGAGCCTCGTCGTACTGGAACTTCGGACGCCAGGATCAAGCAATCACCTCTTAGCCCCTAAGGACATCGTCTAGTAACTCACACCCTCTTTTATCATCGAGATGCCTATTATTACTTGGTCGTGACCTCCTCCCAGCCCAATGGTTATGTATGTGTGTGTGTTCGGTATTGTAGGTATGTGCCTGTAGGCTATGTGTGTATGTTTGTAATGTGAGTGGACCCGTAGCAGATGCTACCCCCCACCATGGAGCATCTGCAAAGCGAATACAAGTGAGAGGTGCTCCTACCACCTCTACCAGCACGTGTGAGCCATGTATAGGTAGTATGTATAGGCCCCTAGAAGCACCTTGCCTCGGCGCTGCGGAGGTGCGACCCTATGCACCCTTAATCTGTTTCCAAGGAATGGACAGCCCTCCTCTAGAACCCAATAATCAGCTAGGGCTCCTCCCCCCCCAAAGGACCCATGCCTCGCTTTGTCTATCCTCGCTAGTAGACTGTCTCCCATCTAGTAGAAGATTCCGGTCATCAGCTAGGTTCTTCCTATAGGGATCGGGACGGACAGACTACAGATTCAGTAGGTGGTGGGCCATCATCCGTTCTTCCACTAGCCCCCAGCCTTGTCCCTCCGATGTGCCTATCGTGGTTGTACCTGTAGTCAGTATCTGGGATGGTTATGTATGTGTGTGCCTGTAGGCTGTGTGTGTATGTTTGTAATGTGTGTGGACCCGTGGCAGACGCTGCCCCCCACCATGCAGCATCTGCGAAGTGAATACCAGTGAGAGGTGCTCCTACCACGTCTAAGAGTGCCTGTGTGAGCCATGTGTAGGTAGTATGTATAGGCCCTAGAAGCACCTTGCCTCGACGCTGCGGAGAGGCGACCCTATGCATCCTTAATCTGTTGCCAACGAATAGACAGCCCTCCTCTAGAACACGGTAATCAGCTAGGGCTCCTCCCCCACCAAAGGACCCATGCCTCGCTTTGTCTATCCTCGGTAGACATTGTCTCCCACCTAGTAGCAGATTCCGGTAATCAGCTAGGTTCTTCCTATAGGGATCAGAAGGGACAGACTACAGACTCAGTAGGTCGTGGGCCATCATCCGTTCTTCCACTAGCTCCCAGCCTTGTCCCTCCGATGTGCCTATCATGGTTGTAACTGTAGTCAGTATCTGGGGTAGTGTCTCTCATGTGTGTGTGTGTAATATGTTGTAGAGACAGGCCTATCTGGACAGGACCCCCCCAAAGTCCGTAACCGGACTCCAACCTGTGACCTACAGTACGAGACTGGAGGGTTCTACCACATGCACAACCGTAGGAAGTGGATGTAATGCGTGAAATATCTAGGCTGGGGGAGATCATCAGAGCAACCAAAGCCAACAACAGCAAGCAACCAACGTGAAGTCTACACCAGCATAAAACACCCACGGACTAACCGCCTGGGTGGTGCACAGGCAGTGTCTGTAAGAGTACCATGCATCAGCCCAGGGGGGGGGTGTCCAGCCGTGCGTCATTCTAACGCCCTGCCGGTGTCCATGCACAAGGCTGCGGAGTATTGGACCAGCAACCTTATACGGCAATGCGCATTTCCAACCGGTGCTCTAACCACTGAGCTACAGCCATAAGGCTGACCGATGGTTGACCCGCGTGGAACTGCAGGAAAAAAACGCCCAATGTTCTACCGATGGTTGACCTGCATGGAACTGCAGGCAACAGCGCCCGACACGTTACGAATGGAAGTTACAAGGCAAGCCGGTACCTTCGGCTCCACATCGTACTCGCGTCCGGGTTTCACCTTCGGATCGTCAGCTTCACCCTCAACCCGGCTTGCTTCATAAGGAAGGGGGGGTGTTAAATGCTGAGCCTGCACAGGGGCCCTATTTCAGGGGCCCAGCGGCTGCTGAGGGGCCCCCAGGCCAGCCATTGGACAAGCGCCCTGGAGGCCCACGGCGGCTCCCAGGCCGCAGGTTTCAACTACAGGCAGCAATTTATTTATTTATTTACTTATTTATTTGCTGTCCTATTTTTCTGTCCTATATATTTACTTATTTATTTGCTGTCCTATTTCGGACTTGCAGGGCCCAAGGTTACACCTTAGGCTGGGTACACAGGAGCGAGGCCGTTTTCAGGCCAGGCGAGTTTTTGCGCCTTGCTGCATCAGCATCATGGTCTGGACGCCCGGTAGGGGCCCCTGGGAGACAGGGCGGAGGCCATACCTGCAACGTTCAAGTATGTACCTGGGCGACATAGCTGGATCTGGCTCCAGAGACCTGCAGCACAGCGTACGCCAGTGAGGTCAGTACGTGGCAGCAGTTACCTGTAGGTGTGACAGTGAGGAGGACGACATCATCCTCTTCTTCTTCTTCTTCTTCTTCTTCTTCCATCTGTTCTCGCCCTCCCCCCTCTTCTTCCTCCTTCCTTCTACATCTTCTTCTTCTGCTTCTTCTTCCTCTTCGTCTTCGTCTTCTTTCACAGAGAGAGAAAAGAGGTTACTGGCAGAGGTTACTTCGGGCAGACATTCTCGTGGCACACATTGATTGGACTTTTGACAGGGAGACTGTTTTGGACTTCGCTATCACGGTCTTGTCTTCTCCCTCGCCTCCATCTTCGTCTCGCCTCTTCCCCGATCTCTCATCCGTGGCACCTCCCCCATGTGCGTGTGCAAGGAGGGACCTTTCGTATATGTATGTGGTCCCTCCTCCCTCTCTCAGATGAGTGATGTATAATGGGATGTCGCGTCAGTATCTGATGAGTCAGGTCATATCCTTGAGTCTTCCGTTGCGCCACTTCGTGCCATTTTTGTATGTATCTGGATGTACACTGCTGTTGATGTTTTGCTGACACTGCATTGTCCGGTCAAGTCTATTTCATAACTTTGTGGATCCTTGCCTCCCCATGCACTGCTCGATTGAGCATGCATTCTCACACACACACACACACACACACACACACACACACACACACACACACACACACACAGACCACACACTCGGCCCGCTTTCTCGGATACATCGTAATTCTGGGCGAAGTGGTGAGTCCTTATCCATCAGCCAGTCAAATGCATCCTGAGAAGACTGTCAGGGGTCAACCTCCTGACGAGTTCATGAAACTCCCACGAAACAGTCTAGCATCATGCTTTTACAGTCTCCCACAGTCTTCCTTTTCTGTGGAGTTGTGTATAGCAAACATGACAAAGCACACACGCACACAACCTCCTGATGAGTCGTTGAAGGTCCAGGGAAACAGTGGCACAGTCGTCCTTTTCTTTGTGCAGTTGTGTTTAGCGGATATGACAACACGACAAAGCTAATAAAACGCCCAGGGGGTGGCAGAGCAGGAAGGTAAGGAGGAGGAAGAGGAAATCCTGGTGGACACCGGCAGGAAGGAGACGGTGTGCCTCCCGTCCATGTTGCAAACAGTCAAAGTTCCTAACTCAAACACACACCGACACACGTGTGGATCTAATCTTCTTCCTTTCGCAGCACTGCCACCGTACACTACTCGTCCTTCCATGTTGCGAAAACGAGAAATTGCAATGCCGAACAAACACCAACATGTCTGGCGATCTCATCTCCCTCCTGGCGTGGCAGGGCCACGGTGCACCTCAACTTGTACTTATTAATTATCTGGACTGCATCCCAATCCAGGATTCCGCGTGGTCAGAGCAGGTGACCAGCAGTCCTGTCCGTAGGGATGAGTTCAAATGATTACTTTTCTTTTCGTTTTTTTTTTTAACCACAACTAACTTTCACAGGTAAACTTCGGTGAGAAATTGGCTAGCATCCTCATTCTTTGGCGACTTGGCCTCCCTGACCTCTTCAGCTGGGGAGCACCAGCCAAAAAGAAGAAAGAATGAGCGCTGCGTCGGTTCATTTAGAACTTGGCACACAACACAAACCTGCCACAAGAAAAAGAGGCTCGGAGGTAGTGGTGGTTAAACAAAAGCTTCCTTTCTATTTCGTGATTACATTTATTTGTGTCCTCTTGCATGATTGGTATTCATCATAGTTGCGACGCACCTCCGTGCGCGGATTTGCGCACAATTCACGCACCGCACGCAGCGCACCACACAGTGCACCCAAGCGCACCGCACTGTAAAAATTAGGTCCAAAAAAAAAAAAAAGTAGGGTTTTTGTCATTCCTTAGGGTCCCCAACTCCGCAAAAATGTTAAACGCACCGCGCAAGCTTGCAAACCGGCCGCGGCCCCGGCCCGAACTTTTTTTTGGGCAAGGGCTGCCGAATTTCAATATCCTCAGGCCCTACCCCCAGAAATTTCAAAAAGGCAAAGCATAAAATAGGGCTCATTCCAACTTTTCTCTTAGGCGGGGTATGGAAACTGGCCTTCCCCCTCCCTTCTGCACATCCCACTCAGTGGTGGGGTAAGTTCGCGAGAAGGGAGTAGTCGCATCGTAACGACCTGCCCCACGAACATTGCAGAAGTCACAGGTTACATTTTCATGTCTGGCCGACCACCAACATATTCTGAAGGTTGCCGTTCAGGTCTGCATGTCGGCAGTTATGGGTTAGGATGAAGATGCCCGTAGCTCTCTCGGTTTTTTGTTTTTGTTTTCTTATGAATACGTACAGTGGGGCCTGCTCCACTACTCACCACATGCACAAAAGAAATAGCATATGGCGGTGTACTGTCCCATGTTACAGAAGATTTATTCTAGTAATATTATTATTGTATACATTTGGTGAGTGGTGAGGGGAGCTCTCGTTTTTTTGTTTTTGTTTTCGTACGAATCCGTACAGTGGGGCCTGCTCCACTCTCACCACATGCACAAAAGACGTAGCATATGACGGCATATGGTTCCATGTTTTAGCAGAAGATTCATTCTAATAATATTGTATACATTTGGTGAGTGGTGGACGGAGGCCCTGAGAATCACGTGGAGACACTAACAGGCTCTAGCTGAATTGGTGACCCGTAACTGCCGAGCTACAGCCTTGAACTCGAATCCAAAGCATATATTAGTGGTCTGCCATACCTCTTCCACAGATAAAGAGACCATCCTCCTAAATGAAGCGGTGGTCCTCGATGACTCCACATGCAACGTAGGAGTCATTCGAGGTACCTGCAGGGGCCCTCGAGTTGACGTGAAGGGGACCCTTTGTTATCTCTTTCTCTCTCTCTCTCTCTCTCTCTCTCTCTCTCTCTCTCTCTCTCTCTCTCTCTCTCTCTCTCTCTCT
>BFEA01000010.1:201872-223371 GCA_003427395.1 Chara braunii | reverse complement strand
CTCTGTATATATATCGTCAAATAGAACTGCCCGGTAAACCGTAGGCAGAGAGGGAGAAGAGGACAACAAACGAGGGGCTGTGACAAACTGTTTCGTCGGAGTTTCACCGACTCATCAGGAGGCTGAACCCTCAACAATCTGCAGAATCCCCTCACTGATTACACTGTAAATGATATATATATGTAATGACCCGCCAAAACACAGACTGAGAACACTGCTGATTTCTGGGATTTGCACCTGGAATGAATGCCTTGCTGAGATTCCCGCGTTCTGCTGTAGTTTCCAATTCTGTGTGTCTGCGTGCCTGCTGAGTTACGTGCCTGTCTGAGTGCTTGTCGGCTGAGCGTGTGTGTGACCGGCAAGGGTACTTGTTGGTTGAAGGGCCCCGCAGGGCCGGTACTTACCTGTGGCCGTGACTTTGAGGGTTACAGCAGGAAAACACAAGTAGCGGGGTTAGGCCCGCGACACTTCAATGGTAGAAGTGGTAGGCCGGTACCACTCAAGTAGTGGTAGAAGTGTCGGGTACTGGAGGCCGAGCAGAAGAAGACAAAAAGTTGGCATTTTCAAAGTCCCAGTAGTGGTCAGTTAAAGGTAGGCCGGTACCAGTCCAAGTAGCCCGGGTCTAGGGCCTGTCCAGACGATAGCAGAGCCTGCAATGATGTTTGCCTCCGAAAGGGAGGAGGTACTGGTTGCTGGGAGGCCGCTCGGCCTAGGAAGTCACCGCCCAAGAGGCCAGTAGGCCGCTATATCTTCCGGAGGAGCAAGTAGCTCCTCATTTGCAGTATGCAAGGATTGGCGACACGCTGCTGAGCCAAGCCCTGGACTTGTACAGCGCTGCCTGGAGGTGAAGGGCAGCTGGGCGCTCAGCCTGTCTATGGCGAGCAGCCCAGCCTGAGGAGGAGGAGGAAGAAGGGGGCGAAGGAGGAGAGTGGCGAGGTACCTACCTGGCTATGGTGGACACCATCTTCAGCACCTTGTTGGGCGCTGCATCTGGAAGGCCTCAGCTGGGGTAGTGCCGCACCAAGGAAGCTCGAGACAGAGTCAGGCATGGCGGCTTAGTCAGCAGCGGCATAGCTGCTTTGGGTTGGCCTTTGGACAGGAGTGCAGCGCCATAGCTGCTTTGTGTTGTCCTTTGCACAGAAGGGCTGAGCCCTCAGTTGTCCGCCATAGCCTAGGCTTGTGAGAAGTGGAAGAAGGGGGAAGCCATAGCTATGGTGGACCTGCTGTTGTTGTTGTGTCAGCAGTAAAAGGGAACTTCGGATATTGATTCTGGTTCATCCACTCATTGTAATTATTATTATTGGGAAAGAAGAATAAGATTGGGGAAGTTAAGGAGGAGAAGGGGGATTTGCCATCGGTCTTGCTGGCGTACATCTTCTTCTTCTTCTTCTTTCTCTTCTTCTTCTCTTCTCTGGCTTCTATCTCTTTGCAAGTGCTTTCATTTCTTTTGCAATTGGGTGGCATTGACTTTCATTGTGAAGTTGCACTTTGGGAATGACCAGGATCGTAACAATTGGTGTCGGAGCAGACTCACTTGCTGGCAAGAGGTGTTAGTCACCCTAAACCTAATTCCGAATTAGGTTAGAGCTAACGTAATCTCGGATTAGGGTTGGGAAGTTAGGGTTAAGAGGGGCAGTGAGGTATGTGGATACTGCCCCCACCTGGTTAGGTCATGTACGGTCGACATGGCGACACACAAAGGAGGCTGATTGGAGTAAGCGAGAGGGAGTAGGGAGTGAGAGGTACTCGCACCTGGAATCTGCACTTCAAGAAGCCATTGAGTGACTTTTGGGCTTCCCTTCAAGAGCTACCATATCTGCATCGAAACGCTGCAAGAGGTACCGACGGGGGATCCGGCGTTGTAACAGGGGTGTAGGGAGGCCCTCTTAGTCATGCTAGGACACTTCGTGGAGTGGTAGCTAGGGGTCAGGAGGACCTACAAGAGAGCGGGGTGAGTCATCCATCTTTCCAGCCCGGGCCTCACAAGTAAGGACCGTGTGAACTGGTTATGCCCGTGGGAGGTTGCTTGGTGCTTCATGGCCTGTTGGGGTGTGCCGGGCTCTCTTCCTCTTCTCTGCGGTCTTGGTTGTGTGTGTGAGCATGCGGATTGCTTTCTCACCTGATGGATGGATGGACGATGTATCTTGTTCTCAATGACATATCTTTCTACGGTGCATTGTCTTTTCACTTCTGAGCGCGTAGGGGTAAGTTTTTGCTGAAAAGTTGTCTTTTCCTTTTCAATACAGTAAAAGCAGTTTGGGACTGACCTGGTACACCTATCTCGTTGGTCCTGGGCCACGACCTACTTGGGACCTTCGGGACTCAGTGGGACCAGGCCCAACACGACAGGACCTTTAGGACCCAAATCTGCTGCCATCAATGCATCTTATTGCTGTGCTGAATTTAAGGGACCTACGGCTAGTAAGGACATTCCTTTCAAGGGGATCTTGACTGGTCTTACTGCATGTCCTCACGTACTGCCCCGCGTCTTTCTCAACGACCGTCTGCACCCGTCGAAATCTCCATTGCTGCAGTTAGTTTTCTTCGACTGACTTATTGTGGTGCATGCTCCTTGTCAAATTAGACAGGAGGGGATCTCCAGCTAATCTTATCGGGCCCGTTTGATAAGTCAGTCCTCTCTTTGTTTTTTTTATATTATTTATCTATTTATTTTTATTCTGCTGCGTGAATCCCATTCTCTAAGTCCAAATGAATTACCTCTCCGGTTGGGAGTTCTACCTTCTGCTCTTTGTGATTTACTGTTTTTCTTTTCTCTGAACTACCTATGTCCGACATTGACACGCGTGCGCAGAAAGCGGAAACAGAGAGAAGGGAGAGAGAAGGTGTTCTTTTTGAGAGCGTGAGGAAGGGTAAGAGGAGTGTTCGTCCAAAAGTGAGCAAAGTGCGAACCCTCCTTGAGAGATCTATTGACGCCCTATCCTCCAGCATGGCAGACATCACATCCGAGCAATGGAAGGCCATGCTGCACGCAGCGGCCGAGAACGAGAAACCTTTCTTTCAAAAACTTTATGAGGACGCAATGCATAGAGAGAGGGAGGCAGAGGCAGCAGCTAAAGCCACAAGTATTGCTACACAAGTGGCCCTCGTCGAGGTTCCTAAATCTAGTGATGACCAGTTCCAAGAGAAGCGAGCAGCTATCGTAGTAGCCTTGGGTCAACTGCGGACCTTAGAAGATCTCGAGTCCCATGTGACATCTCTAGAGCAGCGAAACCAAGAGCTGCAGGCTGAGATAGTCAGCCTCAAACAGTCCCAATTGTCTGCCCCCAGCCCTCCTAATCCTCGTCCTACTGCAGTCCCAGTCTCTCACCCTAACACAATCCTCATGCAGAGAGCAAGCGGAACTGTGATGAGCGCAGGAACCGGTGCCAGCTCCTCAAGCGGTAGCGCCGGCAGTTCTGCACTGGTCCCATTCCCAAATGCGGGAACATCAGCCCAAAACGCCGCAGTTCTTACTGGGGTACAATACAACGGTCCCGTAGTGGACAAGAGGGAGTCCACTCTGCCGTCCAAGTACGTCGGGAAGGGGGACATCACCTCTTGGATTAGCTCCATGCTCTCATACTTCGAGGTACTACGAACACCGCAGGAAGACCGAAGCATGATCATGGGCACAAATACAGAGCCCGCCGTACGGAGTTTCATAGAACTCCAAGCTGTTACTGCAGGTTATGAGAGAATTGATCTGACAGAGTGGCTGAAAGTGACTCTTGTACGTACTCTTGAGGACCTCCTCATCGAGCAGCATCAAGATAAGCACGCTGTGCTCAAGGCAAGGCTGAAGCTTGAGGCCCTCAAGGACCAAAAGTGGAGGACTTCCATGCAGGCTTTGGAGCAGCACTTGACTAGTCTATTCACCACTCCAAACCTGGGATGGACTGACGTGTCTTGCATGGATGTAATTATGGGAGTGGCCCCTAAAGGTTATGTCTCCCAGCTAGGACTCAAGGACCATACGACAAGTGTCCTTTCGACGCGGTCATTGGCTTGGGCTGGTAAAAGGCTCATTGTCTACGGACCACGTGGGCAGGATACTCAGTTCGTGGTGCGTGATGCCAAGGGGAACGAGCGTACCGTTCTATTGGACGATACGTTTGAATTCCCTATGACTCTTTTTAGTGCAAACAAATTCTGCAAACCAGTGCGCAGGCGCAAGGAAGCTGAGCACGTGCATCTAGCACTTGTGAAGCCTCTCCATGTGCCTTCTACTTTTGCTGCATTTTCTACCTCGGAAAGTAATTCTACTTCTACTACTACTACTTTTGTTCCATCTACATCTACTTTTAAAAATCAGTCTACTTTTGATCCAAGTACTTCGAATTCGGTTGTAATCGCTGTAAATTCTTAATCTGATTTTCTCTCTCCTGATGAGGATGATCCTCCACCGGAAGTCCAACAAACATTCGTTGTCTATTAGATCGATTTCCTAAAGTTCTGGCTGAACCTCATGGAGTTCCCGAGCGGCCGGTCAAACACAAGATCGAGATAATAGAAGGGGGTAATCCTCCAAAGGGTTGCGTCTACCGTATGGGACAAGGCGAGTTGGAGGAATTGAGGAGACAAATTGACGATATGATTGATCGTGGATGGATTAGGCCTAGTGAGTCTAAGTCCAGTGCACCTGTCTTGTTTGTGTCGAAGAAAGGACGCAAACTTCGGATGTGTATTGACTATTGCGTAGCCTAAATCGGATCACCAAAATGAATGTTTATCCTTTTCCTCGCATAGATGATTTGGTAGATGCGGCAGGTGGGTGCAAAGTCTTCTCCAAGATCGACCTCAAATTTGGCTACCACCAAATTGAAGTTGATCCGAGCGACCTGCACAAAACTGCATTCAAAACACGTGATGGCCTGTACGAATTCATCGTTATGCCCTTCGGTCTTACCAATGCACCAACCACGTTTAAGTGCCTCATGGACAAGGTCCTCCGCCATCAGCTTAACAGGTTTGTTGTTGTTTACCTCGATGACCTCCTGATTTTCAGCAAGTCCATGGAAGAGCACGTCAAGCACCTTGAGGTTTTGCAGGTCCTCAAGGAGGCACAGTTGCACCTCTACTTAGAGAAATCTGAGTTTGGAAGGGACAGCGTCATCTATCTTGGGCACCGGTTGTCTGCAAACGGCCTTGAGCCGAAGGCAACCAAGGTTGAGGTCATATGAAAGTGGCCTCAACCGGCGAACGTGCGCGAATTGCGTTCTTTCCTCGGTTTGGCTTCGTATTACCGGAAGTTTGTACCCATTTTTTTCGTCATTGCTCACCCACTCTCGAGACTAACAAGCAAAAATGTTGCCTATGCGTGGTGTGAGAAATGCGAGACTGCGTTCCAAGCCTTGAAAAAGACTGAGTTCCAAGCATTGCGGATCCCAACCTCACGTTCGTAGTCACTACAGACGCCAGCCAGTATCGGATTGGTGCAGTGCTGCAACAAGATGATGGCCATGGATTGGCCGAGGAAATCAAACTCAACAAGAGTTCTGGTCGACACCCCCACGCCAATGGATTGGCTAAGGAAATCAACCAGACTGTCATTCAATTATTGCGCACATTAATTGTTCCAGATCAGAACACGTGGGGCAAGGAGTCACACAAAGTGAAGGGGTTGTACAACAACTCCATTCACTCTGCAACTAGCGTGACACCGAATCAATTGCAATATGGTTGGTAATTACGTAATCCTCTCCCATTTGTTCCCCGAACGGTCCCCTCGTCTGACGCCTGGCATGCCTAGCTACAATGCCAAGTATGCACGCCTATTCAAAGCTGCTATCGCAGCAGTGAACAAGCGTCAGCATGCCATGATCAAACATGCTAAAAAATCGCGCAAAGAAGGGAACTTCGAAGTAGGAAGTTATGTCAGGGTCAAAATGTCCGAGTATTCTGACGAAGAGGGCGTATCACGAAAGCTTCTTCCATTGTACTATGGCCCTAGGCAGGTTCTAAAAGTGATTGGGGATGATTTTGGTCCTTTCTATGTGATTGACGTGCCTCCTCATCTGCGCACATATCCGGTCTTTCACACGTCCAAATTGTTTCCACACATCGATGACGAGACTCTCCCTTCCAAGATCCTACGATACCTCGTCCTATCGACGGCGGCCATGAGATAGACATAATTGTTTCCCATGAAGGGAGAGGGAGGAACAGACAGTACAAGGTTCACTTCCTCTATCAACCATTGAACGAGTTTTTCTCGATCGACAGAAAAGAGTTGCTCAAGAATGCTCCACGTGTTGTCAAGGCTTATGAACGACAGATCGCTGATGGACAGAGTGCCAAGTTTCCTGCAAAACTCGCTCCTCACGGTCTTACTAAATCTCTCTTTCTGATCTACGCCTACGATGCATTTTGTGCCGACTCTGAATGAGTTACTCGCTCGAAGGGACATCGCTCTTGAGAGGGGGGTAGTGTAATGAGCCGCCAAAACACAAATTGAGAACACTGCTCTTGATTTCTGTGATTTGCCGCTAGAATGAATGCCTTGCTGAGATTCCCGCGTTCTGCTGTGGTTTCCAATCTGGGTGTGTGTGAGTGCCTGCTGAGTTGTGCCTGTCTGAGTGCTTGTCAGTTGAGTGTGTGTGCGACCCACAAGGGTACTTATTGGTTCAAGGGCCCCGCATGGCCAATACTTACCTGTGGTCGTGACTTTGAGGGTTGCAGCAGAAAAACACTCAAGTAGCGGGGGTAGGCCCACGACACTTAGAGCAGCGGGAAAAACACTCAAGTAGCAGGTAGGCCGGTACCACTCAAGTAGTGGTAGAAGTGTCGGGTACTGAAGGCCAAGCAGAAGAAGACAAAAAATTGGCATTTTTAGAGGCCCAGTAGCGGTAGGTTAGAGGTAGGCCGGTACCAGTCCAAGTAGCCCGGGTCTAGGGCCTGTCCGCACGATAGCAAAGCCTGCAATGATGTTTTCCTCCAAAAGGGACGAGGTACCGGTTGTTGGGAGGCCGCTCGGCCTAGGAAGTCACCGCCCAAGAGGCCAGTAGGCCGCTATATCTTCTGGAGGAGCAAATAGCTCCTCCTCATTTGCGGTATGCAAGGATTGGCGACTTGTTGCTGAGCCAAGCCCTGGACTTGTACAGCGCTGCCGGGAGGTGAAGGGCAGCTAGGCGCTCAACCTAGCTATGGCGAGCAGCCCAGCCTAAGGAGGAGGAAGAAGGGGGCGAAGGAGGAGAGTGGCGAGGTAACTACCTGGCTATGGTGGACACCATCTTCAGCACCTTGTTGGGCGCTGCATATGGAACACCCCAGTTGGGGTGGTGCCGCACCAAGGAAGCTCGAGGCAGAGTCAAGCATGGTGGCTTAGTCAGCAGCGACATAGCTGCTTTGGGTTGTCCTTTGGACAGGAGTGCAGTGCCATAGCTGCTTTGTGTTGTCCTTTGCACAGAGAAGGGCAGAGCCCTCAATTGTCCGCCATAGCCTAGGCTTGTGAGAAGCGGAAGAAGGGGGAAGCCATAGCTATGGTGGACCTGTTGTTGCTGTTGTTGTGTCAGCAGTAAGAGGGAACTTCGAATATTGATTCTGGTTCATCCACTCATTGTTATTATTATTATTGGGACGAAGAATAAGATTGGCGAAGTTAAGAAGGAGGAGGAAGGTGGAGAGAGAGGGGGGATTTGTCATTGGTCTTGCAGGTCTTCTTCTTCTTCTTCTTCTTCTTCTTTCTCTCTTCTCTGGTCTCTATCTCTTTGCAAGTGCTTTCATTTCTTTCGCAATTGGGTGGCATTGACTTTCATTGTGAATTTTCACTTTGGGAATGACCAGGATCGTAACATATCTATCTATCTATCTGTCTATCTATCTATCTATCTATATTGTCACAGAACTATTGACTAAGAGCGTAAGCACGTAGAGTAGAACAAGAAATAAGGCGAGCGAAGAAAAGATAAATGAAAGGACAGACAGACAAACCAGAATGACACAAAACCAAACCATGTCCTCTTATTGTTTGTTTCACAATGTTATTATTTCTTTCAGTGTTTGACAAAAAAAATTTACACTGAATCAAAAGATAAAAATAAAAAATAAAGACACGTTGAAATCATTCAGTTTCTCAGTCTTCTTAACGCCTCCTCTACTATGCCTCTAACGTACAACGCTCGCCACGTTGATGAAGTTGAGCGCGAGCTGCCCCCATCCCCGTATGCCATAACAGCCCACTTGCACGCTATGGAAAAGAGGCAAAGTGAAGGAAGAGGCAAGGAAGAGACGAGCAAAAAAGGAAAATCGATAGGCAAAGGGAGAATAAACAAAAAAAGTGACCCTAACATCTTTATTTCACTGCATTCTTTTTTTTCTCACAGTTTTGCAGTTTTGGTGAAGACTCTACCACGTTCGCTTTTCAGCGCACCTGCACTTCCTTCTTCATTTCTCATCATCATTTTTACCCTTTGGACTTTTCTTTTGAGGGTGTTAAGGTGCTGGGTACAAACAAAGTAAGATGACACAAACTTATGTTCTTCTTTTACTGCATTCTTCACAGTTTTGCAGTTTTAGTGAAGGGTTCCCCACGTTTGCACATTCTTGTACACTCTTTTCAGCGCACCTGCACATTTTTGTYAGGGTGCAAGGTACGTCTAAGTAAGACCCTCACGACAGATAGGACAACTGTCATAAGGATGCGGGCAATGGTAGCAGCCCTCCCGCTGATCTACAGGACGAAAACCATTCAGGTCAGCAACTTCGTCACAACAGGAGCCAGGGCGGCTAGCATTAACCATGCCTCTGAAACATGCACGACAGAGGGCATGTCGATCGCAGGCCATGACGATTGTGGGGCGTTCACCATCACAGTTAATTGCACATTCACTTTAGCGCCCGCAGGCACAGATGGGACATACTGCATCTGGATGTAGGGGACGTTCACAATCCGGATACAGGTGGCATCCCCGCCGACAGCAAGCCCGGAAAATTATGTGGTTGTAGTGATGTCGACAAAGTTGATGCTTTCCACAACCAAGTGTAACTGTGTAAGTGATCTCACAAAGAAGGACGTCACAAAGTGTTCGTGCACCATGTGGGGGAATGAAGACTAAAGCAGGCACGTTGACAGACATGGAGGTAGGCACGGAGACAGACACAGAAACGGGCATGGAGACGAGTGTGGGGGCAGGCACAGAGACAAGTGCAGAGGCGGGGACGGAAGTATATCTATAGAGAGAGAGAGGGGCAGAGAGCGAGAGAGAGAGAAGTGCGGAAAGCAGCACATGCGCAACGTTTTTCGTATTTTTTAGTTGGGCGATGGCCTTGAGACGCCATCATCAAACTGACCGCCCCAAGGTGAATTCACAATCAAGCATTCATCCAAGCACACTTGTCCCAAGGCATTGGTGCAAACCTGCGATACTCACAATATCAATCCCATTGACCAACTACAAGAGCCGGTGTGTTGTAAATAACCACAATCGTAGCCAAGGGAAATAGTGGTTTAATTGATCGTGTCAACACCACTTTCCCCTGCTAGTTCACCAGTTTAGCCTAGGCCAACTGGAATCATCATCTATAAATAGCCAGAGAACCAAAAATCCCCAAAACTCAAAGAGCACGATGAAACGGTTTCACCTAGTTCACGTGACGATGCAGATCGAAGGGCTTGATCCCTAGACTTATACCCAACCCCCTGTACAATTACTTGTTGACCATGTGTGTGTTTGAACCCGCAACCTGCCCCTCATCTCATGTACAAATGTTTCCCGTATGTGCTTTGGGTCGTGCGGACTTGAGCCGACGACCTGTAGCGAAGGGGCAATCTAGAAATTATTGCGTGGCTCTTCGGAGTTGTAGGGGTCAGTCAGTCATAGCCTAGGAGGTTCTAGACTCGTCGACTTCACCTTTTGAGGTCGTAGGGGTCAGTCATCCGTGGCTGAGTCGGCAAGGTAAAGTCCAGTCCCAATTTAAGTCTCAATCCACCTTGTCTAGTCAACAAGTACCAGATGGGGTTGCACAGTCCTTGGGCTTGGGACCAAAGGCAGGCCATACCGTCAACGAAACAGTATAAATAAAGAGGCAGCGCCAAGCAATTCATTCATTCACCTGTGAGCCATGCCAAGGCGCTGCTTGTCCGACTTCTGCATTCTAAGGTCTGCAGGTGCCCGAAGACGAAGAGGGTAGAGGAGGACAACGGAAGCCATAGCCGCCAGCACCTAGAGTAGGAAGACGACGGCAGCCATAGCTGGCAAGTGCTAACGTCAACAGCTAGCGTCCAGTGTGCGTGTGTGTGTGGGTGGATGCGTGGACATTCAAGGTAGATCCTAGTGTGTGACTGGGAGTGTGTCTGATGGTGGTTACAATTTTAATTCAGACTAGCGTGCACCAGCCATAGCCGCTAGGTGTGAAGCGTTCACTCCCAGACCTTCGGCCATATTTATGAGTTTCTTGTGTGGGCGCAATGCGCCATCGCAAGTTTGTCGATGATTCTCTGTTGACGAAGTTGTGTTGCCACCGGCACTTACGTGTATTCATGTTACCAGTGAAATTGAGACAAGTTTGATTACACTGTTATCATAGCAGGTTCCCGTTGTCTGCACCATCGCACCGACCGTCGCAAAGAGGAAAAAGGTTGCAGCACGTTGAACAAGAGAGAGAGAGGAAGAAGAAGAGAAAGAGAGAGGTGACCAAGTTGAGGAGGGTCGGCCATAGCCAAATTAAGGACGAGGAAAAAGAAGGGCAAAGTTCACGAAGTTGAAGAAGGGAGGAGAACGCCGCCATAGGCAAGCGTTGACAGGCGAGCACTGACCGACGAGGTTTGACCAGAGTTGAATGGCATTACCCAGGGGTTCATCGATGTTGATCGAGGCTGACCGAGTGTTGACCGACGTTGACCAAGGGTTGTCCGACTTCGACCGGTGCCAGTTGACCAAGCTGGAGTGTGGAGCGATGAGCGGTATAACCCTTCAAGCCCTAGCCCTTGTCCCCCATGCCGTTTGGATGTTGCACACTCACCTTGGTACTTGCTGAGAAAACATCGAATCACTTACGTCCACGTCGATAGATTCCATGCATGTGGTCTGATAGGGGCTCTGCACGGGACTTGCTAGGGTTGAGGTGTATCTGGCGCTAGACGACATGGGAAAACACGCCAAGGACAAGTATAGCGCGGCACGTTGCTCCAGGTGGTACATTAACCCGAACTCCAAGTTGCAGTGGGTGTCCAGTTAGTTTAACTCTTGAAAGGACTTTAGTTGTCATCGTCGTTCTGACTGCAACACTAAAGAATTCTTGAGTTGTGGGGGACCTCCTTAAAATGCCTCCTGATCAGCCAATAGTCCTGTAGTAACAGACTAGCAGTAGCTTAGGCTACATTTGTGTCGTTGACAGAGGGTCAATCTGAAGTCGAAGCCAGGTGGGATTGGAAAATGTGGTTGCGACCGCATCCAACGGTTGTGAAAAAATTGGTGATTGTGGTTGCGAAAGCATCTACCGGTTGTGGAAAGATTGGTGACTGTGGTTGCGGAAGCATCCAACGTCTGTTAATAGATTGTTCGCTATGTTTGCGAAAGCATCCGAAGGTCGTGGTAACCTGGTTGAAGCGGACGGGAGACCTTTGTAGTCCTTAGAGAATTAGAATCTCGGTGTAAGTCTACGGATTTAGGAGTGGATCCGTCCATGATTATGCCCTATCTGACTACCCTAGGTTTGCCTTCATCATGGGCCTCTCCCTCTAGGGCCCTTCCTCCGTTTCCTCTTTCCATTAGGATTCATGAGGACCGTTTGTTGCACCGTGACTACCAAGTCCGAAGTCCAAACTCGCCTTTATAAAAAAGAACAAGAAGAGAAGGCTGCGGAAATTCTCAAGGGTCCAAAGAGAGAAGAGGAGAAGAAGGCCCTGGAGAAAGAGGCCAAGAAATTGACCTTTATGGAAGAAGCAGCGGCCAAAAAAAAATCACATGCAGTATCGAGCGTATCGGTCTGGCAGAAGGGACCTTTCCGGCCATGTCACACAGAATTTTGCAGGACTTCGTCACAAAGCGTTGCCGCTCCGGCCGAGTGCGCCATCCATACCTCTCGCGAACCCCTACGACAGAATAGGGTCACACGAGGTACAACTTACCTCCACCCGTGGGCACTGTCACCATCCCTTAGGTGGGTGTATCGCCGTCGAGCTACCGAACCATATTCGAAGGTTTTTGTATGCAATCACAACACTGGCCCAACCGAGGGAGTTAATCGTTCGTTGTAGCATACACGGGGTACACGCGATTAACGCCCAAATCGGACCCGTGCGCGAATCCCCGCCCAAGGCGTTGATCTCTCGAGGTAGGACGCTGAACCCTCTTCCTATCCCTGATGGCCCGGGTGAGTCTGTTTCCATTGACTTCACGAACATGGGGAAGAAGAGCCGAAACAGTTATTCACAGGTAAAGGTGATCGTTGATCGTTTCTCGAAAATTCTGAATTTGATCCCCTTGCCACCTCACGCCCCAACTGACCTTGTGATCAATGAGTTTAACAAGAGATACATTCTGCATTATGGCCCTCCCAGACCTACGACATGAAACTCAAGATGACGTTTGGTCGACATCCCGAAGCCAATGGACTGGCCGAGGAAATCAACCAGACCGTGATCCAACTTCTTAGGGCTCTAATTGTACCTGATCAAAACTCTTGGGATGAGGAGTTGCCTATTGTGCAGGGGTTGTACAACAACTCCATCCACTCCTCCACCTGGATGACACCTAACCGGCTGCATCTTGGATGGAAAATCCGCAATCCTCTATCTTATCTATTCCCTGAACAGCCACCTGGCCTAACACCTGGCCAGCCAGGCTACAGCGCTAAAATTGATCGCCTGCTCAAAAGTTTGTTGTCGCAGCTATGGAAAGGCGACGAAGTGCCATGATTAAACATGCTAAAGCGCCAGCCTGCGCCTTTCACAGTGGGAAGTTATGTCTAGGTCAAAATGTCTGAGTTTTTTGAAGGTGTATCACGAGAACTTGTTCCTCAGTATTACGGTCCGTGGAAGGTGTTGAATCAGGTAGGGAGTGATTCCTTTGGCCCTTCGTATACGATCGATGTGCTTGCTAATCTGCACACATATCCAGTCTTTCACGCATCGAAGTTGTTTTCGTATGAACCACCCGAAACTTTTCCATCTGTCTCTTATACACATCTATGATTCCCCGCGCAATCAATGGCGGTCACGAGGTTGATAGGATTGTCGAGCACAGTGGGAAGGGAAGAAACAGACAGTACAAAGTCCATTTTTTGTACCACCCGTTGGATGATTTCTACTGGATTGCTAAGGACTTACTGCAGAGCGCACCGCGCGTTGTTAACGCCTATGAACGATTGATAAGTTCTAAACAGCAACCAAAATTCACTGCTACACTCACTCCAACGGAACACACCCGATCTCTCTTTGCTTTCTACGCCTATGATGCATTCTTCAAGGACTCTGATCGAGAGAGAGAGAGAGAAGCTTCACTAATGCTTGCGTCTACACGGTCGCAAACGAGAGAGAGAGAGAGAAGAGAGAAGCTTCTAAGTGTTGCTCTTGAGGGAGTGAGGAGAGGGAAGAGGAGTGCTCGTCCGAGACAAGTAAGGAAGTACGGACCTCTCTTGAGAGACTTATTGATTCCCTCGTCCTCCATCATGGCATCTGCAGCAGATTGGAATCTGCAAATGGACGCTACCCCTGAGGCAGAGAAAGCGCAGTACCGATTCTTCTATGAGAAAGCATTGAAGAGGGAGGAGGAAGAGAAAGAGAAGGAGAGGGAGGAGAAGGTAAAGGCTCATGAAGCCATTTTTTGTACCTTGCCTGCCCTAACCGATGCGGAGGTGGAAGAGAAAATCGTTCCACTCCTTCGGGCTTTGGGGGACGTCCGACTGTTGAGGACCACACTAACCAACTCGCCAAAGTGTTCGACGAACTAAAGGAGTTGCGCAAGGACATGGCCCTGATGGCGCAGCAGCACCGTGAGCAGCTGCAACAGTTTGCTAATGTGCAGCCAGCTCAAAGCATCCTTCTGTCTACCTACCCTGCTTCTAGTGCTGCGTGTCAATCTGTTTTTGCCTCTCTAAATGTGTCTTTTTCTACTTCTTTTTTTTCTTCTTTGAGCGTGGCCAACAGCCTATCCAGATCTGCAGCAGGTCCAGACCCTGTTGCTGCTGCTCTGCAATAGCAAGTAGCAGTGCAGGGCATTCTGGAACTGTTGCAGTTCCGAGTTCGGACCCAGCAGCCGCTGGTCCAAGCTGCAGCTTTCCTTATATGGATAAAAAGGCGGCACAGATTCCGTCTAAGTATAAGGAAATGGACAACATCGAATCATGGATCAGCTCCATGCGGTCCTACTTCGATGTGTTGGGGACACTCCCAGTAACTCAGTCGCCGGTCCTAGGGACCAATGTGGAACCCGCCGTGAGAGCATTCTTCGAGATCCAAGTTGTACAAGCAGGCTACAAAAGGATAGACGTGAACAAATGGCTGAAGGCTACGCCGGTAGCCACACTCGAAGAGCTCTTGATCAAACAGTATGCTGATCCACATGCCACAGCCAAAGCTAGACTCAGGCTTGACAAGCTCAAGCACAGCAAGTGGACCAGCACCATGCATAGCCTGTAGCAGTATGTTAGTAAACTCTTTGCTCCTCCAGACCTGGAGATGACTGCGAAGTCTTGTCTGGATGTGATAAAAGGTACGGACCCCTCTACTCTAAAAACTCGCACGGCGCTCAGACTCGACGCATATACAGATTGGCTTACCCTTATGCGGGACTTAGTCAAGCTGGAGGCACAAGACCTCCCGGGTGGATCAAGTGGCAAAAAGACCACCGGCCGCAAACGGTTTCCAGGCAGCAATCATTTTGCAGCACACGATCTGCTTGAGGCTGACGAGGAGACCCTCGTGGAGGAATCTTCTCTTGATGACGATCAGGAGCAAGACTGCGGGGCATCTTGCTCTTTGTCAGCCCATGAGTCTGATTATGTGAACGACGATGAATCTATGAATGCGTTCAAAAAGACTTGTCAACCCATGAGTCTGAGTATGTGAACGACGATGAATCTATGAGAGCCTTCAAAAAGACTACCTTTAAAAGTAAGGGACCGAGGACCACAATGAAGAACAACACTAACACTATCCTTCTTCCCAAGGGAGCGAAGATTCCACCCAAACCGGAAGATCCTGCCACAAAACCATGGGTAGATCTCCGGATTAGTGAAAGTGAGTGGAAACACAGAGTGAAGAAAGGGGTTTGCCTGCATTGCACCAAATCGGGACATTCAGTCCAACAATGTTTCAGATTGCAGCAAGGAAACCAGCAACGGGGGTAGAGACATCATCAGCACACTTTACAGATGGAAAGGCTGAACAAGTAAGTACAGATCCTTCTCTAGATTCTGATCCCACTCAACAAACCTCTCCTGAAACCCCATCTGATGCTGACTCCAAGGCTCAGAAGATACATACAAGGAGCCTTGGGTAAAGTCGAAAGAAATTGACTTCCACACTCTGTTGACGAGCTGGGCTCATATGAAGCAAGAACGAGCAAGGGAGAACTAAGTTGATCTTCTTCAAACTCTACATTAATGGCCGTTACATCCGTGCGTTGGCCGATTGTGGTGCAACCGCCAACTACTTCTCACCGCACGACATTCGTAAGGCATGCTTGGGGATGAAGCAAGTGACCTTGCAGAATCCTTGCCGGACCCAAGTGGGCGACCAAGAGGTTGTCACATCTACGCATGCAGTCAAAGGTGTGCGCACTACCTTTGACGTTGACCGCACGATAACGCATGAGTTGAAGTTTTATGTCCTTGATCAGTGCCCCTTCGACGCGGTTATTAGCTTGGGCTGGTTGCAGGCCCAATGTGAAAGAACCACGTGGAAGGACTCACAGTTCATGGTCAAAGATGCCATGGGAATCAAGCGTCCAGTCCTCTTGGATGAGCCGCACGAGTCCCAAGTAACCTTTCTCAATGCAGGCGCAGGCGCAAAGCTGATGAGAAAATGTATATAGCCTTTGTTAGGCCGGCTCATGTGCCTTCTATTTTTGTTGTACATAATAATTTTACTTTGCATGTTGTTTCTACCTCGGATGCAACTACTTTACCTCTACTAAATCCATCTCTAGTCCAAATGACTCTATTTCTAATCCTGTTGTGTTGGTTGCACCTATGACATCCGATATGCTTGCTCCTGAGAGTGATGATCCCCCTCTGGAAGTTCCGCCGGAAATTGGCAAACTTCTCAACCGATTTCCTGGAGTCTTAGCCGAACCGCATGGAGTTCCCGTGCGTCCGGCCCGACACAAGATCGAGTTGATTGAAGGTAGAACTCCTCCAAAGGGTTGTGTCTACCGAATGGGTCAAGTGAATTGGAGGAGTTGCGAAGGTACATTGATGATATGATTGGGAAGGGATGGATCAAACCAAGCGAGTCTGAGTTTGGTACACCGGTTTTGTTTGTCCCTAAGAAAGGAGGCAAATAGCGGATGTGTATTGATTACCGTGGATTGAATCGGATCACAAGAAAGAATGCATATCCTTTGCCACGTATCGATGATTTGCTTGATGTTGGAGGTGGGTGCAAAGTCTTCAGCAAGATTGATCTCAAGTCTGGCTACCACCAGATCGAAGTCGATCCTGCAGACCAGCACAAAACCGCATTCAAAACTCACGATGGGTTGTACGAGTTTACCGTCATGCCCTTCGGCCTCACGAATGCGCCCACCACCTTTCGAAGTCTCATAGACAAAGTGTTCCGCCATCAAATTAACCGGTTTGTTGTTGTTTATCTGGATGGCACACTCATATTCAGCAAATCGATGGAGGAGCACATGAGACATCTTGAGGAAGTGTTGCAGGTCCTCAAGGAAGCGCAGCTCCATCTCAACTTGGAGAAATTTGAGTTTGGGAGGGATAGCGTCATCTACCTTGGTCACCGGTTGTCTGCTGCAGGTCTAGAGCCTGAGGCAACCAAGGTTGAGGTCATCCGCAATTGGCCTCAACTGGCGAATGTCCTTGAGTTGCGTTCTTTTCTTGGTCTTGCGTCATACTACCGTAAGTTTGTGCCTAAATTTTCTATCATCGCCCGTCCTCTGTCTAGATTGACCATCAAGAATGTGTCCTATACATGGGATGGGGAATGCACGACAACCTTCCAAGCACTAAACGAGGCTTTGGTGAGTCATCCGGTGCTCCGCATTGCAGATCCCAAACTCACATTCGTAGTAACTACGGATGCCAGTTTGAATGGGATTGCGGCAGTGTTGCAACAAGATGACGGCGACGGCCTATGTCCGCTAGAATTTTACAGCAACCATATGCCCAGTCACAAGGTAGTTGCCTCCACTTACATGCGAGAACTCTATGCCTTGAGAAAGGCACTACACCACTGGAAACACAACCTCTTGGGTCGCCATTTCAAAGTGTTCTCAGACCACGAGACCTTGAAATGGGTTCAGACACAGAACAATCCCTCAACTACACTGACCCACTGGCTGCATGAGATTGTTGTGTATGATTTTGATATTAAGCACAAGAAAGGTTGTTATAATAGAGTTGCGAATGCTTTGTCGCGCCACCCTGAGTACATGACTTGCCTTGTGGGTTCCTACGACCTGCGTAAAAATTTGAAGGAGGAACTCTTCCAGCATACTGCCAAGGATCGGGAACTCAACCCCATCCTATAGCAGATTCGGGCTGGCCCTAGCAGTCAGCCTCATTTCCATGAATGTAAGAGCCTTCTCTTCCCACGTTACAAGAAGCATGACCGATTGTGTGTACCCAACCATGAGCGGATCCTTACTCATTTTTTGGATTTGCCTCACGGCCGAAGTGGACACTTCAATGTTGATAAGACATACGAAAATCTGTTGGAAAAGTTTGTGTTGCCTGGAATGAAAGGAATGGCACAAAGGTTTGTTGCCGAGTGTGAAGATTGTCAATGCATCAAACCGTCTCGACAGAAGCCCTACGGGCTGCTGCACCCTCTTCCTATCCCTGATGGTCGGGTGTATCTATTTCCATTGACTTCACGGACATGGGGAAGAAGAGCCGAAACGGTTATTCACAGGTAATGGTGATCGTTGATCGTTTCTCAAAAATTCTGAATTTGATCCCCTTGCCACCTCACGCCCCAGCTGACCTTGTGATCCATGAGTTTGACAAGAGATACATTCTGCGTTATGGCCCCCCCGAAGACTCTTGTGAGTGATCGGGACACCAGGTTCATAAGTGCGGATTGGAAAGATTTCACCTCCCAGACCTACGACATGAAACTCAAGATGACGTCTGGTCGACATCCCGAAACCAATGGACTGGCCGAGGAAATCAACCAGACCGTGATCCAACTTCTTAGGGCTCTAATTGTACCTGATCAGAACTCTTGGGATGAGGAGTTGCCTATTGTGCAGGGGTTGTACAACAACTCCATCCACTCCTCCACCTGGATGACGCCTAACCGGCTGCATCTTGGATGGAAAATCCGCCATCCTTTATCTTATCTATTCCCTAAACAGCCACCTGCCCTAACACCTGGCCAGCCACGCTACAGCGCTAAAATTGATCGCCTGCTCAAAAGTTGTTGTTGCAGCTATGGAAAGGCGACGAAGTGCCATGATTAAACATGCCAACAAAAAGCGCCAGCCTGCGCCTTTCACAGTGGGAAGTTATGTCTAGGTCAAAATGTCTGAGTTTTTTGAAGGTGTATCACGAGAACTTCTTCCTCAGTATTAGGTCCGTGGAAGGTGTTGAATCAGGCAGGGAGTGATTCCTTTGGCCCTTCGTATACGATCGATGTGCTTGCTATGCTCATCTGCACACATATCCAGTCTTTCACGCATCGAAGTTGTTTTCGTACGAATCACCATAAACTTCCAAGTATCGAGAATCAATGATTCCCCGCGCAATCAATGGCGGACACGAGGTTGATAGGATTGTCGAGCACAGTGGGCTACTGGATTGCTAAGGACTTGCTGCAGAGCGCACCGCGCGTTGTTAACCCCTATTAACGATTGATAAGTTCTAAACAGCAACCAAAATTCAATGCTACACTGACTCCAACGGAACACACCCGATCTCTCTTTGCTTTCTACGCCTATGATGCATTCTGGAAGGACTCTGATCGAGTTACTCGCTCGAAAGGACCTCGCTCTTGAGGGGGGGGTAGTGTAATGACCCGTCACAACACAGACTGAGAACACTACTGATTTTTGAAGTTCTGATGATGGAATGGATGCATGGCTGAGATTCCCGCATTCTGCTATGTTTTCTAAGTCTGTCTGTGTGTGAGCGTGCTTGTGACCTGCGTGCCTGTCTGAGTGCTTGTCGGTATGAGTGTGTGTGACCCGCAAGGGGACTTGCTTGTTTGGCAGGCCCGTAGGGCCGGTACTTACCTGTGGCCGTGGCATTGAGGGTTGTAGCAGGGAAAAACACTCAAGTGGCAAAGTTAGGGGCCCCGCGGCCCTTGGGGTAGCGAAGAAACACTCAAGTAGGCAGGTAGGCCGAAACTGCACCCCACTACAGTTGGCATAAGGGGGTACTGGAGGCCGAACAAAAAAAGACATAGTTGGCATTTTTAGAGTCCAGTAGCGGTAGGGTAGGTCTAGGCCGGTACCAGTCCAACCAGTCTGAGTCTAGAGCGTGTAAGAGCAATATCAGGGTCTGCAATGATGTTTCCCTCCGAAGCAAAGGAAGTACCAGTTGCTTGAGGAGGCGGAGCGGCCTGGAAGTCACCGCCCAGGAGGCAAGTAGGCCGCTATATCAAGAGGCCGGGCGGAGAGCCCAGCCTCATTCTTTAGTGTGCAAGTTTGGCGACACGCTGCTGGAGCGCTGGCTGGAGTAGCGTTGGGTACTACAGCGTTGCTGGGAGAAAGAAGCTCAAGCCGGGAGCTTCCACCTTGGCTATGGTGGAGCTCAACCGGTAGGACGAGGAGGGAGAAGGGGACCAAAGGGGAGAGTGGTGAGGTACTTACTGACTATGGAGGACACCATCTTCATCTCCTTGCTAGGCGCTGCATCAGGAAGGCCCTAGTGGGAGTAGTGCCGCATCAAGGAAGCTCGGGACAGAGTAAGGCATGGTGGCTGAGTGGGCAGCACCATAGCTGCTTGGTGATAACCTTGAAGTGGGGCAGCGGCATAGCTGCTTTGGGTTGTCCTTTGCACAGGAGGCTGAAGCCTCAGTAATCCGCCATAGCCTCGGCCTGTATGTAGAGGAAGAAGAAGGGTTGCCATGGCTATGGTGGACCTCATCGTGTGCCTGCAGTAGAAGTGGGATTCGGACATGGATTCTGGTTAAGTCCTTCAACATTATTATTGTCATTTCTTGTTTGAATAAGAGGGAGGAGATAAGGAGGAAGGGATTGGTTGGCGAAGAAGAAGAGCCTTGACATTGGTCTATGCTGGAGTTCATCATCATCTTCTTTCTTATTTCCCTTTCTTTCCTCTCAAGTTCATTCATTCCTTTATGCAATTGGATGGCATTGTACTTTCAGATGTGAATATACTTCGAATTCGGCTAGTATCGTAACACTTAGTAAGAATTTGGGCAGCATTTCCTTCGAAAAGTAGGCTACCCAAATTTATACTAAATTAGATTGAAACTCAAGATAAAACTTTGAATTCTGCTAGGACAAAATTTAACTATCTGTTGAATTCTGCTAAGACTAATTTTAACTATCTCTTTATATTTGTAGAAATTTTGGCAACGCTTCCCATTAGAAAAGTGTCTTTCGAAAATTAATACAAAGCTAAATACAACATCTAAAATTAATTTTCACATCATAAAGCCAAATTTTGTCCAATTCTCTGATTTAGTAAAAATTTGGGCAACATCTTCTTTAGAGAAGTAAGCTTACCACATTTATACTAAGTCAAATATAAACTCAGACAAAACTCATACTTGGTTTCGCAGAAATTTGGGCACCACTTCCTTAGAGAAAGTGCCTTCTCAAGATTCATACGAAACCAAGTACGAAAAATAAACTTCAACTAAAGAAACACAGAAATTGAACTAACTTTTACAAGTCCAACACATGGCAAGCATCTAAAGCAACTACCTATCAAAGCTAAGACTCGGAATAAGTAGAGCTCACACTCAACTATATTCATGTCCATGCCATAATGGGCAAATACTTTCACAAAAAATCCCAAATTGTTTTCCACATAAATGATTCATAAACTCTCAACTAAACAAACCCCAATATTCCAACTTACATAGGGCATAAAAAAAAAAATTAGACCATTTAACTTTGAATTTTGAAACAATATCCAATTTTTGTTTTATTTATAAACAAAACACGAGGCACAATATGGTTTCTCTCTTCATTGGGCATAGGACTAAGCCATTCAACTTAGAAACTATGCTTAGTCGCCTTAAACCTTTTAATATCCAAGTGTTATATATATTGTCACAGAACTATTGACTAAGAGCATGAGCATGTGAAGTAGAAGAAGAAATAAGATGAGCAAAGAAAAGAAAAATGAAAGGAAAGACAGGCAAAGAGACAGACAAACCAGAATGACACTTTGTTTCACAGTATTA